>JBBGZY010000107.1:0-372500 GCA_037952925.1 Lithobates clamitans | reverse complement strand
ACCGGAATAGGTACATATAAGAGTTACATTGCTCAATAGATGTTATATAGGCTGGGGTAACAGATATTAAAGTTGAATAAATACACAACTTGTATTCCTGGGGCCTAAAATGTATACACTAAGTAAGCATGTACATAGTAATAATTTTATCATAATTTCCAGGACATGTCACTAAGATTTAACATGCAGTGAAAAACAGTTTACAGGTTGAGATTATATATGCAATGAAAACACAGGTTATAAACACTAACCGAACTAAGTGCATATAAAGGTGTCATTACTAGATGGATAGTCTATGAGCTGGGGTAAAGAATACTTAATAGGATTTCATTTCTGGGGTCTAGACTAAATAAAGGCAGGATATATTAGGCACATGTATATATAGTCTACACTTGGAATATATATTTTATATATGTCATGGTTATATATAGGGGGGTGACATACAGGGGAGGGAGCAATGGTACCAAAGAGAAAGGTGTTTGTATAGTAAAAGGGCAAATTGGTAGCCCAGGTTTATAAAGGTAGTCATCTTGTTCATTGCTCTCTACCACCTGACGAGAAACCTTCAAGAAAAGGCTTGAACCAGATGGTTTAGTTCAAGCCTGGGGGTTGGGTAGCTCTTAGGTTGTATATCCAGCGGGATTCCAGCTGTAACAGTGTCTTGTTCCAGTCACCTCCCCTAGACCCCGGGTGTACCCTGTCCAGAATAAGGAATTTATTCTTTGGGAATTTGCCCTCATGCACTATTGTAGTATGTCTCCCAAGTGGGAGGTCAGGGTCACAAGTTTTCATGCTCAATATGTGTCTATATGCTCTCTTCCAGAATTCTGTTTTCGTTTTTCCTATATAAAAACATGTACATTTGCATAGGAGCAAATAAATCACCCCATATGTTTTACAATTAGTGAAGTGTTTAGAATGGAAAGGCTGGCCATTCGGAAGGGTCGGGTTTTTGTCTGTAAGCATGTATTTACAGTAGTTGCAATCTCCACATCTAAAAGTTCCCTTATACTTGCAGTGTGTTTTGTCTACTTCCCCCTTGAATTCACTCGTAGTAACTTTATCTCTCAGAGAGGTAGTTCGTTTAAAGGTAAAGAGGGGTCTCTGTGGGACAAATGGCCCTAATGTCGGATCACACTGTAGCATATGCCAGTATCTTGTCACAATATTCCTGACTTGTCTATGTTGGTTGTTGTATTTAGTAATGATCCTGATGGTGTCAGTATCATTTTTGCCAGTTTTATTTACTTTTTTAGAATACAGTAGCTCATTTCTTGGCTGCATAAGGGCTTTTTTGAAAGAGCGTTTGAGTGACGCATGGGAGTAACCCCGGAGTAATAATCTGTCGCGTAGCTTGTTTGCTTCCATTCTAAAGGTGTCATCGTTGGAACAGTTGCGTTTCACTCTGAGATACTGGCTATATGGAATTGAATCGAGGAGAGGCTTGGGGTGGAAACTAGTAGCATGTAAAATTGCGTTGCTCGCAGTGGGTTTCCTGTATAGTTTACTCGTAATGATCCCTCCCTCACCTCTGCAGACCTCCACGTCCAAAAATGTGACACAGTGCTTGTCAAATGACATAGTAAAGTTGAGTTTGAATTCATTACGATTCATCCTCAGCAAACACTGTTGAAGGAGATCAATCGATCCATCCCATATAATAAAGAGGTCATCGATGTATCGGTACCATCCGAGTATGTGGTCCGTATACATCGATAGACTTTCGTCACCCAAAAACATGGCCTCCCACTCCCCCAGGTACAGGTTGGCGTACGATGGGGCACAGCATGTCCCCATCGCAACCCCCTGCACCTGGAGGTAGTGGGAGCCATTAAAAGTAAAAACATTATGACTGAGGATGAATTCTAGTAGTGAGGTAATGAACTCTCCGTATGTGGGATCTATGTCTCTAGCTGTGCGAAGGATGTGTTTGATAGCTGCTACCCCTTTCTCATGGGAATGGAGCTATACAGAGATTCAACATCAATTGTCAAAAAACTGCATGTTCAGGAATTTCCAATTTATCAATAATTTGTAAGAAATGTACTGTATCTTTGACGAAGAAAGGTAAAGAATAAACAAATGGTTTCAAAACTTTGTCTATCAGTTTGCTAGCATTCTCGCTGATCACCCCTGTACTGGAGATAATTGGTCTGCCGGGGGGGGGGTTTATGTCTTTATGGACTTTTGGTAGTGAATAAAAGACCGGTGTACGAGGAAAATTGTTCCTAATGAATTCCCATAGGGACTTTGTAATTGTTGAATTAGAATAGGCCGTATCTATATAAATCTTTGCTCTGTGCCAGAGGCCACGTTCCTTTTTTGTCCTTCTAAGGCCCGGTTTGGTTATTCGACTACCTACATTTTTTCCTCTCCGCAATCAAGACCGGCCAATGGCGACCACTGGGAAGACAGGTCGCGATACTCCGATAGGCCTTGGCTATTAGCAGGATATGGAGTGGGCAAATAGAAGAAGCGCTGGAAGAGCTGAAGCCTGACCATTGGCAGGCAAGCGGCACAATGGCTAGATAGCCCAGTTATTAGCGGTTTGCCCTATGTGCCCCAAGTATGTCATGATCAGCCTACCTGGTCTGGTTTGATTTGATCTGGATCTGAATTGCAGATCTGTGTTCATGCCGCGTGCGGTGATGTATACTTTTATATTACCTATTCCATGGCAGCAGTTTGTGTGTTTTTTCTGTTTGTCTGTTTTCTTCCCTGGACCTAGTGTCTTCCAGTCTATGGAAGCTGGAGCACGATTTGCTATGATTTGATCACTGTCAGGGTTGGGCTCTCAGTCCTTCCTTCTCTGTGCTCAGGTTGCTCAGCTGTCAGTTAATTGCCAGAACCCATTGTTTCATAGTGGCTCACCTGTTGATCTTCTCCTGCTCATCAGTAAAGCCCACAGCCAGCCCCTCCAGGCTATTTAAACTGCCTGGTTTGTTTCATCAATTGCCTTTGCCTTGGTCAAACATATCTAGAGACTTTCTGCTGCATTCCTGTTAAAGACTTGCCTGGCTGACGTCCCTTCTGGTTCCTGATTCTGTCTGCTGCCTCTGACTACACTGATCTCTGGATCCCCGATTTCCCTGGCTTGTTCTGACTACCCGATTTGGCTACCGAACCCTGGCTATGTTGTCACTACGTTGTACCATTTTTACCATTTTATTAAAAGGTGTGATTTTTCCTGCATTTTCTGTCTCCGTCTGTTTTACAGTTCCTGACAGTAGGCAAAGGCCTAGAATTCAGAAGATGCAGACAATCCACCTAGTGGTAATATTTTTTCCAGGTTGAATGAGCAGGATCACCGCATGGATCAGTTTGCCATAGTGTTTCAGACGCTCCTGATTTGCACTGCTCACCTGGATCCTCCCAAGGTGGCTGTTCCGGTACAACCTGTGTTGCAGGCCGTCCCTGCTGCTGCTCCAGTCTTTGTGCAGGCACCCGCCTCGAATATTACTTCTGTAAGAGGTATGTCTGGTTCCGCTCTGCTTCCCCAGTGATTTGGGGGGCGATTCAGTTCAATGCAGAGGGTTTCTGAACCAGGTTAGGATATACTTTGAGATGCTGCCCCAAGCATTCCCCACGGACACAAGCAAAGTAGGCTTCATAATTTCTTTGCTTTCTGATAGAGCCTTGGCCTGGGCAAACCCTCTATGGGGGACGCAAAAACCCATTGTCCTGAGTTACCCAGAGTTTGTGGTTTCCTTTAAAGGGGTATTTGACTTTCCCGCACGCGCCACTTCTGCTGCCAAGAGCCTCATGTCCATCAAACAAAGTACAAGAACTGTTGCCATTGAATTCCGTATTCTGGCAGCAGAGGTTGCTTGGAACAATGAGGCCCTCATGGCTGCTTTTTCTCATGGTCTCTCAGATAACCTCAAAGATGAGATAGCAGCCCGATACATACCTACAGATCTGCAGAAGTTGATCACGTTTGCCATTCTCATTGACTCCAGACTCTGAGAGACCTTCCTTTTAAGGAGAGCTCACGGAAGCCTCTGTACGTTTGGCTCTGAGCTTTGCAGTACCACCCTTGCCTCCCTCACCTCCCATGCCTCCTGTTACCGAGTCTGCCAGGGAAGTAGAACGCATGCATTTGGGCTTCACACGTCTCTCTGCGAATGAGAGGGCCTTTAGGAGGAGGGAAAGATTGTGCCTTTATTGTGACCAGGCAGGTCACTTTTTGAAGTCTTGTCCTACCCATTCAGGAAAAAGCCCACACCTTGAGGTCCTGTAGGGGACAGACCTTAGGTGGCATTGTTACATCCCCGCTTATCCAGAAGGATAAGCCCCTGGTTCCAGTTACCCTTTCTTGGTCTGAGTCGTCTATCGAGATACAGGCTCTAATCGATTCTGGGGCTGCAGGCCTATTCATAGATGGTGCCTTTGTGTCTAAGCATTCGATTCCGCTGCAGCTTCCTGCCACTCCACTTACCATTGAGGCTATTGATGGGAGACCTCTACAGTCTGCCCATGTGACTCATGAGACTTTCTTCCATTGACCAGGCCGTAGAGGCTCTTCACCATGAGATAATCCAATTCCAAGTCATTTCCTCTCCTCATTATCTGGTGGTTATTAGTTATCCTTGGTTACAGAGGCACAATCCCTCTTTTGAATGGCTTTGTGCTGAGGTTCTTTCCTGGTCGCCACAATGCAGTAAGACATGTTTTCGGAAAGTGGCTAAGGTCTTGTGCTCCTCTTCCCTCTCCTCCTTGCCAGATGAGTACTGCAAATTTAGCAATGTCTTTGATAAGGGTCAAGCCAGTAGTTTGCCTCCACAATGGTTGTATGACTGCACAATTGACCTTCAACCTGGTTGTCACGAGAGACAAGTCGCCTCCGTCCGCCGGGCTGCGGGGCGCATGCGCAGTGGGCTATTGTTGAGACATGCACCCGTTCGCGGCCTAATGGTGCGGCGTGCACGGCGGTTCCCCGTGTGCGCGCCGTCGCCCGTGCGGGTGCCCGGTAGCGCGTCACGCTGACGCGCTCACCGGGAGGCTACTTCAGACGACTCCAGCGCCCAGTCGGGTTGCTGGTTTGTCATCAGCTGTACCTTGCTCAGTGTTAGTTCCTGGTTCCTGTTTATCTGATACCCCTTAACCTCTGCCTGTTAAAGACCATTCTCTCTGCCTGTCGGATACCCTGACCTCTGCCTGTTAAATGACCACTCTCTCTGCCTGCCGGATACCCCTGATCACTGCCTGTTAAACGACCACTCTCTCTGCCTGCCGGATACCCCTGATCACTGCCTGTTAAACGACCACTCTCTCTGCCTGCCGGATACCCCTGATCACTGCCTGTTAAAGACCACTCTCTCTGCCTGCCTGATACCCCTTGACCTCTGCTGCTATAAGGACTTTTCTATTTGCCTGCTCAGTACCTTTGACCTCTGCTTTTTATACGGTTAGGTACACCGGTCCTATAGTCTATAGTGAACCTGAGCCTTCTTTCAGCAACTACCGGAGACCCGTGCCTCTGCGTGCTTCCGATCCCCTGTATCACCCTCGGGGGTTCCGGTGCGCGTGGTCGTAAGGGCGAGCCACTCTCGGCATCTCGGCCTCGGTGTGTATGGACGTGACACTGGTGTTATGCCTCCCCATGGCCAGGTTTACCCTTTGTCTGTCTCGGAGGATAAAGATATGGAGGACTATGTTGCTGAAGCACTTTCTCGAGGGTTCATCCACAGATCCTCTTCTCCTGCTGGTGCTGGCTTCTTCTTTGTGAAAAAGAAGAGTGGTGAACTGAGACCTTGTATCGATTATAGGGGCCTCAATCGCATCACAATAAAGAGCGCCTACCCTGTTGATTACGGAATTATTTGACCACCTCAAGGGAGCAACAGTTTTCACGAAGCTCGATCTGAGAGGGGCATGCAATCTTGTGAGGATCAAGGAGGGTGACGAATGGAAAACTGGGTTTAACACCAGGTCAGGACATTATGAATACCTTGTAATGCCGTTTGACCTTTGTAACGCTCCTGCAGTTTTTCAGGAGTTCATCAACAATGTCCTCCGAGATATGTTGTAGCAATGTGTGGTGGTTTATCTCAAAGATATTCACATATATTCTAAATCCCTAGAGAGCCAGCACACAGATGTCTCCCGTGTGCTACAGAGGTTGAGAGATAATAACCTGTATTGTAAGTTGGAGAAGTGCCAGTTCCATCGTGAACAGGTTAAATTTCTAGGTTATGACATTTCTATTGCTGGTTTTCGATGGACCCAGAGAAATTATCTGCAGTTCTACAGTGGCCTTGACCTGTAGGTCTACGTCCGTTACAACGTTTTCTTGGCTTTGCCAATTATTATCGGAAATGTACTCAGAACTTCTCTTCTCTGGTCAAAGCCCTGACTGATATGACCAGAAAGGACGGTAACCCACAGAATTGGTTTCCGGATTCCATTAAGGCCTTTGAGTCTCTTTGTTTCTGCTCCTGTGTTGGCACATACTGATCCTATGCCACCCTTCATTCTTGAGGTTGATGCATCTGAGGCTGAAGTGGGCGCCCTTCTGTCTCAACGTCCTACCTCAGAGTGCTATACATCCTTGTGGCTACTTTTCTAAGAAATCGTCTCCTGCAGAATGCAATTACGAGATTGGGGACAGAGAATTGTTAGCTATCATTTTAACCCTTAAAGAATGGAGGCGTCTCCTCGAAGGTACCACTGTACCGGTTCTCATTCTGACTGACCATAAGAATCTCACATTCTTATCTGAGGCTAAAGGCTTCTCTCCCATAAGGGCGCGATAGGCTCTTTTTTTGTTAAGCTTCAATTACATAGTCTCATTCTTACCCGGTGCTAATAATGTAAGGGCTGATGCATTGTCGGGCCAGTTTTCCTCTGCTTCCAAGATGGAGTCTGTTCTTGTGAGGCACATACAGTACCTGGTTCATTGGAGAGGGTATGGTCTGGAGGAACGCTCTTGGGTCTCATCCTCTGGCATTGTCAGGGCTGGGCTCAGCCCTTCCTTCTCTAACCTGGCCACTCAGCTGTTGGCTAATTGCCAGCTCCTATCACTCCACAGTGAATCACCTGTTGATGATATCCTGCTCGTCAGTCTTGCCTACTTAAGCCGTCCAGCCCAAATGATCTCTGCCTTCGCTTTGGTCTTATCTCTAGAGATGCTCTCCTATGTTCCCGTTAAAGACTTGCTTGGCTGACATTCCTTCTGGCTCCAGATCCTGCTTGCTGTTGTACTACGCTCATCTCTGGCTCCCTGATGTTTTGGCTTGTCTGACTATCCGTTCCAGTTCCTGAACTCTGGCTATGTTTAGAATATGTTTACTCTGTTTTCCTTTTTTTATTATTATTAAACAAGTGTGATTTAACTGTACTTCTGTCTCAGTCTGATTCATGGTTTCTGACAGTAGGCGAAGGCCATGAATTCAGAAGATGCAGTCCAACCGCTTGTTGGTAATATTTTTTCCAGATTGGATGAGCAGGATCACCGCATGGATAAGTTTGCCAAGGTGTTAGAAATGCTCCTGGGTCGCACCCTGGAATCTCCCGCTGTGGCTGCTCCGGTACAACCTGTGTTGCAGGTCGTCCCTGCTGCTGTTCCAGTCTCTGTGCAGGCACCTGCTTCGGGTATTACCTCTATAAGAGGTATGTCTGGTTCCGCTCTATTTCCCCAGCAATTTGGGGTGATCCAGTCCAATACAGAGGGTTTCTCAACCAGGTTGAGATATACTTGAGATGCTGCCCCAGGCATTTCCCACGGACAGAAGCAAAGTAGATTTCATGATATCTTTGCTTTCTGAGAGAGCCTTGGCCTGGGCAAACCCTCTATGGTTGACGCAAAAACCTATTGTCTTAAGTTACCCTAAGTTTGTGGCTTCTTTTAAAAGGGTATTTGACTTCCCGCATGCTCCGCTTCCACTGCCAAGTGCCTCATGTCCATCAGAGTACGAGAAATGTTGCCGACTACACCATTGAATTCCATACACTGACAGCAGCACTGGGGTCTGCTGTGCTGGGGGAGAGGTTTATGGGAAGTCTGGGGGAGTATTTAAACTGGGATTGAGGGGTAAGGGTGAACTAGAATTACATCAGGCAGACAGGTCAGTTAGGGGTCAGACATTAATAGAGGGTGGAATGGGGATAGATGGGGGGAGGGTTATGGCAGGTGACAAGAAATTTCCAATGTTGCAAACAGCCATTGGAAACTATAGTGCCATTTGTACTACTAAAAATTATATGAAAAACACCAGAGCAAAATGTAATAATGCATTAAAGTGTTTGTACACCAATGCCAGAAGTCTGCCAAGCAAAATAGGTGAGTTGGAAGTTCTGGTTGGCTATGATGTAATCGGTATTGCTGAAACTTGGCTTCAATCCTCACATGACTGGACTATTAATATTCCTGGCTATGCACTCTTTCAGAGAGACAGGGTAAAAAGGAAAGGTGGTGGTGCCTGTCTCTATGTGAGAAGTGATCTCAAAGCAAGTGTGAAAGAGGACCTGGTTGATGGAGAGTGTGATGAGTCTGAAGCATTATGGGTGGAACTGCATATAGATGGGTGTAGTTCAAAGTTAATCATTGGAGTTTGTTATAGACCACCCAATGTTAATGAGGAGGTGGAGACTCAGCTCCTTGCACAGATGGAAAGGGCTGCAAGGGCTGGGACAGTGATAATAATGGAGGATTTTAACTACCCAGAAATTGACTGGAGTAATGGCACTGCTGGGACAGTTAAAGGGCAAACATTTATAAACCTATTACAGGACAATTTTATGGTCCAGTTTATTGAGGCCCCAACTAGTAATGAAGCTCTGTTGGACCTGGTAATCTCAAACCATGCAGAGCTTATTACTAATGTCCAGATAAAGGAACACCTGGGTAGCAGTGATCATAAAGTGATTTCATTAGATGTTAGCTGTAAACAAGAAATACATACGGGAAAGATAAAAACACTTAACTTCAAGAGAGCAAATTTTCCAAGGATGAGGGCTGCTCTCCAAGATTTAGACTGGGAGGGAATATTTGCATTGATAAACACAGAACAGAAATGGGAATGCTTCAAAAAGACTGTTTGGGACCTCATTGCAAAGTATATTCCCATGGGCAATAAGTTTAAAAGGCTAAAAACAAAACCTATGTGGCTCACGACCAAAGTTAAAGAAGCTATAAACAATAAGAAAAGAGTTTTTAAAAAATATAAAAATGAAGAAACACTAGTGTTGTTTAAATGTTACAAAGAATTTAACAGAAAATGTAAAAAGGAAATCAAGGATGCAAAAATTCAAATTGAACGACAGATTGCAAAAAATAGTAGGACAAACCCCAAAAAATGCTTCAAATATATTAATAGTAAAAAGGCAAGGTCTGAGCATGTAGGCCCTTTACAAAATAATCTAGAGTGGGTGACCGGGCACAAAGAGAAGGCAAATTTATTAAATACTTTCTTCAGCTCTGTGTATACAAAGGAGCATGGGGGAGCTCATGTCCATAATGGGGGTGGTAGTGACACAGCCCCGAATGAGCCACAATGGCTCAAAAGTGATATGGTCCAGAATTATTTAGACAGAATAAAGGTGGATAAAGCACCTGGACCTGATGGCATCCACCCACGGATCCTAAAAGAATTGAGCTCTGTAGTTTCAAAGCCATTGTATCTAATTTTTAGGGACTCATTAATGATGGGAATAGTACCACTGGATTGGCGCAGGGCGAACGTGGTGCCTATATTTAAAAAGGATCAAAGTCGAGGGGGCGTGGCTTGGCAATGGCGCTGTGAGGCTGCTTTTCCTGGGAGCTCCGTGCCTCGTTTAGGCTGAGAACCGGACCTACCGTACATACCGGCTTTTGAACTACATGTCCATGACGGACAGACCTCCGGGATCACCCGCAGCTAATAGAACCGCGGACATTGCTGCTTATTTCTTGCGGAATTCGGCAACTCTGTCACAGGCCCCGGAGTCCAAGATGGCGCCGCCACGCTCTGGCAATGCAGGCACAGCATCGCTCAAGAAGACAGGCAAGGGACTCTCTAATGCTCCACAAGGTAACGGGTCTCTCCCTAACAGAGCTGACTCCCCGATCCTGTCCCCAGAAATCCCAGGGGCGGATAGCTGCTCATCCATACAGCCTGCTAACACTCAGGAGCAACCATTCCCTGAGTGCTGGAAAGGGATACTCGCCCTCCTCCCCACTAAACAGGATATCACTGAATCTACAGCTACTATTGTGAATACCCTGTCTAAAGAGATTCATGATTTAAAGCAGAGAATAGATACTGTAGACTCCAGGGTATCAGAGGTGGAAACATCTGCTTCTCTGCTAGAGTCAAGAATGTCAGACATAGAAAAGGCTCATATGGATTACAAAAGGCGCCTGATCCTGATGCAACTTTCAATCGATGATGGCGAAAATCGCAGCAGGAGAAACAATATCAGAGTACGCGGCCTGCCTCAAGCCACTTCAGGAAGTGATCTCAGAGCAACGATTGTGGCCATATTCAACCGATTACTAGACAAGCCCCCTACAGCAGAATTAGAACTGGACCGTGTGCACCGTGTGCAGGGCCCCAGGGGAGGAGATGATCTCGCACCGAGAGACATATTGGCGAGAGTTCATTACTACACAGTCAAGGAAGAAATCCTGAGAAGGGCATGGTCCCAGGGCCCCTTGGACTTTGATGGGGCGTCGGTGCAATTTTTCCCTGATATATCGCGGATGACCCTGCGTATGAGAGGCCAAATACGTCCACTACTAGAAGCTATCAGAACAACAGGAGCCACCTACAAATGGGGCCATCCATTCCACCTGATCGTCCTGAAAGGAAATAACTCTTTTGCGCTGCGTTGGCCAGAACAACTGCCGGATTTGTTCAGGTTTCTGGAGATCCCCGGGTTCTCGATACCCAATTGGTTGGACTTTCCGATCACCTTCAATAGCACGAGATCTGTGTCACCAAGACCCCAACGAGCCAGCAGACGACAATGGCGATCAAGATCCAGGACAACTCCAAGAGACAATCCTACCTCGCCAGAGTCCTAATTGATCGCATTGACCCAGGAGGCTATTTACTGAGAAGCAAGAAGGGGACTCTTATGGTTCTTAGAATCTCTGGACTACACTGATATCCTTTTTCTTTCACTGCACAGTAAACTCTCTGAGTTTTATGAGTAGAACGTAAAGCGATACAAGGGTATATTGTAGGTATGCTAGAGGGATTTTCTGCTCCTCCGTGAAAAGATAACATGCCTTAGATTGGCGTCTGGATTCGATTTTTGTTGGGGGGTCCCGCCGCGCCTCCGCCTCATCGTCCCGCAGGTTCCTCGGGGGCAGTCTTCTCCCCCCCCCTTTTTTTTCTGTGGGGCATGGGGCGGGGGGGTAGGGGGGACTCTAATCCATAAAGACACGGAGTCATGTTCAGCTTGTTACCCTCTTGTTCCTTATCAAGAGGGTTAGTTGTAATATCTACACTGTATTGGAGATGTTGGTCCACATAGATCTTTTAGTGGATATACATTTCACATGCAGTGGTCGCATACACATATTTGATGATTCTACAGCAAAGAATCAAGTTGTTTATGGTTTTTTATTTTTGTCTGATGTTTAAAACGGTAATAGTCAGGTATTGTTTATCATGCCGGTTCTCTCCTGACGACACGTCTCCCGTTGTGTCGCAGAGTCTAGTCTTCCACACCCACTAATAGGAAGCGCATATTTGCGTAAGGCTTTATATAGCAACAGCTGGATAATTAATTTATCCTTCTTAGTATTTTTCTCTATATCTTTTCAACTCCAATTCCTCCTTTTCTCTTCCTCTTCGTCCCTCCCTATATTCGGTCTCCCCTTCCCTCCCTCCCCTCTCTACACCCCCTCCCCTTCCCCTCAATATCCCCCCCCCCCCCCCCTTTTTTTTTTTTTTTTTTTTTTTTTTTTTTTCTCTTCTATTCCCTCCCTGTACCTTCTTGACTTATCCCTTACCTACCCTCCCCCGATTGGCTGCCGAGGTGCGACATGGCCCCCCCGGGAGGGCCTCCGGGCTCACACCCTGGTAGTGAGATAAAATTCACCTCCCTCAATGTCAGAGGCCTAGCTACCCCGGAAAAACGCTCCAGACTCCTCACAGATCTCAAAAAAACGCACACACAGGCGTTCATTCAGGAAACACATTTCAAACAGTCGGCAGTCCCCAGACTCTATAACAGAGACTTCCCCACTGTATATCACGCTCCCTCCCCTCTGTCAAAATCAAAGGGGGTCAGTATATTGATAGCCAGAGCACTGCCGTGGACGCTATTAGAAGAGAGAGCTGACCCACTTGGTCGATTCTTGCTCTTAAAGGGCAAAATTAGAAATACCACAGTGACCCTAGTAAACGTCTATTTCCCTAATTCTGACCACCTGTCCTTTTTGCGATCCCTCATCCCCTTGATTCTGGATTTTCGGGAGGGTCTGTTCCTGATGGGCGGGGATTTCAATTTTGCCCCTGAGCCACTGCTGGATGTATCGAGAGGGGCATCTCATCTTTCTTTCTCATACCTTAAAAAACTCAAGGTAGAATTAACCAATCTACAGTTGGTCGACCCCTGGAGGATCATGCACCCCGGTGAGAGGGATTTTACCTATTTTTCTGCGGTGCATGGTACATACTCCAGGATAGACTTCTTTCAGATCCAACATAAAGACTTACCGCTTGTCACCACATCCCAGATTGACTACATTTCCCTCTCTGACCATGCCCCTACGCATGTGACCCTTTGCTGGGATACGGAATCCAGGTCCCCTCCAACCTGGAAACTAAACGAGTCATTATTACAAATCCCCGAGATACGTGAGGAGATAAGCAGGACACTGACTAATTACTTCTCAGAAAACATAGATCCCGCGCTGTCTCCAATGACAGTGTGGGAAGCCCATAAATGTGTAATAAGAGGGGAATTAATTAGGATTGGGGCGGCGAAAAAAAGAGAAAGGACTAAACAGATTGATCTCCTGATCTCCCGGGTGCGATCTCTCGAGCTACTTCACAAGAAGTCCCTAGCAGAAACACACCTCCAGGCTTTACTGAAGACCAGGGGTGAATTGAAAGACCTCTTGTACCACAAAACGGTACAAAATCTGGCCTGGGCTAAAAGGTACATGTTTGAATTCTCTAACAAGCCTGGGACCATGCTGGCCAGACTACTTCGTGGCCCGAGACAACGTACCTACATCCCCTCTATAGTGACCCCACAGGGAACTACGGTTCACACCTCTAGGGATATAGCCAATGAATTTGCTGCATATTACCAACGACTATACAATTTACACAAGGGGGAACCTACTGACCTTTTAACAGAAAGAGAGGTGTCAGCGGGGGAATACATCAGGTCTTCGGGTATGCCTACTTTACCAGCTGATGTAGGAGACTCATTTGAGTCGGACATCACCCCTGAAGAACTCTCTCTAGCCTTGGCCCAAACAAAGCCAAGGAAGGCACCCGGGCCGGATGGCTTCACCCTGACCTACTACCAGACCTTCGGGTCACATTTATCGACTCACTTTCTGAAAGCCTACAACGCACTAAAGGAAGGAGGCATTAACATGGTAGACTCCCTACGGGCATTTATTTCTTTGATCCCGAAAGAGGGGAAAGATTCTAGCCACTGCAGTAATTACCGCCCGATTGCTCTACTAAACGTGGACCTTAAATTGTTTTCCAAAATTCTGGCTAACAGATTACTCCCACATGTCCCACAATTAATACACTTTGACCAGGCGGGATTCGTGCCGCTGAGGGAGTCGAGAGACAACACCATAAGAGTCCTCAACCTCATTCACGAAGCGCAGACCGTCAAGAAGCCTTTTCTGCTGCTTTCTACAGACGCGGAGAAGGCTTTTGACAGGGTGGCCTGGCATTTTATGCGGGCCACTCTGGAACATATTGGTGTTGGCCCAAACATGAGAGGCTGGATATCGTCTCTCTACTCGGCTCCCTCGGCGGCGGTAAGGGTCAATGAGTGGCGATCGGATTTCTTTGACATCTCTAACGGGACGAGACAGGGGTGCCCCCTGTCCCCATTAGTTTTCATTTTGACTCTTGAACCGTTCCTGTGTAGCGTCCGTAGGAACCCCAATATCACCGGGATCACGAAGCCCTCGGGGCATCACAAAATTGCGGCCTTCGCTGACGATCTGATTTTCTTCGTCTCCAACCCACGTATCTCACTACCTAACATCTTGGAAGCTCTACGGTTGTATGGCGAAGTCTCAAATTTCAAGGTCAACTGTGCCAAGTCCGCAGTGTTAAATGTCACGCTACCAGCCAGGGAAGCAGTAAGTATGAGCAAATCCTTCCCGTTTCGTTGGGCGGAGAAATCCATCCGTTACCTGGGGGTGGACATCACTTCGGACTTGGCACACCTGTACACATGTAATTTTCAACCCTTACTCCAAAGACTTAAAATTGACCTACGGACCTGGCACAAACTCACTTTGACCTGGTTTGGGCGATGCAATGCCCTGAAAATGACGGCCTTGCCCCGTATCCTATATATACTCCAAACACTACCGATAAGTTTACCCTTGACCTTCTTTAAGCAAATACAGTCCATTGTGAGGGAGTTCATCTGGGCTCATAAAGCCCCCAGAATAAACATGCAAACTCTCTCCAGACCCAAGGTGAGGGGGGGCATCGGTTTACCAGACATCTCTCGGTATTACCGAGCGGTACACCTCGCCAGGATTGTTGATTGGCATTGCAACAAAGAGTCCAAACAATGGGTGGGAATGGAAATTGAGGACTCCTCGATCCCCTTACTCCCTTCCCCGTGGCTCTTATCCCCACTTCCAGAAGACCAGAAAAACCACCCGCTAATAGGTGCTACTCTTCGGGTGGCGAGGAAAATATTCCGTAATACAGACATATCACCGTTACCTTCCCCCCTGACTCCTATCATCGGTAACCCAGACTTTTCCCCCGGACTCACAAGTCGTAGACTGAGACAATTAATCACCTCTGAGAAACAGTCCCTGGGAGAGGTTTGGCCCCAGGGGGAACTCCCATCTTCTTCCACGATCTCTAGACTCACAGAACCTCCGTTAGACAGTCTCAGTACCATTCAGCTTAGACACTTTCTGCAGACTCTTCAGAAAGCCCCCTATATCCCGCGGGGGCACACTCCCCTGGAATCTCTGTGTAAATCAGGGGAACCGATAAGGCACGCACTCTCATTTTTATATAACCTCCTCACTATTCAGGGAGAGGACAAGGTACCAGAGTTTCTATTGAAGTGGGAAAGAGATCTAGAGACACAGTTTACTACACAACAACAAGAGAAGATCTTGGCCTTGGCTCACAAGTCCTCGATTGCGAGTCACTATCAAGAATTGGGATACAAAATCCTGACCAGGTGGTATAGAGTCCCATTTATGTTACACAAAATGAACCCTACGCTTTCGGATAGGTGTTGGAGGTGTGGCACAGAAGTGGGAAATATGCTCCATGTCTTTTGGTCGTGTCCGGTCCTGAGACCCTTTTGGGAGGAGGTGACTACGACCATTCAAAGCTTGACCTCGGTTGAACTTAAAGACAACCCGGCTGCATGCCTCCTACACCTAACCACTAGACCCATTAGTAAATACAAGAAAACTTTGACAATGCAACTCCTGAACGCAGCGAGAGCCTGTATCCCCGTATTATGGCGAGATCCCCTCCCACCTACTGGGATCCTGTGGTATTCGAAAGTAAATTGTATTCTACAGATGGAGGAACTGACTGCAACTCTACAAAACAAAGAGGAACAATTTATGGACAAGTGGAGACCCTGGAGATATTTTGTTGGTACTGACACATATCTACAGGAGTTGGTGCAAGCACAAACCCAATCTTCTTGAGGGGGCGTCCCCGTAGTTACTGCTAAAACAGGCACCTGCATATGCCCCTCTGGGGCCCGGCGGGTGGATCCACTGGGGGGGCGGTGTCGCAGCCATACCCGTCTATCTCCCTTCCCTTGACCTCATCTCCCCCTTCTCCCTTGTTCTCCTGTCTCTCCTTCCCCGCTTTCCCTCTGATTTCCTTCTGTTCCCCTCTTTTTCTGGTACTTTGTTCTGATAAGCCCACCAAGTAGCCGTGGTGACGGCGTTAACGAATTATTGAAAACATATTATTCACGGTGAGATGGAAACATTTGTTCATCTAGCACTAGACATATCTGCCGTAAAATATTTTAAGTAGTATAATATACACCAATACTGTTAATGATATGTTCGCAGTTCATGCAAGGAGGCCCTTATGTAGGCTACCTCGCTTTATTACATTCAGAATTGATACATAGTTGGCTGGAACACATATGTATTACCCCACTTGCTTGGTGGTAAATCTGATCTAGGTCTATGGTTTCAATCTACTGTACCCTAAACATGTTAATGTATGAAAATGTATGACCTGTTTTATACTAGACAATGTATCCATGCCTTCTGTATAACAAAATAAAGGAATTTAAAAAAAAAAAAAAAAAAAAAGGATCAAAGTCTTTACCAAGTAACTATAGACCTGTTAGTTTAACTTCTATAGTCGGGAAGATACTGGAGCGTTTAATAAAAGACCACATAGACGAGTTCTTGCTGGAAAAAAACATTTTAAGCAACAGACAGCATGGATTCATGAAAGACAGAAGTTGTCAGACAAACCTGATTTCTTTTTATGAAGAGATAAGTAAAACCTTGAACAGAGGGGTGGCTGTGGACGTGGTATACTTGGATTTTGCAAAAGCATTTGACACAGTTCCCCATGTGTCAAATAGAGGCCCAATGTGTAAGGTAAAGTCTACAGGCTTGGAAATATCAGTTTGTAAATGGATAGAAAACTGGCTAAAAGACAGAATTCAGAGAGTAGGGGTTAATGATTCTTACTCTGAATGGTCTAAGGTTATCAGTGGTGGACCCCAAGGTTCAGTGCTGGGACCCTTACTTTTTAATATCTTTATAAATGATATTGGGTCTGGGATCAAAAGTAAAATTTCTGTCTTTGCAGATGACACCAAGCTATGCAGTGGAATAACGTCCTTACAGGATGTCTCCAATTTACAAGCCGATCTCAATGCTCTATCTAATTGGGCGACTATGTGGCAGATGAGGTTTAATGTTGAAAAATGTAAAGTTATGCACTTGGGGGCTAAGAATATGCATGCATCATACATGCTAGGGGGAGTACAACTGGAGGAATCTGTGGTGGAGAAGGCTGTGGGGGTTTTGGTAGATCATAAGCTCAACAATAGCATACAATGCCAAGCTGCAGTTTCCAAAGCGAGCAAAGTCCTTTCTTGTATTAAGAGAGGTATGGACTCTAGAGAGAGAGATATAATTTTGCCCCTGTTCAAATCATTAGTAAGACCTCATCTGGAATATGCAGTTCAGTTTTGGGCACCAGTTCTCAAAAAGGATATCGGGGAACTGGAGAAAGTGCAGAGAAGGGCAACCAAACTGATAAGAGGCATGAAGGAGCTCAGCTTAAGGAAAGATTAGAGGAACTGAATTTATTCACTCTTGAGAAGAGGAGAATAAGGGGGGATATGATCAACATGTTCAAATATATAAGGGGTCCATATAGTGAACTTGGTGTTGAGTTATTCTCTTTACGGTCAATCCAGAGGACACGGGGGCACTCTTTACGCCTAGAGCAAAAGAGATTTCATCTCCAAATACGCAAAGGTTTCTTCACATTAAGAGCTGCGAAAATGTGGAGTAGACTACCGCCAGAGGTAGTTCTGGCAAGCTCAGTAGATTGCTTTAAGAAAGACCCCTACTTTCCTAAATGTACATAATATAACTGGGTACTAACATTTATAGGTAAAGTTGATCCAGGGAAAATCCGATTGCCTCTTGGGGGATCAGGAAGGAATTTTTTCCCCTGCTGTAGCAAATTGGGGCATGCTCTGCTGGGGTTTTTTGCCTTCCTCTGGATCAACTGAGGGTATAAAATTGTGTATATTGGATTGTACGATATTTTTTATTCTATTTATTTATTGTTTTTAAGGTTGAACTGGATGGACTTGTGTCTTTTTTCAACCTGACTAACTATGTAACTATATAGGTTGCTTGGAACAATGAGACCCTGGTGGCTTTTTCTCATGGTCTCTCGGATACCATCAAGGATGAGATAGCAGCCTGAGATATACCCACTGAGCTGGAGAAGTTGATCACGTTTGCCATCCTCATTGATTCTAGACTCAGAGAAAGACTCTTTCAAGGAGCTCTTGTAGGAGCCTCCTGTACATTTGTCTCCAAACTTTGCAGTCCCGCCCTTGCCTCCCTCACCTCCCATGCCCCCTGGTACTGAGTTGGTCTGTGAAGATGAACCCATGCACTTCGGCTTCATGTGTCACTCTGCGGATGAGAGATCTCTTAGGAGGAGGGAGAGATTGTGCCTTTATTGTGGCCAGGCAGGTCACTTTTTGAAGTCTTGTCCTACCTGTCCAGGGAACGCCCAAACCTTGAGGTCCTGTCACGGACAGACCTTAGGTGGCATTGTTTTGTCCCCAGTTATCCAGAAGGATAAGCCCCTGGTTTCGGTTACCCTTTCTTGGGCTTAATCGTTCATCAAGATACAGGCTCTAATTGACTCTGGGGCTGCAGGCCTGTTCATTGATGCTGCCTTTGTATCAAAGCACCCCATTCCGCTGCAGCTGCGTGACACTCCACTTGCCATTGAGGCTTTTGATGGGAGACCTCTACAGCCTGCTCATGTGACTCATGAGACAGTTCCGTTGTATATGGCCGTAGGGGCTCTTCACCATGAGATAATCCAATTCCAAGTTTTTTCCTCACCTAAGTTTCCGCTTGTTATTGGTTATCCTTGGTTACAGAGGCACAACCCCTCTTTTGATTGGCTCTGTGCTGAGGTTATCTCCTGGTCACCACAATGCAGTAAGACATGCTTCCAGAATGTAGCCAAGGTCCTGTGCACCTCTTCACTCGCCTCCCTGACGGAGGAGTACCGTGATTTTAGCGATGTCTTTGACAAAGGTCAAGCCGGTAGTTTGCCTCCACACCGATCATATGATTGCGCAATTGACCTTCAACCTGGTGGCATACCCCCTTGTGGCGGGTTTACCATGGAGGAGTATTTTGCAGATGCACTTTCTCAAGGTTTCATCCGCAAATCCTCATCTCCTGCTGGTACTGGTTTCTTCTTTGTGAAGAAGAAAAGTGGTGAATTGATTAATTGATTGATTTACGATTAAGAATGCCTATCCGATTCCGTTGATTACGGAGTTATTTGACTGCCTCAAGGGAGCAACGGTTCTCACAAAGCTTGATTTGAGAGGAGCATACAATCTCATAAGGATTAAGGAGGGCAACAAGTGGAAAACTGCGTTTAATACCAGAACAGGCCATTATGAGTATCTCGTAATGCCTTTTGGTTTATGTAACGTCCCGGCAGTTTATCTCAACGATATCTTCGTATATTTCAAGTCCCTGGAGAGCCACCACACAGATGTCTGTTGAGTGCTTCAGAAACTAAGAGAGAACAATCTCTATTGTAAAATGGAGAAGTGTGATTGGGTTATGTCATTTCCACTGCTGGTTTTTCAATGGAACCAGAGAAACTTTCAGCAGTCCTACAGTGGCCCCGACCCATGGGTTTACACCCTCTGCTGCGTTTTCTTGGCTTTGCCAACTATTATCGGAACTTTATTCGTAACTCTCATCTCTGGTCAAGCCCCTGACTCATTTGACCAGAAAAGACGATAACCCACAGAGTTGGTCTCCGGAGTCCATTAAGGCCTTTGAGAGTCTCAAGGCTGGCTTTGTTTCTGCTCCTGTGTTGGCACATCCTGATGCTATGTTACCATTTATCCTTAAGGGTTGATGCTTCTGAGACTGGAGTTGGCGCCCTTCTGTCTCAAAGTCCTACCTCTGAGAGCGCTATGCATCCTTGTGGCTACTTTTCAAAGACATTGTTACCTGCGGAGTGCAATTATGAGATTGGTGACAGAGAGCTGTTAGCAATCATTTTAGCCCTGAAAGAATGGAGACATCTCCTCGAAGGCACCACTCTGCCAGTTCTCAGTCTTACTGACCATAAGAATCTTACATTCTTGTAAATGCTAAACGCTAAACGCCTCTCTCCCCAAAAGGCACAATGGGCTCTTTTCTTGTCTACTTTATTCTACATTGTCTCATTCTTACCCGGTACTAAGAATGTAAGGGCTGACGCTTTGTCGCAACAATTTTCCTCCACTTCCAAGATGGAGTCAGTTCCAGTTCCTGTTATTCCTCCTGATCATATTCTGGCTACGGTTCGCTCCAGTCTCACTTCTTCTTTGGGTGACAAAATTCTTGCTGCTCAGGTCAATGCTCCTCCTGCAAAACCTTGTGACCGCTGCTTTGTCCTAGAGAGTCTCCATACTGCCGTGCTCCAGACTTACCATTCTCCCAAGGCTGCTGGTCACCCTGGGAAGAATTAACTAACTAACTTAATTTCCCAACAATTCTGGTGCCCTAGTCTACATGCTAATGTAGCTGCCTGTTCTGTGTGTGCCCAGAGTAAGACTCCACAACACCTTCCAGTGGGCCCCCTTCAACCCATACCCAATGGAGAGAGGCCCTGGACCCACCTGTCTATGGATTTCATTGTGGAGTTACCCAACTCCCAAGGAAACACAGTTATCCTTATTGTGGTTGACTGGTTCTCGAAAATGTGTCATTGTATTCCACTTAAGAAGTTGCCCACTTCTAAGGAACTGGCTTCCATTTTTGCTCGGGAGATCTTTCGCTTACATGGGCTACCCAAAGTGATTGTCTCGGACAGGGGTAGTCAGTTTGTGTCCCGGTTCTGGCGAGCCTTTTGTGCAATGTTGGGAATTCAGGTTGCTTTCTCCTCTGCGTATCACCTGCAGTCTAATGGGGCTGCAGAACGAGCCAATCAGTCCTTGGAGCAATTCCTACATTGCTATATTTCTGACAATAACAACTGGTCAACTCTTACCGTGGGCGGAGTTCGCTCACAATAGTGCCTTGAATTCTGCTTCCCGATTGTCCCCGTTTATGGCGAACTATGGTTTCTAACCTTCACAACCTTCCATGTTGCCTGACTCATTTGTTCCGCAGAGTATTCCTGCGTTAGAGGAGCATCTCCGTGGTCTTCGTTCCACTTGGGCACAAGTCCAAGAGGCTTTGCGACATGCTAATGATAGGTACAGACTCCATGCTAACCACAGATGCCTGCCGGCGCCTTCCAAACAGGTTGGGGACAGGGTCTGGCTGTCATCTTGCAACCTCTGACTTCGTGTTCCCTCTCTGAAGTTCGCACCTCGGTTTATTGGGCCTCTAACATCACCTGACACTTCAGCAGAGGCTGATGTGACTGCACACCCCGAAGTAAATGTTACCAAAAAGAATGTGAAAGATCCCCATGGGGTTTTTGAGCAGCAATCGTTAAAAAAAGTAAAGAGTTTTTTTATAAAAAAGATATATTTTTATTAGCAAAATACTCTGAACATAATTTAGAGAATAAAAGGGTTTTAAAATATGAGCTCCGGTTTTACGTAGAACGAGACATACTGGATAAGTGTACAAATCAAGCAAATAAATTATCACATAATAAGTTACAGGGAGTGTGCATATAGCGCTGCTCCCTACAATATAGACTGTGGTTATAGTAATGCTTGCTTAACTTTTTGTACACTTAAATGAGTATATCAATACAACTTCATATTTTTTAAATTATGGATAAGACATTTAAAAATTCTTTTTATTATGACAAATTTCCAGGTGCTCTGGTTTTCCTGCTTCCTCCTCCGTTTGCGGAGGAGAGCCACCCATCTGTGACCATTCGTAAGCCCTATGGGTCAGTTTCGTCTTCCCTTGAGATGCAGGCAGGGACGACGATTTAATGGAGTCCAGGACCACAAGCGGGGGGACTTTTTTGTTTTTTCCTAAGTTTTTAAGATGTCTCCGGATAAATGAGCTTATATGGTACTGAGGGTAAATATCAAGTGATCACTATAAATTTTATAGAGTAGACATACTAAATAATACATAAAAAACTCTCTATCACCTTTTTTTGATGCCCTTACAGAGCTTTTAGGACCTCCTGAGGAAGACCATGACCCTATAAGGTTGAAATGCAATGGGGTCTTCTCCAATACCGGCAAGCATTACTATAACCACAGTCTATATTGTAGGGAGCAGCGCTATACGCACACTCCCTGTTACTTATTATGTGATAATTTATTTGCTTGATTTGTACACTTATCCAGTATGTCTCGTTCTATGTAAAACCGGAGCTCATATTTTAAAACTCTTGTATTCTCTAAATTATGTTCGGAGTATTTTGCTAATAAAAATATATCTTTTTTTATAAAAAACTCTTTACTTTTTTTAACGATTGCTGCTCAAAAACCCCATGGGGATCTTTCACATTCTTTTTGGTAACGGTTTATTGGACCTTTCCGTATTCTTCACAGGATTAATTTAGTGGCTTATGCATTAGACCTTCCTTCTATAATGAGTATCTCAAATGTATTTCATATCTCCTTATTAAAACCTTTGGTCTGCAACCACTTTACCACTCAGTGCCTCGTCCTCACCCTGTACAGGTTGCAAACCATGAGGAGTATGAATTACAGTCCATTGTTGACTCCCGCAGGTTCCGTGGGTGCATACAGTACCTGGTGCATTGGAAAGGGTACGGTCCAGAGGAACGCTCTTGGGTCTCATCCTTGGACGTACATGCCCCTTTCCTCCTCCGTGATTTCCATAGATGTTTTCCCCTCAAGCCTGGTGGTCCTCCGAGGGGGAGGGGTCATTGAGGATGGGGTACTGTCAGGGCTGGGCTCAGTCCTTCCTTCTCTAAGCTGGCCACTCAGCTGTTGGCTAATTGCCAGCTCCTATCTCTCCACAGTGACTCACCTGTTGATGATATCCTGCTCCTCAGTCCTGCCTACTTAAGCCGTCCAGCCCAGATGATCTCTGCCTTCGCCTTGATCACATCTCTAGAGATGCTCTCTTGTGTTCCTGTTAAAGACTTGCTTGGCTGACATTCTTTCTGGCTCCAGATCCTGCTTGCTGTTCTACTATGCTCATCTCTGGCTCCCTGATGTTTTGGCTTGTCTGACTATCCATTCCTTCCTTCTCTGTGCTCAGGTTGCTCAGCTGTTGGTTAATTGCCAGAACCCATCATTCCACAGTGGCTCACCTGTTGATCATTTCCTGCTCATCAGTCAAACCCATAGCCAGCCCCTCCTGGCTATTTAAAATGCCTGGTTCATTTCACATTTTACATACCCTGGTGATTTTGGTGTGATAACATGCACGCAAGTTGACACAAAGGAGTTTGAGTGGCTATTAAAGGTAACCATCCTCACCTGTAATCTGTTTGCTTGTAATTAGTGTGTGTGTGTATAAAGGATCAATGAGTTTCTGGACTCCTGACAGACCCTTGCATCTTTCATCCAGTGCTGCACTGACGTTTCTGGATTCTGAGTGATGGGCAAAGCAAAAGAATTGTCAAAAGATCTGTGGGAAAAGGTAGTGTAACTGTACAAAACAGGAAAGGGCTATAAAATGATATCCAAGGAATTGAGAATGCCAATTAGCAGTGTTCAAACTCTAATCAAGAAGTGGACAATGAGGGGTTCTGTTGAAACCAAACATGGTCAGGTAGACCAACAAAAATTTCCACAACTGCCAGGAAAATTGTTTGTGATGCAAAGAAAAACCCACAAATTACTTCAGATGAAATAAAGGACTCTCTGAAAATATGTGGTGTGGCTCTTTCAAGATGCTCAATAAGGAGTCACTTGAAGAAAGATGGGCTGCATGGTCGAGTCACCAGAAGAAAGCCATTACTACGCAAATGCCACAAAGTATCCCTCTTACAATACTCCAAATAGCACAGAGACAAGCCCAAACCCTTCTGGCACAAAGTCATTTGAAGAGATAAGACCAAAATTGAGCTTTTTGGCCACAACCATGAATGCTACATTTAGGGAGGAGTCAACAAGGCCTACGATGAAAAGTACACCATTCCTACTACGAAACAGGTGGATCGCTGATGTTTTGGGGATGTGTGAGCTACAAAGGCACAGGAAATTTGGTTAAAATTGATGGCAAGATGAATGCATTATGTTATCAAAAAATACTGGAGGAACATTGCTTGCTTGCTAGAAGGCATAAATTGGGATAAAATCTTAGGAACAAAGAACACGGAGGAGAGATGGGTTTGCTTTAAGAGCATATTAAATAAGGGCATTAGCCAATGCATCCCATTGGGTAATAAATTTAAAAGAGCAAACAAAAGTTCTGGATGCCTTAACTCCAATGTAAAAATGCATATAAAAGCAAAGGAGAGGGCCTTCAAAAAATACAAGGTTAAGGAATCATCATCAGCATTCAGACTTTATAAAGAATGCAACAAGAAATGTAAGGGTGCAAAAAGGACGGCTAAGATAGAACATAAGAGACACATAGCGGAGGAGAGCAAAAAAAATCCCAAGAAATTCTTTAAGTATGTAAACAGTAAAAAAGGGAGGGCAGACCATATTGGCCCCATAAAGAATGAGGAAGGACATCTGGTTACAAAGGATGGGGGGATGGCGAAGGTGTTGAATTTTTTCTTCTCCTCAGTCCTCATGAGGGAATCGGGGGGGCTTCAGTAACCAAAACTGCAGTGTTTATCCTTATGACACATCACAGGAAGCACCTCCATGGTTAACAGAGGACAGAATTAAAATTAGGCTTGGGAAACTTAACATTAATAAATCACCGGGACCAGATGGCTTGCACCCGAGAGTACTTAGGGAACTCTGTCAAGTAATTGCCAGACCATTGTTCCTAATTTTTACTGACAGTCTACTGACTGAAATGGTACTGGCTGATTGGAGAAAAGCCAATGTAGCACCAATATTTAAAATGGGCCCAAAATACATCCCTGGGAAATACAGGCCAGTTAGCCTAACATCAATAGTATGTAAACTTTTGCAGGGGATGATAAGGCACTATATACAAGATTTTAGTAATGAGGACTGTCATTAGCAGTAATCAGCAAGGATTCATGAAGAATCGTTCGTGCCAAACCAATCTATTAACCTTCTGTGAGGAGGTGAGTTGCCATCTAGATAAAGGAAGGCCTGTAGACGTGGTGTATCTGGATTTTGCAAACAGTGACACAGTGCAAACATTTTGACACAGTTCCCCATAAACGTTTACTGTATAAAATAAGGTCCATTGGCATGGACCATAGGGTGAGCACATGGATTAAAAACTGGCTACAAGGGCGAGTTCAGAAGGTGGTGATAAATGGGGAGTACTCGGAATGGTCAGGGTTGGGTAGTGGGGTCCCCCAGGGTTCTGTGCTGGGACCAATCCTGTTTAATTTGTTCATAAACGACCTGGAGGATGGGGTAAATAGTTCAATCTCTGTATTTGCGGACGATACTAAGCTAAGCAGGGCAATAACTTCTCTGCAGGATGTGGAAACCTTGCAAAAAGATCTGAACAAATTAATGGGGTGGGCAACTACATGGCAAATGAGGTTCAATGTAGAAAAATGTAAAATAATGCATTTGGGTGGCAAAAATAGGATTTTTATAACAGCTTACCTGTAAAATCCTTTTCTTGAAGTACATCATGAGACACAGAGCCACAGTAATAACTATATGGGTTATATGGCACCTTCAGGTAATGGACACTGGCACACCCTAAACAGGAAGTTCAGTTCCCCATATAACCTCTCCCCTTACCAGGAGTACCTCAGTTTTGTAGCAAAGCAATACACGTGTAACCAGAAAGAGGGAAGGGACATCTGTGTTCCTTGATGTACTCCAAGAAAAGGATTATACAGGTAAGCTGTTATAAAAATCCTATTTTCTTTATTGTACATCACAGGACACAGAGCCACAGTAATAACTGTATGGGATGTCCCAGAGCAATGCCACCTGAGGGGAGGGGACACAAACAAAAGTAGGGTGCAATCAGACCTGAGGACCTATACTGCTGCCTGCAGCACAATGTGCCCAAAGGCGACATCCTCATGCCTTCTTACATCCACCATCCAGAATCTGGTGAATGTATGGACTGAAGATCAGTTTGTGCCCTTGCAGATTTTAGCCATGGAGGCTTGGTGATGGACTGCCCACGAAGCACTAACAGCCCTGGTGGAGTGCTCTTTGACCTGAAAAGTTGGAATCTTCCTCTTCAAGCCATCAGCTTGAATAATTACCTGCCGAATCCATTTGGCAATAGTGGATTTCGATGCTGCCTGTCCTTTCCTAGGACCTTCGGGCAACACGAACAAAACATGTTTTCCGAATCTGAGCAGTCGCCTTCAAATAGATTTTGACTGCTCTCACTACATCCAAAGGATGCAGTGACTTTTCTTCCTTAGAGCAGGGTTCTGGAAAAGATGAAGGTAAAACAAAATCCTGCTTTAGGTGAAAACCTGAAACCACCTTTGGCAGAAAGCTAGGATGAGGACGCAATACTACTCTATCCTTGTGAATTATTAAATATGGCTCTTTACAAGAAAGAGCCACCAACTCTGATACCCTTCTTTCAGAAGAAATGGCTACCAGAAAAACTAGCTTCCTTGTCAAAAGGACCAAAGGAATACGTTGTATCGGGTCAAAAGACTGTTTCTGTAATGCCGCCAGAACTAAATTCAAGTCCCAAGGGTTCAGGGGTGCTCTAACTGGTGTATAAAGCTTCAGACCAAAGAATGCGAAGCAAGTGGATGTTGAAACAATACTGATAAGGCCGAGACCTGGCCCTTGATAGTGCTCAAGGCCAGTTTCATCTCTAGTCCCATTTGCAGAAAGGCAAGAATTCTACCTATGACATACTTCCTAGGATGCCAACCCCTGGATTCACACCAGGAAACATATGCCTTCCAGACTATAATAAATGAATCTGGAAGCTGGCTTCCTTGCATTAATCAAGGTAGGTATCACTGAGCCTGAAAGCCCACGATTCTTTAGAATGTGGGTTTCAATAGCCAAACCGTTAAATTTAGCGTTTGTAAAGTAGGATGGAACACTGGTCCCTGCGATAGCAGGTCTGGACGTGGTGGTAGGGTCCATGGGGCCCCTACCGCCATCTTTACTATTTCTGCATAACAAGAGCTTCTGGGTCACGTTGGGGCCACAAGAACTACCGACTTCCTTTCCCGCTTGATCCTAAAAAGAAGTTGAAGTAGCAGCAGAATAGGAGGGAATTCATAAATCAGTGAGAACTGATGCATGAGTTCACCAACGCATCTTTTCAGCATGCGAGTGGATCCCTTGTTTTTGACACAAAGTTGTCGACTGTTGTTGAACCTGGACGCAAACAGATCTAAATCCGGGATTCCCATCTTTGGCCTATAGCCAGAAGGATGTCGGGGTGAAGGGACTATTCCCCCAGTAACAACTGCTGGCGACTTAAGTAGTCTGCCTGCCAGTGCTCTACCCCTGGAATGAAGATTGCTGATATGCACGGCACATGTTTTTCTGCCCAGGTTAGGATATGGTTTACCTCTTCCTGGGCTGCATGACTTCTGGTGCTCCGTTGGTGATTGATATAAGCCACTGCTGTGGCATTGTCGGATTGAATCCTGACAGGAGAATTCTGCAACCTGAGTGTCCAGGCCCTTAGGGCTAGACGCGCTGCCCGAATCTTTAGAATGTTGATGGGCAAGGTCCTTTCGGTTCTGGACCATTTCCCTTGGACAGATGCTTCTTCCAAGACTGCTCCCCAACCTGAAAGGCTGGCATCTGTTGTTACCACCTTCCAGGTAACCGGTAAGAAGGATTTGCCCTTCTGCAGATACTCGGATATCCTCCACCAACTGAGGCTCTGGCGCACTTTTGACGACAAACGCATTGGAAAATCTAGTGCCTTAATCTTCTGTTTCAGGCCGATAGGATACTGTTTTGCAGCAGTCTCGAATGAAACTGAGCATAGGGAACTGCTTCGAATGAAGCCACCATCTTCCTCAACAACCTCATACAAAGGCGAATGGAAGGACCCTTCTTTGTCCTGACCCCTTGGACCAGCTCCTTTATGACGCTGATCTTTGCCTGGGGTAAAAACACCTTCTTCTGGTCTGTATCTATGACCAGACCCAAGTACTCTAATCTTCTTACTGGCTTTAAAGAAGATTTCTCTAGGTTGATGACCCAACCTAGGTATTCCAGGTAGTTTACTGTGGTGACCACGCTTTGGTACAAACGGACTACCGACCGGTCTATTAAGAGCAGGTTGTCCAGGTATGCTATTATTGTTATACCTTGAGTCCTTAATCTGGCCAGAGGAAGGGCCAGAAGTTTTGTAAACACACAAGGTGCAGTAGCTAGACCAAAAGGCAAGGCTACAAACTGAAAATTACGTTTTTCTACTTTGAAACGCAGATATTTCTGGTGAGCGGGGAAAATAGGTACATGCAGGTATGCATCCTTGATGTCGATTGATGCCAGAAGCTCTTCCCCTTGTAGGATGGAGATTACTGATCGGATTTATTCCATGCGAAAAGAGCGAATTTTCAGGAACCAGTTTAGATCTTTGAGATCTAGAATGGGTCTGACATCCCCATTTGGTTTTGGTACCGTGAAAAGGTTTGAATAAAACCCTGATCCCTGCTCTTCCACGGGGACCACCATGATCACTTTTTGCGACAAAAGTTGGTCTAACGCTAGAAATAGAGACTTCTTTTTCTCTGGATCTTTGGGGACATTTGACCTGAGGAAACGAGGAGATCGGAATTCTCAGAACTCTAGTTTGTAACCTAGAGCTATTGTGGAGACCACCAATCTGTCCCGAAATTCTTCCTGCCAGACCTTTGAGAACTGCAGAAGTCTTCCCCCACTCAAGCGATTGGGGGCGCCCCTTCATAAAGAGGCTTTAACATTCTGTCTTGCGGGTTTCCTCTCCCAGGACTTCTTTTGTCCCTGGGGTTGACCCTGAGGTTTACCTCTTGAACCTGACGGTGGAGGCCGTCACGACTACCTGGAGGCTGATGCCCCTGGCACTGCAGAAGGAGCCCGTTCAAATGAGGGACGTTCACTCTTTTTCTTAACTGGCAAAAGGGTACTTTTTCCACTTGATATTTTTTGGATATATTTGTCCAAATCCTCCCCAAACAGCTTTTCACAGCGAAAAGGAAAACCAGCCAGGAGCTTTTTGCATGGCGCTTCGGCTGACCAACTTTTCAACCATAAGATTCTACGCCTATGTACCAACCCAAGCGTAAGGCGAGAGGTTTGAAGTATAGAATATCTGATTGCGTCAATTGCAAAGCACAAAGCTGCTGGCATCTCAGCTAATTCCTGGGCCTGCTGTTCAGGGAACACCTTGAGTGCCTGTTTCAAATGGTCTCTCAAGGACTGACATACCCCAATTGCTGCCACTGCAGGTTGAGCCACTGAACCTGCCAGGGAGAAAATGTTTTTTAACAGGAATTCCAATATTTTATCAGTTGGATCCCTAAGCATTTGTGCATTGTCAACCGGACAAATCAAACTTTTATTCACAGAGGATATAGCAGCGTCAATTGCTGGTATACTCCATAGGATAAAGTGTTGAAAACTTTTTAGGAGGGAAAAAGTGCTTATCTGAGTGATCCCACTCAGAATACATAAGCTTTTCTAGTAATGAATGGACAGGAAAGGCACGCAAGGCTTGCGTAGGCTTTAGTGAACCCAAACAGGAAGTGGGCTCCTCAACCGACTCCGTAAAAGTGTAGCTTAAATGTGGAGCAGACCATTTCAGTAAGAGAATGCACCAGCAGCTTCTCAGCATGTGAAGCTGAAGAATGTCCTTCCCCACTTGATTCCTCGGAAGAGCAATCGTCAGCCTGTTCACGGTCCTCTGAGGGAAATTCCCCCTCCTACAGTTCCTCTGTTTGAGGATCCTGGATGGTAGAAGGGGACCTAATGCGTTTTCTTCCACTCTGTGAAGACGTGATTAAAGCCACTAATCTTTCCTCTAAACCACTCATAGCTGCCGATGGCTCACTCTGACCAGCCCCATTAGATCGGGATGGTGTTACAGAGGGAGGGTCCTTAGGACCTGAGGGCGACCCCTTTGTGCCCCTGGTTTTTGTGGCATTTGAACCACCTCCTCTAGTCATAGTGCTGAGCACAAACACAGAGGTACCACCAAAAAAATGCACCCACTGCTGAGCAATAGTCCAGCAACTGCCACTGCTATTAAGCTCAGCCTGATGCTTAAGTAAATGTGCCTGGGAATGCCTGTGTCACCCACTCACATGCCACCCGTCTGCTCTGTATCCCTCCTTTAGCTGTATGCACCTGAAAAAAGGTGCATTTTATAGCTATACAGCCCGCATTGTGGACGCTGAAGCACGTCAACACTGCTAAGCCCCGCCCCCTTCCTCCGACCACCACCCATGCCCCCTCATCTATTTTAGAATAGATCATTTTCCTGCGTGAGCGGGCTCTGTTTCTGACCGGACCACAAGGAGGAGGACTGGGGTGCAGGAGAGGAGTAGAGCTGCCGAAGGGAACCGCCGTAATGGCGGTGGGAGCGGGCAGCATACTGCCATCTGATGCAATGCACCCTCTGCCTGGAGGAAAGCTATCCAGGTGGGGGGACATTCCTAGGAGAAAAAAAAACCTTTTCCCACGACTTAACCTGAAGTTTGGGCCGGAGGAAGCGTGCAGCTTGTACACAGAGCGAGACTGGCAAGCATGGAACAGGTACATGCTCTTGACAGCCCCTGGTGGTGACTATAGGCATGACAACATTTACTTACAGAGAAAACCCACAAGAATTAGAAAAATTCCTTAGGAATCTCCCTTACCTTATCCAGCTGCAGGGTTCTGTGGTAACAGACCCAATCTTCACCTCTTACGGTGGGCTCTGTTTGAAAAACCTTCAGGGACTGGGGCCCCCTTTTTATCAGGGAATCCACAGCCCTGGGCCTGTAAAAAGCACCCTGCAAGGAATATGGCTGAAAAAAACAAATACTGGATCCCGAAGTCCAGCTCTCTAAAAAGAGTTATAGGTAAAACTTTGTTTCTTCCGACACGAGGCCCGGGTACCATTCAATTGGGTCTGGAAAAGACACTTTGAATGGATCCGGTTGCATGGCTTGCCCCAGTAAGGAATATTCCAGCGGAGCTCAGCACAGCACATGTTTACTCGTGACCAACACCTAAGACACTGGCGAAAAAACTGAGGTACTCCCGGTAAGGGGAGGGGTTATATGGGGAATTGAACTTCCTGTTTAGGGTGTGCCGGTGTCCATCACCTGAAGGTGCCATATAACCCATACAGTTATTACTGTGGTTCTGTGTCCCATGATGTACGATAAAAAAAATATGACTGCAATCTATAAAAGGACCTAGGGGTCCTAGTAGATGATAGGTTCAGCAATGGCATGCAATGCCAAGCTGTTGCTAACAAAGCAAACAGAATATTGGCATGCATTAAAAAGGGGATTAATTCCAAAGATAAAACAATAATTCTCCCGCTCTACAAGACTCTTGTCCGGCTGCACCTAGAGTATGCCATCCAGTTCTGGGCACCAGTCCTCAGGAAGGATGTACTGGAAATGGAGAGAGTACAAAGAATGGCAACAAAACTAATAAAAGGTCTGGAGGATATTAATTATGAGGAAAGGTTGCATGCACTGAACTTATTCTCGCTGGAGAAGAGACGCTTGCGAGGGCATATGATTTCAATTTACAAATACTGGTACTGGTGACCCCACAATAGGGATAAAACTTTTTTGCGGAAGGGAGTTTAACAAGACTCGTGGCCACTCAATAAAATTAGAAGAAAAGAGGTTTAACCTTAAACTACATAGAGGGTTCTTTACTGTAAGAGCGGCAAGGATGTGGAATTCCCTTCCACAGGCGGTGGTCTCTTTCAAGAAACTATTAGATAAGCACCTGAATGACCACAACATACAGGGATATACAGGGTAATACTGACATATAATCACACACACATAGGTTGGACTTGATGGACTTTTGCATTCACCAGCCAGGAAGCTACGCATGGGACGTACTTGGACATTCCAACATGACAATGATCCAAAACAAGGCCAAGTCAACCTGTCATTGGCTACAGCAGAATAAAGTGAAGACTCTGGAGTGGCCTTCTCAATTTCCTGACCTCAATATCATTGAGCCACTCTGGGGAGATCTCAAACGTGCAGTTCATGCAAGACAGCCCAATAATTTACAGGAACTGGAGGCTTTTTGCCAAGAGGAATGGGCAGCTTTACCATCTGAGAAGATAAAGAGCCTCATCCACAAATACCACAAAAGACTTCAAGCTGTCATTAATGTTAAAGGGGGCAATACACAATATTAAGAAATGGGGTATGTAAAGTTTTGATCAGGGTCATCTGGGTAGTTTTTGTTGTCATTATGATTTAAAAAGAGTAAACACAGTTGATTGATAATAAATGGCTTCAGCCAAACACTAACCATGAGTGAAAAAAAAGTTTTTGTTTTATCATTCATATTCTCTGAAAAATGGACAAGAAATCATAAATTCTGTCAGGGTATGTAAACTTATGAGCACAACTGTATGAAGAGGGATCTAAGGGGGCTCCACCCCAGATGGCATTGAAATACTCCAACAAGTGACGGACCAGGGCATCCTGGAATTTACAATAATATAGAGCTGGAAAACCATCAGGCCCCAGTTTTTGTAGATTTAATAGCAGCCAGAACCTCCCATGCCATAAAAGGGGCCTCCATACGTGTTCTATGAGCCACAGATATTTTAGGGAAAAATAAGCTCTCCAAATATTGAGCACAAGCGGGGGAATCTTCACCCCCCCCCCCCGGGGCCTGATACAGGGAAGAATAAAAATTCCTAAAGCCCTCTAGCACTTTACAGGGGCTTTGGGAATATCTGCCATCAGAGCAGCAGACCTTAGGTACTGCATAGATATGCATACAAGGATTGAGTTTATGGGCGAGTAGAGACCCAATTTTTATCTTTATGCATATAGAATTTAGTGGAAGCCCAACGAATAATCTTCACTGCTTTCGTCGTCAGGGTCAAGTTCAGTTCTATATCGGACCTGCTCATCTCGTTAAAGCAGGGCTAGGTCCGGGGTACGTTTGTGACATTTAAGCAGAGATTAATTCAGAATCTAACATTTGGATTCATTGCTGACGAGTCTGGTGATGCTGGGAAGACTACTGGTTCAATTTCCCCCACACTACAGCTTTGTGGGCTGCCCACACCGTCACCAGAGGAATATCCTCCGTTGAGTTTTCAGTGAAATATTGTTTTAAATATATCCGGATGTCTTCACACCAGCAAGGATCGGATGAGAGTAATTCATTGAGTCTCCACTGTTGTGAGTGAGGGGCAAGTGATAGGGCTAGCAGTGACACTGAAACCATAGCGTGATCAGTCAGATCACGCTGTATCTTTAATAGTGGCCTATTGGATACTGGGCACTAGGGAGCATGAAACAAAGACATGATCAGTACATGAGTACGTCGCATGGGGTGCAGAAAACAAGGTATAATCCCTCGTCGTTGGGTTAAACTCACGCCACGCATCTACCATATTAAGAGAATTCAATAACTTAGCTACTCACAGGCCTGCCTTCGGGGATGCTTGAAGTGAGCATGGGTAGCATTGGATTTATCTAGTGACAAATCTAAAGCTAGATTGTTATCTCTAACAAATATAACCTGCCCCTCCAAGTAGGGGGCCAAGGCCCAGAGCAATTTGGTGCAAAAGGTAGCCTGACCTACATTAGGGGCACATTATTATTTCTTATTTAAGTGTAAAAGAAACACTTTTTGAAAAACAAATTGCTACTCCTCTAATGCAGCTAAATTCTTTTAAGACACGGTTTACTCTATCTATATCACAAAATGTAATATTTAATCAGTTTTGATTATATGATATGGAACACATATCGGCTATTATTACTCATTTATATGTGCTGTGATGCTTATTCTGTATATGCATGAATTGTACTGTGCATTTTGATGTCTGTATATAATTTATTACCTAATACCCATGTAATAGGTAGTACAGTTTATTGTGTTGTCTACAAATAAATACGTTGATACAGATTTATCTTTTATTCAGGTATGTCACTTTCCTCATACAAAGTCCCAAACTCCCTTTTTCTTTGCACTAGAAGTGCAAACAGCAGTGCAATTATCCCACAGCCACTTAATAAGACATCACCTTTCATCAGGTTAAAAGAGCGTTTTGCACGCATGCGCTTTATCAAGTCTTGATAAAGCGCATAAGCGCAAAACGCATTGTCACGGCAACAGATTCCACTTGTGTTCCATGCTGGTCAGATCGGCAATAACTCTGGTCCTGGACTTCCGACCTGTGGTCGCAGTGACGTCTCTAGGGAGCGCAGACGGACTCCGGCTCGGCTCCCGAGTTTTCGGGAGTCGCTTTCTGCAGCTCATTGCCACACGCCACACTGCACCCTCCCGCTTCTCAGCCTAACGGACCCAGTGGACATTAGCCCATCTGCCTGTACAACCTCCAGCATGGTATCGTATAACCCATAATTGTACAACTTTGTACTGTGAACAATAAATGTTATCCTTTTAGCCTTTACCGTTGGCTCAGGTTTTATATACTTTGAGGATCTATAGTCATCCACTCCCATCCATATAGCGCTGTCATCCTTTCCGTTAGTGAAATATTGCAGCCGGTGGGTGAGCATAGCAGCCAGGCAACTGCAATTTCAAAAGGACATCAGAAATAGTAGCCTATATTCATTTTTACTTTAAAGGCTGATCGAATAGCCTTTACATCTGGAGGAAAAGAGATTGAACCTCTACATACGGAAAGGCTTCTTCACCTTAAGAGCTGTGAAAATGTGGAATAGACCCCCTCAAGAACTAGTTCTGACCAGCTTAGCAGATTGTTTAAAGAAAAAAAAAAAGATTTGGATGCATTCCCAAATGCACAGAATATAACTGGATACTAATATTCATTGGTAATAACACCAGGGATAGTTCATTCAGGAAATATCTGATTGTTTTCTGGGGGTTCAGAAAATATTTTTTTTCTCTCGCTTTGTTGTTTTGGTTTTGTTTGCCTTCCTCTGGATCAACTGTTTGCATGGGATTGTGTATATAGGGGTTTTCTATTAGTTTTTTTTTCTATTGGTTGAACTAAATGGATTTGTGAAACTATGGGGTTGATTTACTAACGGGAAATACACTTTGCACTACAAGTGCACTGCAAGTGCACTTGAAAGTGCAGTCGCTGAAGATCCGTAGGGGACATGCAAGGAAAATAAAAATTAGCATTTTTGCTTGATTGGATGATGAAATCAGCAGAGCTTCCCCTAATTTCAGAACTTTCCCTCAGATTTACAGCGACTGCACCTCCAAGTGCACTTGCAGTGCACTTGTAGAGCAGAGTGGATTTACAGTGGATCAACCCCATTCTAATAAATATGTGTATATATATATATATATATATATATATATATATATATATATAAACTATGTAATAACCTTAACTGATATTTTTGTATCTTCATACAGTGGTTTGCCCAATACCCTGCATGAATGGTGGCCAGTGCTCTTCCAACAATCACTGCCTGTGCCCATCTGAATTCACAGGAAGATTTTGTCAGTTCCCTGCTGTACCTGGAGGTAGTGGATCACGAAGCCAGGGTGAGGTAACTGAAACAGAAGGAATAGAGCCATCATCAGGAAAACATGCAGTATATGCTGTGCAAGTGATTACTGGAGATGATGATCCCGAAGGGAGAGGTGTGAAAATCAGTCAGTCAGCTCTTACTGTACCACTGGGACCTGGACACAGTTCTTCGGAAGGTATTTTACATTATAACAATAATGCAAGCATGTTTTTATATGTAACAAGTATTGTTTCTTTGTTTCTACTATTTTTGGATTTTTAAGGGACCTAAAAAGGGACTAAGGGACCTTTAAAGGACTACATGAAATAATTACTTACATGTCACAATATAAAGCAACTGTATATGTTAAAACCACAGGTCTTTTTATAAATTGACAGTGACTAAGAATGTTCTCTCAGGATCAGTTCACACTACAATTTCTGCGTTCTGGATGTGTTTCTGCATGCACGCTCTCGGTGCACTCCACTGCTTTTTGGATATGTCCCAATGCCTTTTTCCCTTCTTTTTCTTTATTTTAGCTGAGGACATGTGCTTTCTGGTGTGTTTTTGATGCATTTTGCCACTTTCCAGATGCATTCCATATAGAAAAAATGCAACATGTTCTGCTTTTGTTGACTGCACTGGAATGTACTGCACTGATGTGAACTAGGAACATTGGAATAAATGTTAAACACTGTCCATGTGTTTTCAATGCAGAATAAAACACACTGGGCTGCATCTGGTGTAACCAGCCCTCAAGGTCTGCCTGAGAGGAACATGCTCTTAGAATGATGTCATCTGAGTATGCTAGGGGCAGCAGGAAGTATAAGAGGAAGCTGAAGACAAATCTATGACTGACAATGATGTATTTTTAGACTGACTGATTACAGGAGGAGGGGGGTCACCCAGGGAAGCAAAGCAGGGGCCTGAGGTGTATGAGACAAATATTGTACACAAAGCCAAGAACATAAAGGCTACTATGTAGACTAGTAGAGATCTACTTTCTTGTTTTAGGGGTAGTAATGAAGCATCACAGCTGCTCTGCCCACTACTGCCCACTACTGCTGAATCCAGTTTTTTGACTGGTTCACTTCATCCCCCTTCTGGTTTTGTCTGGTGCTACACCCAATTGAAGTTTTTCACAAGTCATTTAATACAATGTCCTGTTTCGACTGATGACCATATGCACTTCCGACATTGACTGGTTACGATAACCACTTTTGAAAGCCATCCACTTTTGCAAGTTGCTGGTAACCATACCGATTATTGGTTAGTTTTATGAAACATTTAAAGACTACATGAGTAAATGTAAAAAATTATTAAAATATGTTAACAAATTTAAAAATCAATATTAAGCAGTTATGTATACACATATACAGTGCATGTATTAATTTACAAAAATACAATTTAAAATATATTCACAGTGTTAACCATGTTGGTTGAAGTATAGGTAGAGCCGCATAATCCACAGAAATTTGTTCAGGTGTCTTTAATGCATCTAGAGTTTGCCTTGTAGCTAAATTGCTCACAACTGTAGAGGGTTCATTTAGCTCAGCTATGGTTTACATACATAAAAGGTGCTCCAGCCATGAGGTATTTAAAAAAAAAAAAAAATATATATATATATATATATATATTAATCAATATAAAGCAGTTATGTATACATATATTAATTAATCAAAATTATATTTTAGAATATTTTCACAGTGTTAACCATGTAGGTTGAAGTATTTAGTTGCACACATTTGCAAATACATACGTAAGCTGCAGGCCCCGGCAAAGCACCCTGTATCCTGCAGACCCTACCTCTAACTTTTAAGTCTCCACAGTGGGAGCACATGCATTCTGATGGATAGATGAAGGGCAGGTGACTGGAGGAAGCACACCCCTCAAAGGCGCAGGAACACACTGAACACCCAGCATATTGCACTATGGTAGCAAAGGTGTCAGTGAGTTGCCTGACCAATATGTCAACAATACAAAAAAAAGGTCAATGCCCCCACCTATAACTCGTCTTCACAGCAAGGAGCGCTGGAAGGGCAAATAAAACCAAGGAATTTCCAAGCTCAACTTACCAACCAGCCTGCGACCAACCAAATTGACCTGTCTAACAGTATGCATTAAAAACAGGGGTTTAGTTGCACACATTTGAAAATACATGCATAAGCTGCAGGCCCCGGCAAGGCACCCTGTATCCTGCAGACCCTACCCCTAACTTTTAAGAATCTCCACAGTGGGAGCTCAGTGGTAAGTAAAGGTAGAGCCCCATAATCCACAGAATTTTGTTTAGGTGTCTTTAATGCATCTAGCGTTTGCTGTGTAGCGAAATTTCTCACAACTGTGGAGGGTTAGTTTAGCTCAGTTATGGTTTACATAAAAGGTGCTTCATTTATTTAACCACTTGACCACTGGGCACTTAAACCCCCTTCCTAACCAGACCAATTTTCAGCTTTCAGTGTTCTCACATTTTGAATGACAATTACTCAGTGTACACACTGTACAACACTGTACCCATATGAATTCTTCATCCTTTTTTTCACACAAATAGAGCTTTCTTTTGGTGGTATTTGATCACCTCTGGGTTTTTTATTTTTTGTGCTATAAATGGAAAAAATGCATTTTCTTCATTTGTATTATAACATTTTGCAAATAAGTAAATTTTCTTCATAAATTTGAGCCAAAATTTATACTGCTACACATCTTTGGTAAAAATAACCCAAATTAGTGGATATAATCTATGAGGCATAATGAGTCTTTAGAACTGTTCATTTTTTCTAGAAGTTTTTAGAAAATGTGGAAAAAAATGAAAATGCATTTTTTGTTACACAAAGTTGTCCATTTATAAGATATTTCCAACAGATAGCATGTACATAGAAAAAATTACACCCCAAAATATATTCTGCTACTCCTCCCGAGTATGGCGATACCACGTGTGAGCTTTTACAAAGCCTGGCTACATACAGAGGCCCAACATTGAAGTAGCACCTTCAGGCATTCAAGGAGCATAAATTATACATCTAATCTCTCAACCACCTATTACAATTTTGAAGGTCCTGGAGCACCAGGACAATGGAAACGCCCACAAAGTGACCCCATTTTGGAAAGCAAATACCCTGACGTATAATCTATGAGGCATAATGAGTCTTTTGAACGGTTCATTTTTTCCAGAAGTTTTTGGAATATTTGGAAAAAAAATGAAAACACATTTTTCTTACACAAAGTTGTCCATTTATAAGATATTTTCAACAGATAGCATGTAGATAGCAAAAATGACACCCCAAAATATATTCTGCTACTCCTCCTGAGTATGACGATACCACATGTGTGAACTTTTTACACAGCCTGGCCACATAGAGGCCCAAAAGGAGCACCATCAGGTGTTCTAGGGACATAAATTACGCATCTAATTTCCTTACAATCTGCTGAGCAAAGGGTAAACAAAAGATTACCTGTGGTTTTGGTAGTGCATTTGTCCATAGGAGGATAGCCCTGATCCAGGCAGTAGGCAGGGATGTGGTCAGCGACAGTGAATGAAATTGTCCAGGCAGGAATATTGTCCATAGTCAGTACAGGCTGGGATACTGTCCATATACAGTCCAGGGTCAGTGCAAGTAGAGACATTGCCAGCAGTGCCAAAATATTGGTCCTGGTAGTAAGCAGGAACATGGTCCAAGTAGCAGGCCAGGAAAGAATGGGGACGGGTACAGGCTTCTCTCACCCAAATCTCTTTGAACCCTCCAAGTCTCCAGACCCTAATCCGGGAATGAGAAAACTAAAAAATGTGTTTCTTCATCCAGAAAAACAATTCTGGAGCTCCTCACATATGTGAGACCCCTGTGTTCCCACTAGCATTGCAGGGTAAAAGATCAGTCCAAGGGGCAGACAAGAAATGTGGTCAAACAGTCCAGGATCAGTTCCAGAGCAGGCAGAGGTGGGTACAGTTTAGCATTAGGCAGAAGCTTGGTTGTATAACAGGTCAGGATCAGTTCCGGAGAAGGCAGAGGTATGTTTAGCGTTAGGCAGAAGCTTGGTCATATAATAGGCCAGGGTATGGTGGCATAAGGGGTGTGGAGGAAAATGACAGGAATTACGTTTACCATACTTCCCTAATAATGTAGAGAAGTATGGTAACGGCAGAAACAGTCACCTATACAGAGGGGCCTGGTTGGGAAGGACATTGGGGACAATAATACGTGGTGTCTCTTCTAACTCCTCCTCTGGAGCACACCCAGTATTTCTTCTGACGTCTGTGGCCTGTTTCACGGGGGGGGGGAATTTTCTCAGGAAAGTGGCATTCCTGGAGTCTTCTCACGGAATCAGAGCGAATATTTTATGGTGGGCTTTCAGGGTACAAAGGGGCAGAGATAACTTGTTATTGGTAGTGCAGAAAAGATAGGGGGGTCTCGGTAGATTTTTGGTAAATAACATAAGTGTTACACATGGCCAAACTGAAAAAAAAGGACACTTTTTTTATACCAATGGCAGGATTTTCTTGTGAGAAGGTAGGGTTGAATCATCTTATCATGTAAGTCCACTCCCCCTATGAACAAATTATAGTCATAGACACAAGCTGGTTTCTGGATTGGGCCAATTCTTCTGAGGACTTCTACGTAGGTGTCATTATGGATTGATGTGAGCATGTGGATGTTTCGTCTGTCCCTCCACTTGACAGCCAATAGCTCCTGGTTCTGCAAAGACGCCGTCTCCCCTCGTCGTTGCCTTTCATTGACGAGTTTTTGTGGGAAGCCCTTTCTGTAGGCTCTAACTGTGCTGTACTTCCACAAGCTGGGGTGTCCCTCCGGAGAAGATTGCGGAAGAGGGGCAAGCACGTATAAAAATTATCCACATAACGATGGTGTCCCTTTCCAAGGAGTGGATAGACAAGCTCCCAGACAACTTTTCCGCTGGCTCCATTATACTCTGGGCATTCAGGGGGATGCAGTTGGGAGTCCTTCCCTTCGTACACAAGGAAGGCATAGATGTAGCCCGTGACTCAGTCACAAAGTTTGTACATTTTAACCCCATATTGGGATCTTTTGCTGGGAATAAACTGTTTGATGCCCAGCCTGCCTGAGAATTTTACAAGGGACTCATCCACAGAGATATTCTGGTCGGGGGTATGTAACTGGGGGAATTTTTAAGAGAAATAATTTAGGAGTGGCCGGATTTTAAATAATTTGTCAAGAAACAAGGGTGGGGGACTTATACTTGTTAGGTGGGTGTGTCACTATGCAAGTCAGCTGCTGCTGAGTGATTGAGTGATTCCTCCGAGGGAATGGATTAGGAGCTCCAGGCCGCATGTCAGGAGGCGAGTGAGCTGGCGTGCGGAGGTGTATAGTACAGCACTAGCACAAAGAGCGGCTTCAGAAGGATTCAGCGTTCCGGCTTCTCTGTTCTAAGCATCTGTTCTATGTATCCAGTATTAGCGCATCCAGTATCAGCGCCGCATGTTCCTTCATTATACCGGAAGATCGCTGGAGTGCTGTGCTCTCGGATGGGTTGTTGGTCGGACCGGGAGCCCACAGTCAGCCCCCAGACAGACATCCTGGCAGGTAGTCCATCTCCCTTCTCCCTGCTCTCCCTACATGGATCGCACGGGCTGCATGAACTTTGCATGAACTTTCCATACAACCTAGCTTTCCTAGTTCCTCCTCTCACACTCTTGATCCTCGGTATACGGGGGGGGCAATGAGCCGAGCTGTTCCTCACCGAACATCGCTGCAATCCTTGCATCCTTGCATCCCTGTATCAAGGAGGTACAGGTAAGGTGGACAAGGTGGACTAGGAGGAGATATTTGTTATTTGATGTTATTGGAGTATACAGAGCTATTCTAGGAAGCCCTTACCTAACTACCTAACTACATTCTTATTGATCCAACTGATTGATCTAACTGATCTAATTGACCTACCTGCTGAGGCTGTAACCCATCTAACCCAACTGTTGACTACGGAGACATGCTGTAAAGCTGTAAGGCTTACTTACTACTAATTTCTAACTACCCACTGATGCTTTGAACCACCTGCTCGCTCACCGACTCACCCTTCACTTCTTAGCATCCCCCAACATGCAGTGTTGATTGAGGTTTTTTATTTTATTTTTTTTGGAGTGTGGTGTTTTGGTGACTTATTTATTCAACAAGGTAAAGCAGGGCTGTTACCTAAATGAGTGCGAGAGCATAGCCTGGACAAGATGGGGCAATCCTTGGTATAGCTATCCCTACAATACTACAATTATAATCTTACAACTTTTCTTTTTGTGTGATCGCTGCCTGCCTGCCTGACTACCAGATTGATTAGCAGACTATTAAATTGCTACCGGACTGCTTCTTTAGGCTAGCCCCCCTGTTAGCAGTGTGTATTGCTGATACTGGAGGTTGTCACGGAAATAGATGTATCGGATCTATCAGATATATCAGATATACCAGATATACCAGATATATACCAGATATGCCAGATGAGTAACCGCATGAGAAACTGAACAAGAAATAAACAGGAATGGAGAAAATTTAATGTTTGAATAACCGAATAACTGAACTTTCAGATGAGCTTTCAGATGAGCAAAGCACTTTAAGGTTTTTTTTTTGAGAACACTGTTATCTCTCATCTGTTTTTGTGCCTCTTCCATCTTTGGCTTCTTGATTCTGTGGATTCTGTGGACTCTGACGGCTTTACATCGTTCTATATCAGGATGAATATGTATTCGTTATTATATACCATTTTATATTTTTATATACCATTATTATATATGTATTAGTTATTATATACCAAGCTACATATTATACTACCATGTTATTAGGCTATCATGCCATTATAGAATTATAGCATTGTGCGCAGAGACTATCTGAGACTATTGGTATTCTTGACTTTTTTGATAGATATTATTGCCTTTTTTTTTTTTTGACCAAAAAATATTTTTTTTTTTGTTTTGTTTTTTGTTCGTCACAGCTAGCTATTCCCAGTAGATATTGATATAGATTAACAGGTTAACTGGTAACTAATCTGCACATTGTCTACAATAGGCATTATACATGGCATACAGTACATATAATATATGTGATATGTAAGATGCATAATTGTAATTGTACAATCACATACATTGATAACTACTAATCTGTGCTAATATGTGAAGAGACCTTACTAATATTTTCAGGCAATTCAGTCTAACCCAGTTTGCTTATTTATTTATTTATTTATTTTTTCTAGGATTGTTTAGTCTAGGCCCAGGTTAAGCTTCAGTTTCAGTATCTGGTTATATGTCTACTGTTTCCTCTGCCTCCCTTGCTACCACCTCTGCTTCAATTTCAACCTCTAGCTCTACCTCTACTTCCATCCCTGCTAAATCAAAAGTAAAAGCTACTTCTTCCACAGCAATAGCACGAACCACCCGGAACTCCAAACTAGCAGCCCCCTTTGTGGACACGGAGAACACTCTGGACAATCAGGACAACAATTTGGGAGAGGAAACTCTTGGAAATTTATAGATAATAGGGGGGAAACAGCTGCTAGCCCAAGAGGGGATCCTCAAAGCATGGTAGGGGACCCGGTAGGGGACACAGAGGATAACTTTGGGCCTACGGTTGTCCTGGGAACAGGAACTAGAAACAGTAATCCTACTAACCCTACTACCACTATCACCAATATCTTGCATATTAACCCCATGGCAAACAACCTATTCAGGACAGAAAGAACGGAGAGTATGTTCTCTACACTACCACCCTCCCCTACTGGCTATACTGCCCCTTTAGTGGGATTAATAGAAGGGAGCGACAGGGCGATCACATTAGCATCAATGATACTCTACTGAATCAATGTAAACACGATGGTGGTGGAATAAAGAGATGTCCCCCAAAGATAGCAATTAGGAGGATCAGCCATGGAGTATCAGATTGAAAAATAGCTTTATTAAAGTTACAAGTGTAAAATAAATCCACTAAAGATGTCGAGTCACCATGATAGTGGAAACATCCCTCCAGTGCACCCAGCAATAAAAACACATACAGGAAAAAAAATTACAACATTGTCACAATATGGCGCCAACCTCAGGGCCTCACACACACACATGCATGAACCAGCTATGAAAAGAATGGTGCTGTTATCAAAGATCAATGTGCGAACTTAAACCTGTGTAATCAAAAGTAACAAGCTACACAGCTGGTCATATGAGGATAAACTGGCAGTATGGCATGCTATGTATGCTTGCGTGAACTTCACAGTCCATTGACCAAATATGGCATGTCAATAAATGCTTAATGGTAGTGTATATCCACTGAATATCAAAGGGGGGGGGAGGGGGAGGGGAGAAGGTTTTGTTTCCCTGGAGGCTCTCACCACTCCGAGATGATGGCTGCAATGGCTGTAAATACATGGAACCCAGTCCCCTCTGAGGCGCTGAAGTCAGCCTGTGGATAGACACTGGTGCGGACCATTAACGTGTTACAGCGGCAGTCTGGTGTACGGTGTCTGCACTCTGGACATCCAGTCAGATGTTGGATATGCTTGCTATGGAGGTCTGTGTGGAGTAGGCTTGTCCAGTCAGTCCGAACGAAAGTGGCAATTCGATGTTACATCACACATTTGCTGGAGCACATGGTGGAGAGCAGGGCAGAGGTGGCGTTGCCTGCGTCAACGTGTTTCACACACGTGACCGTGCGCTTCGTCAGGAAAAAAGTGGAGGAGATTTCTACACTGACTCTCAGTGTAGAAATCTCCTCCACTTTTTTCCTGTCTTTTAATCACTGCAATATGGCCTGTCACCACAAGATGGCCCCAAAATGAAAATTTGACGCAATCGTTGCTGATTGGGCACATGTCCCTTTTAAAAAGACGAAGACTATATCATGACGAAGCGCACGACCACGTGTGCGAAGTGCGTTGATGTATGCAACGCCACCTTTGCTCTGCGCTCCACCATGTGCTCCAGCAAGTGTACTATGTAACTTGGAATCACCACTTTCGATTGGACTGACTGGATAAGCCTGCTCCACATTCATCTGCGGGCCTTCGTAGCAAGCATATCCAACATCCGACCGGATGTCCAAAGTGCAGATGTCATACACCAGACTGCTGCTGTAACACGTTAATGGTCCGCACCAGTGTCTATCCACAGACTGACTTTAGCGCCTCAGAGGGGAACGGTCCTCCCCTTTGATATTCAGTGGATATACCCTACCATTGAGCATTTATTGACATGCCATATTCGGTCAATGGACTGTGATGTTCATGCAAGCATAAATAGCATGCCATACTGCCATTTTATCCTCATATGACCGGCCTGAACTGTCCTATGCTCACTCAGTGACCACCTTCTCTATATTACATTACTACTGGTAAACTAGGATTTTTTTAATGTACTATATGCTGGTAGACCTATACTGCACTATAGGCTACGGACGTCCTTCTTTTACAGCCTTATGTGTTTGACTAACCTGCTGACGCAATCTTTCTACACAATAACCGCACAAGCCCGCTACATGGACATGCAGGATGTGTAGCTTGTTACTTTTGATTGTTTAAGTTCACACATTGGTCCAATCTTTGATAACAGCACCATTCTCTCCATAGCTGTTTCATGCATGTGTGTGGGGCACTGAGGTTGGCACCATATTGTGACAACATTGTCGTGTCATTTTTTTTTTCTGTATGTGTTTTCATTGCTGGGTGCACTGGGGAGATGTTTCCACTATCATGGTGACACAACATCTTTAGTAGATTTATATTACACTTGTAACTTTAATAAAGCTATTTTTCAATCTGATACTCCATGGCTGATCCTCCTAATTGCTATGTTTGGGGATATCTCTTTGTTCCATCACCACAAAATAATATATCTGCCCTGTGGGTCCAGCACAGAGTCTTTAAAGGAAGAAGGCCAGAAAACTCCTAATCGCTGTTAGAATGCCCCGTTTCTTACAGGGAGTGGAGGCAAAGAAAGTGTGTGAGAAATCCTTAATGGCTGCATCTTGGGCTTTGCAAGGCATGAACGTGAGTTTCTTGTATGCAAAGTATGTCAGCTTGGAGGGTCGAGGCCTCTTTCCACATCAAGGCCCACTTTTCTGAATGGTTCAGACCTCTGGTATTCAATGATACAACCTTAAACCCCATGTGGTAAGAGCAGGGAACTGGTAGGAGGTAGTTGCAACTCTAGATTCAGAGAAAGTCATTGCTGGACGCAGCAGTAGAGGGTCTGGTCTAAAAAAGGGCTTTGAGGCAGGAACTGGAAGTCCGGAAGAGCCAACAGTAGACGTTTAAGTATGGAGTACATTGCTGGACAGGGTAGGGACATAAGTAACACAGGCAAAAAACAAACCGGTATGGCCATAGGCCTCATTTAAACAAGCGAAGCCAACTGTGGGAGTGGAGCCAAACAATAACAAGGAGGTAAAAAGAAAAAACGTAGGTCCTAAAAAGAACCACATGCACATAAAAACAATATTAAACTTTTAGGGTGTTAGCAAAGAGGAGGCAACTTGCTTCCAGCTGGGGAGTAATGCCGTGTACACACGAGCTGAGTTTTTGACCGGACTGGTCTGACGGACCAAGCGTGGCAGACAATTCAACCGTGTGTGGGCTTCATCGGACTTGCAGTGGACTTTTTCGGTCGAAAATCTGACGAACTTTAGATTTGGAACATGTTTCAAGTCTTTACATCGGAACTCCGCTGGACCCAGTTCCTATCGAAAAGTCTGCTCGTCTGTATGCTAGTCCGACGGACGAAAACCGACGCTAGGGCAGCTATTGGCTACTGGCTATCAACTTCCCTATTTTAGTCCAGTCGTACGTCATCACGTACGAATCCATCGGACTTTGGTGTGATCGTGTGTAGGCAAGTCCATTGGAAGTCCACCAAAAGTCCGTCGGACCAGTCTGGTCGAAAAGTCCGCTCATGTGTACGCGGCATAAGGATCCCCAGACGGGGTTATCAAGACTCACGATGACGGTTGGAAGGTCTCCTGCTTGAGACCACTTCCCAGTCTTATGAGATGGTATGAGGGCCAGCAGAGTCAGGAGGTGGGGTACTCTCGTCCAGGATAATATCCCATCTTCTGAGGAGTTGAAGCCCATCATGCAGTTAATTTACTTTTGAGGATTCTCCATTGCACATAGTTACAAATTAGCAAGGGTAGCACCAGTGGTGGGTGATGTTGTGATTTCTAAGTGCCTTAGTGGTGGTTGCTAGGTTTTTGTGCCTCTGGAGAGTGTGTTGTGATAAGTCAGGGAGCAGCTGCAACTTAGGGAACCTCTCTGGAAGGTGTTCTATGTGATGGAAGGTGGACATGATCTTTTCCTTAGCTTGAAAAATAGATCCTCAGCAACACATCACACAGGACAGCTTGTGGCAGATATACAGGTTTAGGGATTCTGTGAATCTTATCAATGGTAAGGTTCTCTTGAGACAGGGAAGGAGGCACGCATTTGAAGAAGGCCCTGTGCGTAGTGGGGCAACTGAGCCTGAGAGACAGATTCTGGGATCCCACAAATTTTAATGTTATTCCTGCAGGATCTGTCCTCAAGGTTAGCAACGTTTGCCTTGAGCCATTGAATGTCTTCTCCATGAGCATCGTGGACGTCAATAAGCAAGTTAAAGGAGGAGGCGTATTCACCTAATTTATCTTCAATTTGTCCTAGCCTTTCTCCCACCTCTCAGAGTTCCCCTTTAAAGTTGTGGATGCAGGACAGCATGTCAGCCTGAAGGGATTTTTGTAATGACAGGAGCATGTCTTTAAGGATGGTATCAGACACAGGCTAGCCTGAGGTGGGGTAGGCAGTTATGGGATCTGGGCGGTCTGGAGGGTGAAGAAAATCTGATGGTGCTGAGCCTACCTCCATGTTGTGCAGAGAACTCTGATCATCCTCTGCCTCTTTGCGGGGTTTGGATTTAGCTGGGCTTCGGGTGGAGGGCATTAAGGCCCTGAGTTGGAGAATTCTGGTGGATTCATTGCCCAGCCGAATCAGCATCTGGATGGCTGCCTTTGGAGAGCTCCGGCCAAGATTTGGCCTGCTTCGGGAAGCGGCAGCTGCCTTAATTTTATTGTAGCATCTGGAGGAGATGGGGAAAGAAGCCCTCCAGTTTTTCAGGAGATGGGGCGTCCTTGCTGCAAAGCAGCATGCTGACAGGTCCGGGAGTGACAGGGAGTTGGCGGTAGTAAAGAGAAGTGGGTGTGAGCCTGTTAAGCTGTCGATTCCCCAGCTGTGGAGCGAACAGAGCTGCCTCTCTGAGCAACCATTAACAAGCGCAGTCGCCACGCCCCCCCCATTACTTACATTGCAGTAACTTGAGGTGCATCTGATATGACAGGAGTGCCGGCAGGGTTTACTTCACTTTGCACACAAGGGTAACTTTCGTGCGGACCACGTTCATCAATGCCCGGGACCAGGCGAAGACTGCGGTCATGTGAAAAATCAAACACTAAAGCAGTTCTCCGACTCCACCAGTTCTGCGTACCTCTGTTACCTCACTCCCAGTAACAGAATTGGGTCCTGCCATGCACAACACGTGGGCCTCACAGTGCACTTATCAACTCTTTCCTTACTGTATCTTGTGACCAGGCCAGAACATTGACCCCTTCGCTACTGGAGGATCTGTCCTATTTACCAGGTATGACACCTAATGACTGGTTGCTTTGTGTCTTGAACTTGTACTTTTACTCTAAGCAACTGCACTCCTCTTCCTTGTCTTGCTGAGTCAACGCTTTTTGTAGTGGTGCTACTTCATATCTTTGTGCTTTGTAGACCCTAGTTCTTTAGATATGTCAGAACCAACACGCACCCCTTTAATAACTTCAGACAAGGCTTAGATCAGTTGATGCAACTTTACTGAGGAGACTTCAACATTACAGTCCAATATAAACAATCCAAACTATAGCTATGTGAATGCCCAGACATACTTCCTATGCTTGGATGTCCCCTGGAACCCTGGATTACAAGACACAGTAATCCCTCTTCACAGGCCGGTCAAGACCGTGAACGCAGCCAAGCGCTGGACCTTTTTATACAACAGGTGGGCTGTCTGGGACCAAAAAGCAAGGGAAATTAACACAAATAATTTAACTCTTTCCCTCAGCCTGGGCCAGCTTCTAACTTACTAAGGCAGACATATTACAAGCTTCCTACAGGATGATAATTTGCTGTATTATGTGTTAAGTGACATTTGACACATCAGAAGGGTGATTTGTTGCGCTATGTGGTGAGTGTATGTTATTTTATTTGAATGAATGCCTGTTTAGTTCTCATCAAAATACTTATAGCTTGTTTTATTAACTTAGGTCTGTTGTAAGGTCATAATTTATTTCTATATACCTTCTTCTTTAACTCCATATCTCCCAAGGTACGTTAACAAACATAAAGTGGTTGTAAAGCTAAAACATTTTTTACCTTAATGCATTACCTGCCTTAAGGTAAAAAATTGTTCAGTATGTGTATTGCCTACTTATCTAAGCCCAATCTTGATCTAGTGCTGTGCCCCTCTGTAGCAGATTATTATTATACAGGATTTATATAGCGCCAACAGTTTACGCATCGCTTTACCTTGAGGGTAGACAGTACAAATACAATACACATTAATACAGTAGGAATCAGAGGGCCCTGCTCCTTGGAGCTTACAATCTCTAAGAGGGAAGGTCAAGAGATACAAGAGGTAATAACTGTGGGGGGATGTGCTGATGGAGAAGATAAATGCGCAGTTGGTAGGTGGGGGCCAGATAGGCTTCTCTGAAGAGATACGTTTTCAGGGATTGTCTGAAAGTAGATAAAGTTGGAGAAAATCGGACAGATTGGGGTAGAGCATTCCAGAGGATGGGAGAGGCTCCCCAAGTCCTGAAGGCGAGCATGGGATGAGGTGACAAGGGAGTTTGAGAGCAGGAGGTCTTGGGAGGAGCGAAGAGAACGATTAGGTTGGTATTTTGAGACTAGGTTAGTGTAGTAGCTGGGGGCCAGGTTGTGGATGGCTTTGTAAGGTATAGTTAGTATCTTGAATTGAATTTGTTGGCTGAGTGGCAGCCAATGGAGGGATTGGCAGAGGGGTATAGGAAACGCTGAGCGGTTTGTGAGGTGGATGAGCATGGCAGTAGCGTTCATGATGGACTGAGGTGGGGATAGCCTATTTAGAGGTAAGCCAATGAGGAGGGAGTTGCAGTAATCTAGGCGGGAGATGACCAGAGAGTGGATTAGAAGCTTTGTGGTGACATTGGTTAGGAAGGGGCATATGTTGGAGATGTTGCAGAGGTTGAGGCAGCAAATTTTGGATAGCGATAGGATGTGGGGCCGAAAGGTTAGTTCAGAGTCCAGGATTATACCTAGGACCTTGGCGTGGGGGGACAAGTTGATAGTTGAGCCGTTGATATTGACAGAGAAATCAGGGGAAGTGGCACCTGAGGGAGGAAATATCATGAGCCCGGTTTTGGATAGGTTAAGTTTGAGGAAGTGATGTTATGTCTGCTAGTAAGTTGGTGATGCGTGAGAAGACAGATGGAGAGAGCTGGGGGGGTGGAGAGATAGATTTGGGTGTCATCAGTAGGGATGACCTTCTAGTTCAAGTCGAACTCATGTTCGACTCGAACATCGGCTGTTCGCAAGTTCGCCGAACAGCGAACAATTTGGGGTGTTCGCGGCAAATTCGAATGCCGCGGAACACCCTTTAAAGTCTATGGGAGAAATCAAAAGTGCTAATTTTAAAGGCTTATATTCATGGTATGGTCATAAAAAGTGTTTGGGGACCTGGGTCCTGCCCCAGGGGACATGGATCAATGCAAAAAAAAGTTTTAAAAGTGGCCGTTTTTTCGGGAGCAGTGATTTTAATAATGCTTAAAGTGAAACAATAAAAGTGTAATATCCCTTTAAATTTCGTACCTGAGGGGTGTCTATAGTATGCCTGTAAAGGGGCGCATGTTTCCTGTGTTTAGAACAGTCTGATAGCAAAATGACATTTCAAAGGAAAAAAAGTCATTTAAAACTACTCGCGGCTATTTGAATTGCCGGTCCGACAATACACATAGAAGTTCATTGATAAAAACGGCATGGGAATTCCCCACAGGGGAACCCCGAACCAGGTCTGGTATGGATATTAAGGGGAACCCCGGCCAAAATAAAAAAAAATGGCGCGGGGTTCCCCTCAAAATCTATACCCTTCAGGTCTGGTATGGATTTTAAGGGGAACCCCGCGCCAACATTTTTTTAAAAAATGGCATGGGGTCCCCCTAAGAATCCATGCCAGACCCTTATCCGAGCACGCAACCTGGCAGGCCGCAGGAAAAGAGGGGTGGACGAAAGAGCGCCCCCCCCTCCTGAACCGTACCAGGCCACATGCCCTCAACATTGGGAGGTTGCTTTGGGGTAGCCCCCCAAAACACCTTGTCCCCATGTTGATGAGGACAAGGGCCTCATCCCCGCAACCTGGCCGGTGGTTGTGGGGTTCTGCGGGTGAGGGGCTTATCGAAATCTGGAAGTCCCCTTTAAAGGGGACCACCAGATCCTAGCCCTCCCCCCTGTGTAAAATGGTAAGGGGGTACCTACCATTTCACTAAAAAACTGTCAAAAATGTTAAAAATGACAAGAGACAGTTTTTGACAATTCCATTAATAAATGCTTCTTCTTTCTTCTTTCTTCTGTCTTCTATCTTCCTTCGGTTTCTTCCTCCATCTTCTTCTTTTTCTGGTTCTTCCTCCGGTGTTCTCGTCCAGCATCTCCTCGTCGGCGTCTTTTTCCCTTCTTCTCCTCGGGCCGCTCCGCATCCATGATGGCATGGAGGGAGGCTCCCGCTCTTCTCTTCATCTTCTTCTCTTCACCTTCTTCTCTTTATCTTCTTCTCTTCATCTTCTTTTCGGGCCGCTCCGCATCCATGATGGCATGGACGGAGGCTCCCGCTGTGTGACACTTCTCCTCTTCTGACGGTTCTTAAATAACGGGGGGCGGGGCCACCCGGTGACCCGCCCCCTCTGACACACGGTGACTTGACAGGACTTCCCTGTGGCATTCCCCGTGACGCCACAGGGAAGTCCCGTCAAGTCACCGTGCGTCAGAGGGGGTCGGGGTCACCGGGTGGCCCCGTCCCCTGTTATTCAAGAACCGTCAGAAGAGGAGAAGCGTCACACAGTGGAGTGGCCCGAAAAGAAGATGAATAGAAGAAGATGAATAGAAGAAGATGAATAGAAGAAGATGAAGAGAAGAAGATGAAGAGAAAAGCGGGAGCCTCCCTCCATGGAGCGGCCCGAGGCGAAGAAGGGAAGAAGACGCCGACGAGGAGATGCCGGACGAGAACACCGGAGGAAGAACCAGAAGAACCAGAAGAAGAAGAAGATGGAGGAAGAAACTGAAGGAAGATAGAAGAAAGAAGGAAGAAGCATTTAAATAAAGGAATTGTCAAAAACTGTCTCTTGTCATTTTTAACATTTTTGACAGTTTTTTAGTGAAATGGTAAGCCCTTACCATTTTACACAGGGGGGAGGGCCAGGATCTGGGGGTCCCCTTGTTAAAGGGGGCTTCCAGATTCCGTAAGCCCCCCGCCCGCAGACCCCCACAACCACCGGCCAGGGTTGTGGGGATGAGGCCCTTGTCCTCATCAACATGGGGACAAGGTGTTTTGGGGGGCTACCCCTAAGCACCCTCCCAATGTTGAGGGCATGTGGCCTGGTACGGTTCCCCTCTTTTCCTGCGGCCTGCCAGGTTGCGTGCTCAGATAAAGGTCTGGTATGGATTTTTGGGGGGACCCCACGCCGTTTTTTTTTAAATGTTGGCAAGAGTTTCCCCTTAAAATCCATACCAGACCTGAAGAGTCTGGTATAGATTTTGAGGGGGACCCCACGCCATTTTTAAAAAAAATTTTGGCCGGGGTTCCCCTTAATATCCATACCAGACCTAAAGGGCCTGGTATGGAATTTAGGGGGACCCCCCACGTCATTTTTTTTTTGGTTCGGGGTTCCCCTGTGGGGAATTCCCATGCCGTTTTTATCAATGAACTTCTATGTGTATTGTCAGACCGGCAATTCAAATAGTCGCGAGTAGTTTTAAATGACTTTTTTCCTTTGAAATGTCATTTTGCTGTCAGACTGTTCTAAACACGGGAAACATGCGCCCCTTTACAGGCATACTATAGACACCCCCCAGGTACAAAATTTAAAGGGATATTACACTTTTAATGTTTCAATTTAAGCATTATTAAAATCACTGCTCCTGAAAAAAACAGCCGTTTTTAAAACATTTTTTTGCATTGATCCATGTCCCCTGGGGCAGGACCCAGGTCCTCAAAAACTTTTTATGACAATAGCTTGCATATAAGCCTTTAAAATTAGCACTTTTGATTATTCATGTTCGTGTCCCATAGACTTTAACGGTGTTCGCGTGTTCGAACAAATTTTTTGCCTGTTCGCATGTTCTGGTGCAAACCGAACAGGGGGTGTTCGGCTCATCCCTAGTCATCAGCATAGAGATGATATTGAAAGCCATGGGGGGCAATCAGCTGACCCAGGGAGGTGGTGTAGATTGAGAAAAGAAGAGGTCCAAGAACAGAACCTTGGGGGACCCCAACAGAGAAAGGAAGAGGAGAGGAGGAAGTAGAGTTGTAAGTGACACTGAAGGAGCTGTGGGATAGGTAGGATGAGAACCAGCGAGTACAGTCATGGAGACCAAAGGAGTGGAGTTTATTGAGGAGGAGAGGGTGGTCCACTGTGTCAAAGGCAGCAGAGAGATCCAGGAGAAGTAGTACAGAATAGTGTGCGTTGGTTTTAGCCTTTAGTAGGTCATTTGAGAGTTTAAGGAGAGCAGTTTCTGTGGAGTGTTGAGGGCGAAATCTGAAAGACTGAAGGGGACCAAGAAGTTTGTTCATGGTCAGATGGACGCTCAGTCGGTTGTAGAAAAGTCTTTTAAGAAGTTTGGAAGAGAAGGCGAGTAAGGAGATGGGACTTAGGTTGTTAAGATTTGTGGGGTCCAGTGAGGGCTTTTTAAGTATAGGGGTGACTAGCACATGTTTTAGAAAGTTTGGAAGATGCCACAAGAGAGGGAAAGGTTGAATCTCTCCTCTTGATCTCCTATCAATTGGACCTCTTGATATTGTCACGTGTGTAGCTATGAAACGCTCTGGAGTGGAGCATGTGACGTCATCGTGTACAATCGGGAAGCAGAGAGTGAGCCACTGGGCACACAGGGCAGAGGATCTGCAGATGTTGCAGATGAATCAGGGGAAATTCACCCCAACTACATAAGCCAATTCCCTGTGTGCACCAAAAATAGTGCATCTGTAAATGTGAATGTAAACTGTTTATTTTAATAATAGTGTTTAGTGTTTTTATACAGTTAAACACTATGTCAATTCTTTCCTTACCCGTATGATACTTACCTATGAGGAATACCATATAAGGGACGAGGGGCCCATTTACCGACAGTGGAACGACAGGCTGCTGTATTAATACCCCTAAGGGGAAGGTGCTATTGGACCCTCTTGTGGGTCTCCCTGAAAGGTGAGCACATAGTGTGGATGGTGGAGAGCACTTTGGTATCTCTGGATTTTCACTACTGGATATCTAGACACCTGCACAGTGCATATAGATGAGAGCACTAATTGAATGGACTGGATGAACTATCATATTAAGCATATCATTATTTTCAATTGTTATTAGTTTATTCTATGGACACTTTTAATCACTTTGATTACTTTTTAGTTCACACAAATAATTTGAGACCCCTGCAGGGGCTTTAAAGGAGATTTATTTTGTTCTTTATAGATTGTATTTTATGTACTAGTCACTATTGGGAGTATTTACAGGTGCCTAGCAAGGAAGGTTTTTGGTGAGGTAGCACTTCACAATCTATTGCAATTTTATGGTTTATCTATGTGGGAACACATTTAGTGCTGAGTAGTAGGGATGAGCTTCGAGTTCGAGTCGAACTCATGTTCTACTCGAACATTGGCTGTTCGCAAGTTCGCCGAACAGCGAACAATTTGGGGTGTTCGCGGCAAATTCGAATGCCGCGGAACACCCTTTAAAAGTCTATGGGAGAAATCAAAAGTGCTAATTTTAAAGGCTTATATGCAAGTTATTGTCATAAAAAGTGTTTGGGGACCCGGGTCCTGCCCCAGGGGACATGGATCAATGCAAAAAAAAGTTTTAAAAACGAACGTTTTTTCAGGAGCAGTGATTTTATTAATGCTTAAAGTCAAACAATAAAAGTGTAATATCCCTTTAAATTTCGTACCTGGGGGGTGTCTATAGTATGCCTGTAAAGGGGCGCATGTTTCCTGTGTTTAGAACAGTCTGACAGCAAAATGACATTTGGAAGGAAAAAACTCATTTAAAACTACCCGCGGCTATTGCATTGCCGACAATACACATAGAAGTTCATTGATAAAAACGGCATGGGAATTCCCCACAGGGGAACCCCGAACCAAAATTAAAAAAAAAAAAAATGATGTGGGGGTCCCCCTAAATTCCATACAAGGCCCTTCAGGTCTGGTATGGATATTAAGGGGAACCCCAGCCAAAATTTAAAAAAAAAATTGACGTGGGGTTCCCCCTAAATTCCATACCAGACCCTTCAGGTCTGGTATGGATTTTAAGGGGAACCCCGCGCCAAAAAAAAAAAAAAAACGGCGTGGGGTCCCCCTAAAGATCCATACCAGACCCTTATCCGAGCACGCAACCTGGCAGGCCGCAGGAAAAGAGGGGGGGACGAGAGTGCGCCCCCCCCCCTCCTGAACCGTACCAGGCCACATGCCCTCAACATTGGGAGGGTGCTTTGGGGTAGCCCCCCAAAACACCTTGTCCCCATGTTGATGAGGACAAGGGCCTCATCCTCACAACCATGGCCGGTGGTTGTGGGGGTCTGCGGGCGGGGGGCTTATCGGAATCTGGAAGCCCCCTTTAACAAGGGGACCCCCAGATCCCTGCCCCCCCCCTGTGTGAAATGGTAAGGGGGTACTTACCCCTACCATTTCACTAAAAAACTGTCAAAAATGTTAAAAATGACAAGAGACAGTTTTTGACAATTCCTTTATTTAAATGCTTCTTCTTTCTTCCTTCATCTTCTTCTTCTTCTGGTTCTTCTGGCTCTTCTGGTTCTTCCTCCGGCGTTCTCGTCCAGCATCTTCTCCGCGGCGTCTTCTATCTTCTTCTCTTCGGGCCGCTCCGCACCCATGGCATGAGGGGAGGCTCCCGCTCTTCTCTTCATCTTCTTCTCTTCTTCATCTTCTTCTTCATCTTCTTCTTCATCTTCTTCCTTCTTCTCTTCTTCATGTCTTCTCCGGGCCGCTCCGCAGCCATGCTGTGGCATGGAGGGAGGCTCCCGCTGTGTGACGGCGTCTCTTCGTCTGACGGTTCTTAAATAACGGGGGGCGGGGCCACCCGGTGACCCCGCCCCCTCTGACGCACGGTGACATGACGGGACTTCCCTGTGACGTCACGAGGAATGCCACAGGGAAGTCCCGTCATGTCACCGTGCGTCAGAGGGGGGCGGGGTCACCGAGTGGCCCCGCCCCCCGTTATTTAAGAACCGTCAGACGAAGAGACGCCGTCACACAGCGGGAGCCTCCCTCCATGCCACAGCATGGCTGCGGAGCGGCCCGGAGAAGACATGAAGAAGAGAAGAAGGAAGAAAAGATGAAGAAGAAGAAGAAGAAGAAGATGAAGAAGAGAAGAAGATGAAGAGAAGAGCGGGAGCCTCCCCCCCCATGCCATGGGTGCGGAGCGGCCCGAGGAGAAGAAGATAGAAGACGCCGCGGAGAAGATGCTGGACGAGAACGCCGGAGGAAGAACCAGAAGAGCCAGAAGAACCAGAAGAAGAAGAAGATGAAGGAAGAAAGAAGAAGCATTTAAATAAAGGAATTGTCAAAAACTGTCTCTTGTCATTTTTAACATTTTTGACAGTTTTTTAGTGAAATGGTAGGGGTAAGTACCCCCTTACCATTTCACACAGGGGGGGGGCCGGGATCTGGGGGTCCCCTTGTTAAAGGGGGCTTCCAGATTCCGATAAGCCCCCCGCCCGCAGACCCCCACAACCACCGGCCACGGTTGTGAGGATGAGGCCCTTGTCCTCATCAACATGGGGACAAGGTGTTTTGGGGGGCTACCCCAAAGCACCCTCCCAATGTTGAGGGCATGTGGCCTGGTACGGTTCAGGAGGGGGGGCGCCGCACTCTCGTCCCCCCCTCTTTTCCTGCGGCCTGCCAGGTTGCGTGCTCGGATAAGGGTCTGGTATGGATTTTTAGGGGGACCCCACGCCGTTTTTTTTTTTTTTTTGGCGCGGGGTTCCCCTTAAAATCCATACCAGACCTGAAGGGTCTGGTATGGAATTTAGGGGGAACCCCACGTCAATTTTTTTTTTAAATTTTGGCTGGGGTTCCCCTTAATATCCATACCAGACCTGAAGGGCCTTGTATGGAATTTAGGGGGACTCCCACATCATTTTTTTTTTTTAATTTTGGTTCGGGGTTGCCCTGTGGGGAATTCCCATGCCGTTTTTATCAATGAACTTCTATGTGTATTGTCGGCAATGCAATAGCCGCGGTAGTTTTAAATGTGTTTTTTCCTTCAAAATGTCATTTTGCTGTCAGACTGTTCTAAACACGGGAAACATGCTCCCCTTTACAGGCATACTATAGACACCCCCCAGGTATGAAATTTAAAGGGATATTACACTTTTATTGTTTGACTTTAAGCATTATTAAAATCACTGCTCCTGAAAAAACGGCCGTTTTTAAAACTTTTTTTTGCATTGATTCATGTCCCCTGGGGCAGGACCCAGGTCCCCAAACACTTTTATTGACAATAACTTGCATATTAGCCTTTAAAATTAGCACTTTTGATTATTCATGTTCGTGTCCCATAGACTTTAACGGTGTTCGCGTGTTCGAACGAATTTTTTTCCTGTTCGCATGTTCTGGTGCGAACCGAACAGGGGGGTGTTCGGCTCATCCCTACTGAGTAGCACCTCATTTTTTCATATTTTCTATACATATTTACACTTCATTGAACATAGCAGCACAGAAGTTAACTATATGGATTCCTGTGGTGCCACACCAAGAAGAGGCGGAGCCAGGAGCAGCAGCGAAGGATGCAAGAAGAGGAGGATTGGGGCTGCTCTGTGCAATTCCATCGCACAGAGCAGGTAAGTAAACCATGTTTGTTATTTGGAAAAAAAAAGATTTTACAAACTATTTTACTCACTTGGGTAAAAGTGAACCACTTTTACAGGGCTCCAAATGGGATGGTCCCCCCACCACATTTCTTTGCAGAGTTCTGGCAAACAAATGTATGTATCGTTACCCCCTAAGGGGCCGCTGGATTTTTGGGTCCCCCTTCTTCTGCACAGCCAGGCAACACACATTTTCGGCTAACACTCATCAGTCAATAATCTAGTCCATAGGCTTGGTTTTGATAATGTATTAGGGCAGGGATCCTCAAACTACGACCCTCCAGCTGTTGCAGAACTACACGTCCCATGAGGCATTGTAAAACTCTGACATTCACAGACATAACTAGGCATGATGGGAATTGTAGTTCCTGAACAACTGGAGGGCCGTAGTTTGAAGACCCCTGTATTAGAGGATGTAACTTGGACGGAGTTGGGGAAGTATGGGATGCCCAGAAATTACTTCAAAGCACAACTGTGAGGACAACTGTTGCTGACTCCCAGCACAAAAAATCCCAGGCTGTACCTATTTAAGAGAACTTCCAAGAACTTTTTTGAGTTTATTACTTTGCTATGCCCGTAAAGCTATCGTACTCAGGTGGAAAGCCTTCTCAGCTCCTTCGCTAAACTTTTGGAAAATCTGGTTAATTTAGCTTTACCACTCTATAAGGCTAATTATCTCTCTTGTGGCTGTGCCACAAATTTCCACAGAGTATGGGATGTTTGGGTAGTATTCCCATCTATGAATGCTTATTCTAATATCCCTGATTAACAAGTATACCACTGTAATTAACATGTTCCAGAGAAATGGTATTCTGTGTTATTGCTCTTTGTCATATAGTTTTGGGCTAGGTGATTACACCTGGAAAGCAATGTTAATTTTACTGACTAAAATATTTTTGTCGACTAAATTAACACTATTTTAGTCAACCAAAATATGACTAAAACTAAAATAATTAAGATGACTAAAATACGACTAAAACTAAAATGGCATTTTAGTTAAAAGGCTATGACTAAAACTAAATCAAAAATTCACATCAAAATTACCAAATTAGAAATAGACGATAAATAAACATTATGTGAGAAATAAACAAGTACATTCCACTTAATCAATGTCCCTTTATTAGTAATTTTTTCTGCATTATATTATATATAAATATATATATGCAGTATCTCACAAAAGTGAGTACACCCCTCACATTTTTGTAAATATTTTATTATATCTTTTCATGTGACAACACTGAAGAAATGACACTTTGCTACAATGTAAAGTAGTGAGTGTATAGCTTGTATAACAATGTAAATTTGCTGTCCCCTCAAAATAACTCAACACACAGCCATTAAGCTCTTAACCCTGTGTTGCTGGAACCCCTGTAGTCAGGGGTGAAGGCTCTTTTCCGCCCTAATATCACTTCAGAGCCTCCGAAATTCCGGGTCTCAAATATCTCTTTATTAACACAGAGAGAACTGCGAGTCAGTCATCTCCTGATTAAAGCTATTCCCTCCTGGGTGACCCCCTGAATACTACCACACTTCCCTTAAAGGGACCATATCCCAAATATTGGTGCTATATAGCCTTGGTGTCCTGTACAATATATTAATAAAAAAATGTGCAGCGCTAAATACAATTGGTATTAATGCCAAGTGAAAATGACTAGTGTTTAAACATTTAAAAACATGTGCAAAATGAACATTATATGTGAGAAAACATATATGCAAATATACAGTGCAAAAAAATGTGTTCACGTCACGAAAACCCCACTAAGAGAAGTGAATAAAGTCCACTGTAAAGAGAATGGTTAGAAACCCTGATTAAATTCCAGGACAATGAAAGATTAAAAAATCCAATATGTGACAACGGAGCTGGTGGATGTTAGAGACTTTGCGCTCCCCCACCTTCCGTTTGAGGATGCCCCACAGATGCTCAATAGGATTTAGGTCTGGAGACATGCTTGGCCAGTCCATCACCTTTACCCTCGGCTTCTTTAGCAAGGCAGTGGTCCTCTTGGAGTTGTGTTTAGGGTCATTATCATGTTGGAATACTGATCTGCAGCTCAGTCTCCGAAGAGAGGGGATCATGCTCTGCTTCAGTATGTCACAGTACATGTTGACATTCATGGTTCCCTCAATGAACTGTAGCTCCCCAGTGCCCCAGACCATGACACTCCCACCACCATGCTTGACTGTAGGCACGACACACTTGACTTTGTACTCCTCACCTGGTTGCCACCACACACGCTTGACACCATCTGAACCAAATAAGTTTATCTTGGTCTCATTAGACCACAGGACATGGTTTCAGTAATCCATGTCCTTAGTCGGTTTGTCTTCAGCAAACTGTTTGCAGACTTTCTTGTGCATCATCTTTAGAAGAGGCTTCCTTCTGGGATGACAGCCAAGCAGACCAATTTGATGCAGTGTGCGGTGTATGGTCTGAGCACTGACAGGCTGACCCCCCAACCCTTCAACCTCCGCAGCAATGCTGGCAGCACTCATACGTCTATTTCCCAAAGACAACCTCTAGATATGAGGCCGAGCACGAGCACTCAAATTCTTTGGTCGACCATGGTGAGGCCTGTTCTGAGTGGAACCTGTCCTGTTAAACCACTGTATGGTCTTGTCCACCGTGCTGCAGCTCAGTTTCAGGGACTTGACAATCTTCTTATAGCCTAGGTCATCCTTATGTGGAGCAACAATTCTTTTTTTCAGATCCTCAGAGAGTTCTGTGCCATGAGATGCCATGTTGAACTTCCAGTGACCAGTATGAGGAAGTGAGAGCGATAACACCAAATTTAACACACCTGCTCCCCATTCACACCTGAGACCTTGTAACACTGATGAGTCACATGACACCGGGAGGGAAAATGGCTGATTGGGCCCAATTTGGACATTTTCACTTAGGGGTGTACTCACTTTTGTTGCCAGTGGTTTAGACATTAATGGCTGTGTGTTGAGTTATTTTGAGGGGACAGAAAATTTACACTGTTATACAAGCTGTACACTCACTACTTTACATTGTAGCAAAGTGTCATTTCTTCAGTGTTGTCACATGAAAAGAATACAATATTTCCAAAAATGTGAGGGGTGTACTCACTTTTGTGAGATACTGTGTGTGTGTGTATGTATATATATATATATATATATATATATATATATATATATATATATATATATATATATATATATATATATATATATATATATATATCACTTCTGTTTTCCCCTTAATAGACTAATGTATAGCTTGATCCTTTGCAGATCAGCGATGACAGGACTGTGTGGAGTCAAAGATTCCTGATTTTGTCTCGCCTTTCCATTGTCTGCTTGCCAATTTTTGCAAATTATCAATTGTATTGCTGCAACCTATTGCTATTGTTTCCTACTTATATTGTGCTTTTTATCAATGATGTTTACATTCTTAAGCCTGGTACACACTAATAGTTTTATTCGTTCAACTCAGTGGGTTGAATAAAAAAAAACCTGACAGCTCTGGTTGGAGCTGCTGTACTAACGATCCCCACACCTGATCTGAATGGTCTAAGGTTATAAGTGGTGTACCTCAACGTTCTGTGTTGGGACCCTTACTTTTTAACATCTTTATAAATGATATAGGTTCTGGAATTAAAAGTACCATTTCCTTCTTTGCAGATGACACCAAACTATGCAGTAGAATAACGTCCTAACAGGATGTTTCCAACTTACAAGCCAACCTCAATGTACTGTTTAACCAATTCAGCCCCGGAAGGATTTACCCCCTTCCTGACCAGAGCACTTTTTACAATTTGGCACTGCGTCGCTTTAACTGCTAATTGGGCAGTCATGCAATGCTGTACCCAAATGAAATCCTTTTCTTCCAACAAATATAGCTTTCTTTTGATGGTATTTGATCACCTCTGCGGTTTTTATTTTTTGCGCTATAAACGGTAAAAGCCTGAAAATTTTGAAAAAAATTATATTTTCTATTTTTGTTATAAAAAAAAATCCAATAAACTCATTTTTAATCATACATGTAGGCCAAAATGTATTCGGCCACATGTCTTTGGTAAAAAATGTCAATAAGTGTATATTTATTGGTTTGCGTAAAAGTTATAGCGTCTACAAACTAGGGTACATTTTTTGGAATTTACACAGCTTTTAGTTTATGACTGCCTATGTCATTTCTTGAGGTGCTAAAATGGCAGGGCAGTACAACCCCCCCCCCAAATGACCCCATTTTGGAAAGTAGACACCCCAAGGAAATTGCCGAGAGGCATGTTTAGCCCATTGAATATTAATTTTTTTTGTCCCAAGTGATTGAATAATGACCAAAAAAAAAAAAATTACAAAAAGTTGTCACTAAATGATATATTGCTCACACAGGCCAAGGGCATATGTGTAATTGCACCCCAAAATACATTTAGCTGCTTCTCCTGAGTATGGGGCTACCACATGTGTGGGACTTTTTAGGAGCCTAGCCACGTACGGGGCCCCCGAAAACCAATCACCGCCTTCAGGATTTCTAAGGGCGTACATTTTTTATTTCACTCCTCACTACCTATCACAGTTTTGAAGGCCATAAAATGCCAAGATGGCATAAAAAACCCCAAAGGACCCCATTTTGGAAAGTAGACACCCCAAGCGATTTGCTGAGAGGCATGGTGAGTATTTTGCAGCTCTCATTTGTTTTTGAAAATGAAGAAAGACAAGAAAAATTTTTTTTTTCTTTTTTCAATTTTCAAAACTTTGTGACAAAAAGTGAGGTCTGCAAAAATGTGCCCAGATGGCACAACCCCCCCCCCCCAAATGACACCATTTTGGAAAGTAGACACCCCATGCTATTTGCTGAGAGACATGTTGAGTTCATGGAATATTTTATATTTTGACACAAGTTGCGGGAAATTGACAAATTTTTTTATTTTTGCACAAAGTTGTCACTAAATGATATATTGCTCACACAGGCCATGGGCATATGTGGAATTGCACCCCAAAATACATTTAGCTGCTTCTCCTGAGTATGGGGATACCACATGTGTGGGACTTTTTGGGAGTCTAGCTGCGTACGGGGCCCCGAAAACCAATCACCGCCTTCAGGATTTCTAAGGGCGTACATTTTTGATTCACTCCTCACTACCATTCACAGTTTTGAAGGCCATAAAATGCCAAGATGGCACAACCCCCCCCCCAAATGACCCCATTTTGGAAAGTAGACACCCCAAGCGATTTGCTGAGAGGCATGGTGAGTATTTTGCAGCTCTCATTTGTTTTTGAAAATAAGGAAAGACAAGAAATTTTTTTTTTTTTTTCAATTTTCAAAACTTTGTGACAAAAAGTGAGGTCTGCAAAATACTCACTATACCTCTCAGAAAATAGATTGGGGTGTCTACTTTCCAAAATAGGGTCATTTGGGGGGGGGTTGTGCCACCTGGGCATTCCATGGCCTCCGAAACTGTGATAGGCAGTGAAGAATGAAATTAAAAATTTACGCCCTTAGAAAGCCTGAAGGCGGTGCTTTGTTTTCGGGGTCCCGTACGTGGCTAGCCTCCCAAAAAGTCTCACACATGTGGTATTCCCGTACTCAGGAGAAGCAACAAAATGTATTTTGGGGTGTAATTTCACATATTCCCATGGCATGTTTGAGCAATATATCATTTAGTGACAACTTTGTGCAAAACAAAAGAAAAATTGTTCCTAGCAGTGCTGAGAGCCTACACCCAGGGGAATGTATTCCTTACCTCTTGCTGCTCATCTTATACACAAGATTTAGTACTCGTGGTGTGGAAGAGGAAGGGGCATCCATGAGGTATCTGGGACACTTTCTCCCAAAGGAAACCACGAACCTGAATCTGCCTGCAGCACCACCTTCCAGAGAATGGGGTACAGGGGAACTCTCCTGGACACAGAGCTGGGCTTGAACCTTTTTTTGACTTCATTGTTTCAATAAATGGCCTTAGACTGGTGAACCTCTGAATGGGAACCATCTCTTTATTCTGGAGTTGTATTACATCCCTCCGTGGTGTGACCGATCCCCTGTGGCTTTGTGGAGCAGCGTTTTCCTCACCCCCTATGGATAAAGGCAGTGGAGTATTGGTGTCCAATCTTTCCATCCAGTTAAAGGCCCCGACCGGGTTAAGGTCGCAAGTTCCTTTGGGCTTGCCTTGTGGTAAGCGCGCATTTCTTACTGAGCTATCACGGTGGTGCGGTGGTGGAATTATTTACTTAATCATATATTCATTCCACTTGGAAGATCGGAATTGATCCCTAAAGCCTTATCACAACATTTATGGACTAATTTCACTATATTAATGCTGTATCATTTAATCAGTGTTGGTTTATTAATTTATGGGTATACACATTTTTTATGTTAACTTTCTTTATTTCTTAATTTTTTAAAGTCAATTTTTTATATACTATACTCACTCTTGGGATATCAGCGCTGCTACCTTTGTTATTATTTATGTTGGTGTGTGTATCTCACAGAGCGGCTGCTTTTGCTAGAAATTTGTAGTCATTGATTTGATAGCTTGTAAGGTTTTTCACAACATTTACTTTTTTGTGTTATGATTTGCAAGAAATCCTTTGTTCATTATAGCGTGGTATTCTTCCCATTATAACAATATAAAATATTCCATGGACTCGACATGCCTCTCAGCAAATAGCTTGGGGTGTCTACTTTCCAAAATGGGGTCATTTGGGGGGGGTTTGAACTGTCCTGGCATTTTTTATGCACAACATTAATGCCCCGTACACACGATCGGACTTTGTTCGGACATTCCGACAACAAATTCCTAGGATTTTTTCTGACGGATGTTGGCTCAAACTTGTCTTGCATACACACGGTCACACAAAGTTGTCGGAAAATCCGACCATGGATTTTGTTGTCGGAAAATTTTATATCCTGCTCTCAAACTTTGTGTGTCAGAAAATCCGATGGAAAATGTGTGATGGAGCCTACACACAGTCAGAATTTCCGACAACACGGTCCTATCACACATTTTCCGTCGGAAAATTCGACTGTGTGTACGGGGCATTAGAAGCTTATGTCACACATCACCCACTCTTTTAACCACTTGAAGACAAAGCCCTTTCTGACACGTTTTGTTTACATGAAAAAATTATTTTTTTTGCAAGAAAATTACTTTGAACCCCCAAACATTATATATTTTTTTAAAGCAAATGCCCTACAGATTAAAATGGTGGGCGTTTCATTTTTTTTCACACAGTATTTGTGCAGCGATTTTTCAAACGCATTGTTTTGGGAAAAAACACAGTTTTTTAAATTTTAATGCACTAAAACACACTATATTGCCCAAATGTTTGATGGAATAAAAAAGATGATCTTAGGCTGAGTACATGGATACCAAGCCTTTAAAAGCCTTTACAGGTTACCACTTTAGATTTACAGAGGAGATCTACTGCTAAAATTACTGCCCTCGATCTGACCTTCGCGGTGATACCTCACATGCATGGTGCAATTGCTGTTTACATTTGACGCCAGACCGATGCTTGCGTTTGCTTTTGCGCGAGAGCAGGGGGGGACAGGAGTGCTTCTTTACTTTTTTTCTTTTTTTTTTTTTGCTTTTTTATCTTATTTTTAAACTGTTCCTTTCATTTTTTTTAAATCATTTTTATTGTTATCTCAGGGAATGTAAATATCCCCTATGATAGCAATAGGTATTGACAGGTACTCTTTTTTGAAAAAATTGGGGTCTATTAGACCCTAGATCTCTCCTCTGCCCTCAAAGCATCTGACCACATCAAGATTGGTGTGATAAAATGCTTTCCCAATTTCCCAATGGCGCTGTTTACATCCGGCGAAATCTAAGTCATGAAATGCTCGTAGCTTCCGGATTCTTAGGCCATATAGGCCATAGAGATGTTGGAGCCACTCTGGTCTCTGATCAGCTCTATGGTCAGCTGGCTGAATCACCGGCTGCATTATCAGGTTCCCTGTTGGGACGGGAGAGCCAGAGAAAAACATGAAAGACGGTGGGGGGAGGGGCATTCCCTCCCACTGTTTGTAAAAGCAGTCTAGAGGCTAATTAGCCTCTAGGATTGCTTTTACATGAAAGCCGACCACTGGCTGAAAAGAATGATACCAAGATGATACCTAAACCTGCAGGCATCATTCTGGTATAACCACTCAAAGTCCAGCAACATACCAGTACGTTGCTGGTCCTTGTTGGGCATATATTGTAATCTTTTTTTTTCATGCAGCCTGTGGGCTGAACGAAAAAAAGAGATTGATCGGTGGGTATGCCCACCATTAGAATACCGCCCTTCATCCACCGACTTCAATGATGGGCATACATGCACCATTTATATATGCCGAAGCATTGGGGCATCTGCCCCAAAAGATAGGAGCAAATTGCTCCTCCGCCCCTGCTGCCCCCATGCTTCAGGATATATCACCTCCGCTGGAGTCACGGCTTTATATATCGTGGGAGCAAACGCTGTTGCTATCAAGATAAATAAATCCGCTCTGCAGCTGAATGGCGTACCTGAAGACAAAAAAATGGTTACCAATAAAACACAGAAAACAGTAAAGTATAAAAAATTGCATACCTGAAAAGCAAACATGATAAAACATAATAACAATAAAACATTGCAGAATAGAATACAGTAAAAAAGAGCAGAACAATAGAGAGAGTGAGAGAACAATAAAACGACAACTATTTTTTTTTATTCTATATATTTTTTTGTGTATTTTTTACACTTTTTTTGTAACTGTAACTTTTTTAACTGTAACCGGTTCCAGGTTCGGGTCTCTCAAAATGCGATGGCATCTTGGGAGACCCTGTGAAAGTGTGCCTAGTCTGTGCAATGCTGTACCCTACGCTAATACTCAACTATTGTATGGTAGCGTTCAAAACATTCACCAATGCAAAGACCAGGATTGTCAGGACAGGAGGGATAATAATAGCAGGTGTCACACATATATCGGCGCTTGCTGCAGACACGACATCTTTTTTGGGGGGTTTCGTTGGGTAGGGGTACTCGGGAGGACATAAAGAAAATGCTTCTCATGCAGCCGACTGCATTTGGTTGGGGATGTGAATGGGGGAAGTACGGGTGCTGCAGAAGTGGTGGGTTCCCAATTAGGATTGGCGAATGCAGCAGGAAGGGCACTATGGGCACGACGGGCCTGTGTTTGTCTTCTTCTTGGTGGCAACGGGACACTACTTGTGCTTGCCACCTCACCAGCTTGAACTGCACTTATGGGACTCGCCACGTCACCAAGTGTTACTGCAGTGCTGGTTTGACTACGACCGGGGTGTACAATGCCGCTGGTGCTTGCCAGTTCACCAAAACGCTACCAAAAAAACTGTTAGCGATCGCAGGTATCAGGCCTGACTCTGCGAACACTGCAGTTATGCTTTTAGTGTTTTGTAAGTGACAGTGATCGATCAATACTACACTTGGGTGTGCTGGACCGGGCGGAGGGGCAAAACGCAGGTGCTAGCAGGTATCTAGGCTGATCCCGCTAGCACTGCATTTTTGGGAACCCTAAACTGCTGGGTACGCTAGTATAGATCTGATCGGAAAAGATATTGATCTGTTCAGATACTATACCACTAAGGGAAGTGTATGCTGCATGCGTGCGTGGGTGTTAGCGGTACTGGCGCTAAGCTGACGCTGCCTGGGGCAACGCAGACCCTATCTGACCCTAAAACCTAACTTATATCACCGCCGGGCAATCAGGGGGCTAAACCTTTATTAGGTAATAAACAGCGGGTGCCCTGACACTATAAAAAATAAACTAACTAACCAGCGTCACCCGTAACAGTTATACGGTGATCACTGGTGAAAGGGTTCACTAGGGGGCAATCAAGGGGTTAAATCCTTTATTAGGTAATATATGGGGGTCCCTGACGCTATAAAACGCTGACGGCGTACCTATATATTTACCTCCCTAACTAGCGTCACCAGTGACACTAATACAGCGATCAGAAAAACGATCGCTTAGTGACACTGGCGACGGGGGGTGATCAAGGGGTTAAAGCTTTATTAGGGGGGGTTAGGGGGGTATCCTAGACCTAAAGGGGGCTAACACTAACTGCCCTACCACACTAACTGTCACAAACTGACACCAATGCAGTAATCAGAAGAAAAAAAACTGCTTGGTGTCTCTGTGACAGGGGGGGGGGTGATTAGGGGGTGATCAGGGGGTGATGGGGGGTGTAAAGTGTGCCTGGTGTGTTTTACTGTGTGTAGTGTTTGTGCACTCACATCGATGTCTTCTGTCCTCGGCGCCGGAACGGAAAATACCGAGCCGAGGAGCAATGACATCACTTCCTATACAGCAGCAGAGGAAGAATCTCATTGGCTGGGTGCGATCGCGAGGGGGTGGCCTCCCCCTCACCTCTGATCGCTCCGGGACAGAAGCCAACCCCCTCGGGCACCGATGGGGGTTCGATCGGACCCCCTGCCCGCGGGAGGCAAGTAACGTACCCATACATTACTTTGCCTGCCCGTGCTATTCTGCCACAGTATATCTGTGTGAGGCGGTCGGCAAGTGGTTAATTGGGCGACTATGTGGGAGATGAGGTTTAACCACTTGTCGCCCGCCCTATTACCAAATGACGGCGGAAAAGTGGTTTGATATTCCTGACCGGACGTCATATGACGTGATCAGGATATTGAGCCACTGCGCGCCCCCGGGGGCGCGCATCGCGGCGATCGTTGTTGCGGGGTGTCAGTCTGATACCCTGCAACACCGATCTAGGTAAAGAGTCTCTGACGGAGACTCTTTACCACATGATCATCCGTGTCCAAACACGGCTGATCACGATGTAAATAGGAAGAGCCGGTGATCGTCTTTTCCTCACTCGCGTCTAACAGACGCGAGTAGAGGAGATCCGATCGGCTGCTCTCCTGACAGGGGGGGTCTGTGCTGATTGTTTATTAGCACAGCCCCCCCTCGGATCCCGCCCAGGACCACCAGGGAAGCCATCCACACTGGACCACCAGGTATGCCCCTAGACCCCAAGGGAAATACCACTATGTGCCCAGGCAGCTGCCAATCTGTGCCCAGGCAGCTGCCAATCAGTGCCCACTTCAATGCCTACCACTGCCAGTGCCACCAGGGATGCCTATCAGTGCCTCATATCAGTGCCACGTATCAGTGCCGCCTATCAGTGCCGCCTATCAGTCCCCAGCAGTGCCGCCTTTCAGTGCACATCAGTGTCGCCTATCAGTGCCCTTCAGTGCAAACCAGTGCCACTCATGAGTGCCCATCAGTGCCGCCTATCAATGCCCATCAGTGCTGCATATCAGTGCCACCCATCAGTGTCGCATATCAGTGCCCATTGTCAGTGCCCGTCAGTACCCGTTCATTGGTGCCACCTCATCGGTGCCGCTGTATCAGTGCCTGTCAGTGCTGCCTTATCAGTGCCCATCAGTGAAAGAGAAAACTTACTTATTTACAATTTTTTTTAACAGATACAAAAGCAAAACTTTTATTTTTTTCAAAATTTTCGGTCTTTTTTTATTTGTTTAGCAAAAAATAAAAACCACAGAGGTGATCAAATACCACCAAAAGAAAGCTCTATTTGTGGGAACAAAATGATAAAAATTTAGTTTGGGTACAGTGTAGCAAGACCGCTGAATTGTCATTCAAACTGCGTCAGCGCTGAAAGCTGAAAATTGGTCTGGGCAGGAAGGTGTCTAAGTGCCCTGTATTGAAGTGGTTAATGTAGATAAATGTAAAGTTATGCACTTGGGGGCTAAGAATATACATGCATCATACATACTAATGGGGAGTACAACTTGGGGGATCTGTAGTGGAGAAGGATCTGGGGGTTTTGGTAGATCATAAGCTCAATAATAGCATGCAATGCCAAGCTCCAGTTTCCAAAGCGAGCAAAATTCTTTCTTTCTTTTATTAAGAGAAGTATGGACTCCAGAGAGAGGAGATATCATTAAGACCTCATCTGAAATATGCAGTTCAGTTTCGGGCACTAGTTCACAAAAAAGGATATCGGGGAACTGGAGAAAGTGCAGAGGAGGGCAACCAAACTGATAAGAGGCATGGAGGAACTCAGTTATGAGGAAAGATTAGAGGAACTGAATTTATTCTCTCTTGAGAAGATTAAGAGGGGATATGATCAACATGTCCAAATTTATAAGGGGTCCCTATAGTGAACTTGGTGTTGAGTTATTCACTTTACGGTCAACACACAGGACAAGGGGGCACTCTTTACGCCTAGAGGAAAAAAGATTTACTCTCCAAATACGGAAAGGTTTCTTCACAGTAAGAGCTGTGAACATGTGGAATAGACTCCTTCCAGAGGGCGTTCTGGCCAGCTCAGTAGATTGCTTTAAGAAAGGCCTGGATTCTTTCATAAATGTACATAATATAATTGGGTACTGACATTTATAGGTAAAGTTGATCCAGGGAAAATCCGATTGCCTCTCGGGGGATCAGTAAGATATTTTTTCCCCTGCTGTTAGCAAATTGGATAATGCTTTCCTGGGGTTTTTCGCCTTCCTCTGGATCAACTGTGGGTATAGGATTGTGTATATGGGATTATATTATATGATTTTTTATTTATTTATTTTTATGGTTGAACTAGATGGACTTTTTTCAACCTGACTAACTATGTAACTATGTAAGCATTACTCACAAAGCCAGTTATTAAGCAAAACTCCTTTATAACTGGCTCTGTGAGTAATGCTTTATAACTGGCTCTGTGAGTAATGCTTTACTACAACTGACTACTACAACTGGCTTTATTAGTACTGTAAAGCCAGTTTTAAAGCATCACCTGACCAGCTGATTAGAAGACTGCAATCACATAGGAGAAAAAAGTGCATTATTACCATTAACAAAAGGAACACTGTCCGGCCCATCTGACCCCTTCACCGGCTGTAAAAGAAGTGGGCGGGAAGAGAGGTGGGCATACACAAGCCGCAGGGCCGGATTAACATAGGGGCTATTAGTACTGTAGCTCCAAGCCCCTACCTTAACCACTTCAGCCCCGAAAGATTTGGCCCCTCAATGACCAGAGCATTTTTTACAATTTGGCACTACGCTGCTTTAACTGGTAATTGTGTGGTAATGCAATGCTGTACCCCAACAAAATTTGTGTCCTTTTTTTCCACAAATAGAGTTTTCTTTTGATGGTATTTGATTGCCTCTGCTATTTTTATTTTTTGCGATATAAACGGAAAAAGACCGAAAATTTTGAAAAAAATTATATTTTCTACTTTTTGTCACAAAAAAAATCCAATAAACTCAATTTTAGTCATACATTTAGGCCAAAATGTATTCAGCCACATGTCTTTGGTAAAAAAAAATGTCAATAAGCGTATATTTATTGGTTTGCGCAAAATTTATAGCGTCTACAAACTAGGGTACATTTTCTGGAATTTACACAGCTTTTAGTTTATGACTGCCTATCTCATTTCTTGAGGTGCTAAAATGGCAGGGCTGTACAACCCCCCAAATGACCCAATTTTGGAAAGTAGACACCCCAAGGAAATTGCTGAGAGGCATGTTGAGCCCATTGAATATTTTATTTTTTTTGTCACAAGTGATTGAAAAATGACAAAAAAAAAAATTGACACAAAGTTGGGGTATCTCCATACTCAGGAGAAGCAGTAGAATGTATTTTGGGGTGTAATTTCACATATGCTCATGGCATGTTTGAGCAATATATCATTTAGTGACAACTTTGTGCAAAAAGAAAAAAAGTTTATCTTTTTCCCGCAACTTGTGGCAAAATATAAAATATTCCATGGATTTAACATGCCCTTCAGCAAATAGCTTGGGGTGTCTACTTTCCAAAATGGGGTCCTTTGGGGGGGGGTGCTATATTGGCATTTTATGGAATTCAAAACTGTGATAGGTAGTGAGGAGTGAAATCAAAAATTTACACCCTTAGAAATCCTGAAGGCAGAGCTTGGTGTTCGGAGTCCTATATGCGGCTAGGGTCCCAAAAAGTCTCACACATGTGGTATCACCGTACTCAGGAGAAGCAGCAGAATGTATTTTGGGGTGTAATTTCACATATGCCCATGCCATGTTTGAGCAATATATCATTTAGTGACAACTTTGTGTATTTTTTTTTTGTCATTTTTGCTAGAAAATTACATTGAACCCCCAAACATTATATATTTTTTTTAAAGAAAAGGCCCTACAGATTAAAATGGTGGGTGTTGCAATTTTTCTTTTCACACAGTATTTGCACAGTGATTTTTCACACTTTTTTTAATTTTAATGCACTAAAACACACTATATTGTCCAAATGTTTGAAGAAATAAAAAAGATGATCTTATAGCGAGTACATGGATACCAAACGCGACATGCTTTAAAACTGCGCACAAACGTGCAGCGGCGACAAACTACTGCATTTTTAAAAACCTTTACAGATTACTGCTAAAATTACTGCCCTCGATCTGATGTTCATGGTGATACCTCACATGCGTGGTGCAATTACTGTTTACATACGACACCAGACCGACGCTTGCATTCACCTTTGCGTGTGAGCACGGGGGGACAGGGGTGCTTTATTTTTCTTTTCTTTTTTTTTTTTTTTAACTGTTCCTTTCATTTTTTTTTTCTTTTTTTGTGATTTTTATTGTTATCTCAGGGAATGTAAATGTCCCCTATGATAGCAATAGGTAGGTTTTTGAAAAAATTGGGGTCTATTAGACTCTAGATCTCTCCTCTGCCCTCAAAGCATCTGACAACACCAAAATGCTTTCCCAATGACGCTGTTTATATCCAGTGAAACCTAAGTCGCTAAATGCTCGTAGCTTCCGGTTTCTTAAGCCATAGAAATGATGGGAGCCATTCTGGTCTCCGATCAGCTCTATGGTCAGCTGACAGAACCACTAGCTGCCTTCTCGGGTTCCCTGTTGGGACAGGAGAGCCCGAGAAAACCATGGAAGATGTGGGGGGGGCGTTCCCTCCCACTGCTTATGAAAGCAGTCTAGAAGCTAATTAGCCACTAGGATTTCTTTTACATGAAAGCCGACTGCTGGCTGAAAAGAAAGATGATACCAAGATGATACCTAAACCGGCAGGCATCATTCTGGTATAACCACTCAAAGTCTAGCAACATACCAGTACGTTGCTGGTCCTTGTTGGGCATATATTGTAATGTTCTTTTTTTCTTGCAGCCTGTGGGCTGAACGAAAAAAAAGAGATTGATCGGTGCCCACCATTAGAATACCGCCCTTCATCCACCCACTTCTAATGATGGACATACATGCACCATCTGTTTTTTTTAACTGTGGTGGTGAAATCACCTGCTACATCGCTGGAGTCACTGATTTACGCATCGTGAGAGTGTAAAATTTGAGTTATTACTGTATTAATAACTATATTTCAATAATTCATATTGATGAGAAAAGTTCCAAGAAAAATCCGTTAAGTGTTCGTGTAAAAACTCCAAAATTGATTTAATAATAAAATAGCAAAATGTTACAAAAACAATGTCAAAATGTAGAATATAAAAATAGATTATTCTTAAAATGAAGTTTAAATCAGATATGTCTGTTTGTAAAAGTAGCTTCAATGCCTTGAGATGTGTGTGTGTATGTGTCCTTGTGGAGAGCTGGAAAGCATGTGAGCCTTTCCTCCACAGACTGTCTGTACTCCTACAATTAACCCCCACCTTTTTCCATGGCTTAAAAAAAAAGCTGGCTTAAAAAAAAAGTTTTTTCTTATAGTCCCACAGAAAAGACCGGGAACTTTGAATTTCACTCTCTCCAACATTCCTAAGGGTGGGGCTATGAACTATGTGAGAGTAGCTAAAATAAAAATCATTTAACTTACAATATACATTTCCTTTAAACATATAAAATCCTACATATCAGTATATATATATTTAAAATGCAGTGTTCTTATTAATATCCTAATCAAGAAATATAGTAATGTAAAGAAACAGCTTATATTCTTAACATACTGGAACTTTGTGTCTTTGGAAAAGACTGTAACCTTATCTCTTACGATGGGGGAGGTGAATGATCGACTTACTCTAAATTATATCCATATGTGAGATGAAGTTCTCCCAAGAAATGCATACGAAGCCTATACCAGCATAAACTTTTACGAGTATAAAAACTTTATATAACTTCACCTTTTCCATACATAGAAGATTAATAAATTATATAAATGCATCCATGTCCATTGTTCTCAGAGACCCAAACATTCATAAATATTGATTTCTAACATTTCCCTCTCAAAATGATTGATTAAACAATCTTATCATTTTAAATCCATATAAATCTAAATCTAACTCTAAATCCATTTATACCTCAAATGCATCACGTTCGTATTGACACATACTCAAAGATCTTAAGATAATTGACATGAATACATTTTCAAATTCAATTCTATATAAGGAAAAGTGAACTTCATAAACCTTTTGCTTCATATGCCATAAAAATATGTTCACCCTTATTATTTTCTTTTTCTTTTTACCAAATAAATCAACCCCCTTAATTTCATGATTCATAAATGTAACATTGTTGTGCAATACTTTGAATTATAGATATCACTTCAGAAATTTGTTTCATATTTCCCCTCCAAATTGTGTTTAGCATAAATCTATAATCCATAAAACCTTTCTAATACCCTTGTCAAAATTAAACATAAAATATGTTCTTAACTTCAATTTGTTCATATAAGTGAGATGATTTCAAAACTAAATACATATTACAATGCAAAGTTAATCTTATCTTGTTTATGTACCTTTAAGAAAAATGTACTCTGTCTTAATTAACACCAGATGTTCCCTCTAACTAGAATGACTCTATTGTAAAGATGTTTAACCCTTTCAACTCTGAAAATACACTATATATGATTGTAAAAATTGATGTGTAAAAAATATCTTATCTTGCTATGATAAACATGTCCTGCCACATAAAAATGATATATAAAAACTGGAATTTATCTGATGGATAAATTATTTCATCAGTAGTCAAAAAAAAACAAAAGTCCATTGTTTTTAGAATTTCCTCTCTTAGCAGAGGTTCTCGAGAGTTTTTTCTTCTTCTTCTTCTTCTTCCTGCATTCTGTAAAGTTGGAAAAACTTTATTGAAAATTAAAACAACAACAGTAATTGTAACAAATGAATCTCTTCTGTCAATTCTTCTCCCAGAACTGATATTCTTAAACTTTAAGATTTTGTTTCCATCTGGAAGGTCTAGAAATATTAATTTTCTTTCTTTTGGTGACTTACAAGTCAGATCCTAAAAAAGAATGCAGTACCATTATTGAGAATTTAAGTAAATGCAAAATATACCTTCATTTACTTATTCATTTTACATACCAGAATTCTAATATTTTATTATGACATACAAACCATATTTTAATAATAACATTTCTAATTACCTTACTTTGCTCTATTTTCTTAAACTGACCTACACTCTTTAATTTATTATTCTGTGTATTTAAATGACAGGACACAATTTCTCTTTTTTTAGTCATGATATAAAATCTTGTTTTCATAAACCAAATAAAAGATTTTAAATCAACCCAGAAGATTAAAGCAAATTGTATAGTCATTCACTTCTCCTCTATAATATTTCAGAGTAATGTGTGCTGTACTGTACTTCTAACATTTTCAATTCAGCATTTTCTGTAGAATTTTTGCTGAATAGCATAACCATTCTTTGGGTAACACATAGAAAGACCTGTTGAACAATTCTTAATATTATTGACAAGTCCTGTCTCAAAGCATCGCTCAGCACTTGTTCTAACAATCTCATTTACAGGCTTTCTGAATAAATTTAGCTGAGAATGTTCTGTTATCACAATCTACCTCTATGGGTTTAGATTGTAACATTTTAAAAAATGGGCAATATTTGTCATATAATTCTCCTGACTGAATTCTCTTTAAAATAATTTTTAATGACAAATCAGGTGTCCGTAATATGATCCTACTAGATCTCACAATCTTTTCTGTTACTTTCTCCTCTGGAGAAAAAACCTATTATTTTCGGTTCACCAACTGTTACCTGAAATAAAATTACTGAGATGGAATTCTCAGATACCTTAGTAAACAAAAAAAAAGAGGCATAGGTATTCCAATTTTGAATGTATGCAATGAAACAGCATTCTGCAAATCTTTTTTCAACGTTTCAAAAACATTTGTATGGGTTTGAGACCATTGATCAAACACAACATCTTTTTGTTTCAGGAAATCAAATAATGGTTTAACTTTATCATCATATTCCTGTAAAAATTGTTTGCAAGAATTTACCTCACTCAAAAATTGATATAATGCCTTGTAAGATGTTGGAACTGGAATAGCAGAAATGTTTCTAACTTTTTCCTGTGATAACTTTCTCTGTCTATGACTAATTTGCATATGAAGAAAATTAACATTGTTTTTCATTAACTGAACTAACTCTGTGTTCAATTTCAGTCCTGCTGTTTTTAACATAGTAAATAACTCTGTCAACAGAGTGACATGTTCCTCTGTATTTTGTGTAGACAGCAAAATTTTGTCCACGTGCTGGAAAATACATTTTGGTCTAGAAAATTTTGATAAAACTTTCTCCAAGCACTCGTGCACTATTCCGTCACTAATTTCCATTTCTGGAATTATTCTAGTGAATGCATAAGTTTCTTTATTAAAGCTGAAAGCAAGTTTATAATGACAGCTGTTTGTTACTGGTACTGAAAAATGACTATTGGAGATTTCCAGTACTGAAAATACTTTGGCCTTGTCATCCATTTGTGACATTAAATTTAAATTAGGAACAATAGGTTTGTTATTTGTAATGCATTTATTCAGTGATCTTAAATCAACTGATAAAGAATACGAATCATCAGCATTCTTGATAGGCCAAACACAATCATTTACCACTGATTGTGCCTTCTTTAATATCCCGTGTTGTAAAAATGATTGTACAATGTCAGAAACTAGACCTATTGATTCTTGTGGCAACTTATTTTGAATTTGGGGCTGGATTGGGTCTCGTCCCTCAATTTCTATCTCAATATCTTTAAACAAACCTGTATCCATTTTGTTCTGACTCCAAAGGCTTTTATGTGCTCTCACCGATTGTTCCATTTCGAGATTGGTTCCTGTGTGTGGCCAATTAAAATCTGAAGAAATGTCAGCAACTGCTGTACAAATACTTCCAACATTATTGTACATGGAAGAATCTCTTAACCTAGATTTGGGCCTAGATGAATCTTTCCATATAGTAGAATTACTTAAATCAATAATCCAATCTAATTTACTAATCACATCCATGCCTAAAATATTCTCTGTATTTTGGCAACACCAGATGTCTATATTCGTTTTCTAAATTCCTGGAATCTCAAAATTCACATCAGAAACTTTAGCTGCAACTGTATTTCCTTTTCCATTGAAACCAATTAAATTACATTTTGGAGAATCAATATTCACATGTAATTTGTTTTTAGTTAAACTGAGTTCAGATCCTAAATCTATTAACCATTTAGTATTCTTGCCATTAATTAAACCATGTAACCATGGCCTTCCACTTTCATCTAATAAAAGTGAAGTCACATATTTTAATGTTGAAGGTGACTCAGAACATTTTTCCTAAATCCTGATGGTGTTGAAAGTAATCCATCCCTCTCATTTTCATCATTGTTTTTCATATTGATTGAACTGTCATTAACATTCAATGTACTGATCTGTTTTACTTCTGAAGCATAAGGAAAATCAATCAAACTATTGTTTGAAGAAGAAAGAATATATTGCTCAGAAATATGTTCTGTATTTTTTACTTTCAAAGTTTTCCTTTGTGTAGTATGTAGGGAAGTATTTCCTGTCTGCTCTGAAACTTTAGTTCTGCCTGTGACGTGTATCTCACCATCTCTGGGTGTGGCCTTACACGTGGCAATTCTCTGAACGCCATTTTGCTTTTCTTTGTCTAAACTGTGTCTGCATGCAGCAGCTTCAATATTTTTGTTTTAAGCAAAACTTCATGTTCCTGGTCATCAACCTTGATAAACCGCATATCTTGTACAAAAGACTTCTGCATAGAATCTGCATTAACATTCATAGAGTCTGCATTAACATTAATCTCTAAACTCTTGTTTGACTCTGTTTTAAACTTTACATTATTCTGTAACTCAGACAACTGAATATCCTTTATTTGAATTGCACTCTGCAAATCATCTATCCTTTCAGTCAAAATCTGACAATTAGTACATAAACTAATGTCCTTTGTTTCCCCTTTTGTACCAACTACTTTGCTTTCAAGAACTCCTGATATCATTGTATCATAAACTTTAATAAACCTAATCAAATTCCTAACCTGTTTGCTGAATTTCTTAAATGTAAATTTTGACTTTTGTATTTTCATATTAGCCTGTTAACATTCATTGAACATGTAACACCATAATTCATCATCTTAACAAACTTTGACAGATTTTTGAATTCTAATTCACTCTCGCTAGACAATTAGTGAATTAAATCCATAACTTACCAATGTAAGACGGCTTTCTTCACGTAACACGCGTTCCCTCTCTTGGCGGGAAATTGCGTCATCAAGAAACAGATTTTTTTTGCACGTGCGCAAACGTCTCACCAATTCTGATGTTTCTTTTCCTTCCAAGTTCAATTCAATGATGCCGAAAATTAGCTTTTTCGATTTTTCCTGAAAGCTTGTCTGAATAATCACTGTTTTTGCTGATATTCCCTCTCGACAAGCGGAAGGAGAAATTATTGAAAAAATTAGATATTCAGACAAAACGAATCTGGCAAAGGCTCACCACTGTAAAATTAGAGTTATTACTGTATTAATAGCTATATTTCAATAATTCATATTGATGAGAAAAGTTCCAAGAAAATCTGTTAAGTTCTCGTGTAAAAACTCCAAAATTGATTTAATAATAAAATAGCAAAATGTTACAAAAACAATGTCAAAATGTAGAATATAAAAATAGATTATTCTTAAAATTAAGTTTAAATCAGATATGTCTGTGTGTAAAAGTAGCTTCAATGTCTTGAGATGTGTGTGTATAGGTGTCCTTGTGGAGGGCTGGAAAGCATGTGAGCCTCCCCCCCCCCCCCACAGCCTGTCTGTACTCCTACAATTAACCCCCACCTTTTTCCATAAAGGCTGGCTAAAAAAAAAGGTTTTTCTTATAGTCCCACAGTAAAGACCGGGAACTTTGAATTTCACTCCCTCCAACATTCCTAAGGGTGGGGCTATGAACTATGTGAGAGTAGCTAAAATAAAAATCATTTAACTTACAATATACATTTCCTTTAAACATATAAAATCCTACATATCAGTATATATATATATATATATATATATATATATATATATTTAATATATATATATATATATATTTAAATGCAGTGTTCTTATTAATATCCTAATCAAGAAATATAGTAATGTAAAGAAACAGCTTATATTCTTAACATACTGGAACTTTGTGTCTTTGGAAAAGACTGTAACCTTATCTCTTACAATGGGGGAGGTGAATGGTCGACTTATATCCATATGTGAGATGAACATAAGAGAGAGAACAATAGAGAGAGAAGAAAAGTAAAACAGCAACTTTTTTGGCTTTTTTATTATTTTTTTTATTTTTGTGTTTGTGTTTTTTATTGTTTTGTTTTTTGCACTTTAACCTCTTTCCGTCCGCGCTATAGCCGAATGACGGCCACAGCGCGGACCTGAATTTCTGGGAGGCCGTCATATGACGGCCTCCCCTTCGCACGCGCCCCGCACACCCCCTGCAGGGCACGCGGGGCACGCGCTGTGATCACCAAGTCACCGAGACTCAGGTGATTACAGATCCGAGTAATAAAATATAAAATTTTTTTTTTTTAAATGTGGTCTTTTTAAATTTTTTTAACAAAAACCGCAGAGGTGATCAAATACCACTAAAAGAAAGCTCTATTTGTGGGAAAAAATTATAAAAATTTAATTTGAGTACAATGTAGCATGACCGTGCAATTGTCATTCAAAGTGCATCAGCGCTGAAATCTGAAAATTGGTCAGGACAGGAGGGGGGTTTAAGTGCCCAGTAAGCAAGTGGTTAAATATAAACTGTAAACTGTAAATGTTCCAGATTAGGGTCTCTCAAAATGTGATGGCCATCTCATCTTTCGAGACCCTGTGTAAGTGTGCCCTAGGACTGTGCAATGCTGTACCCTACGCTAATACTCCACTAGTGTGTGGTAGCGTTTGAAAGTCACCGATTCAGAGACCAGGTTGGTCAGGACTGGAGGGACAATAAAAGCGGGTGTCACACCTAAATTTGCGTTTTCTGCAGACACGACATCTTCTTTGGGATGTTCTGTTGGCAGGGGGACCAGGGAGGACATACGGAAAAGGCCTCTCATGCAGCCGGCTCACTGCATTTGCGTTGGAAAGGTGGGGCATAGCACCGTCTGGAAACAGAAGGGCTGTGATGATTTCTTCCTGAAATTTAAGGATGGATCCAGTTCGTCCTGAAGCTTTGTATAGCACATAAGCATTCAGCAGAGCCAATTGAAATAAATATACAGAAACTTTTCTGTACCAGCGTCTGGACTTACAGCAATTAATTACAGCGCCAACAACTGGTCTTTGAGGTCCACCCCTCCCATGTTAAGGTTGTATTCATGGACACAGAGGTGTTTCTCCACAACACTAGTCGCCATAGGAATTTGGACAGGTGTATCTGCGTGAAGAGAGGACAGAAAAAAAAACATTCAGTCTATCCCTCCACTTCACTGCTAACAAATTATTACAGTTCAAGCAGGCTCTCTACCCCCGTCTAAGTTGGGATTCTACAAGCCATTGGGGGAAGCCCCGGCGATTACATCGCACAGTGCCATATGCGCCAATTACACAATCAAAAAGGTGACTAAGAAGTGGCACGCTTGTGTAATAATTGTCCACGTACAAGTGGTACCCCTTTCCAAATAAGGGTTACACCAAGTCCCACACAAAGAGATCTGTATACTATATTAGTGACACTGGTGACATGGGGTGAAAGGGTTAACCCGGGGTGATCAAGGGGTTAAACCTCTATTAGGGGGTTTAGGGGGGTTCCTAGACCTATCTGGGGCTACTACCAAGTACCCTAACACTGATTATTGTCACAAATTATACCAATACAGTAATCAAAGAATAATATGAACACTGCACTGGGTGACACTGTGACAGGGAGTGAAGGGGTGATCGGGGGGTGACAAGTGTACCTATGTGTACTGTGTCAGTGTAGTGTTGGTGCAACTTACTGTGAGATGTTATCTCTCTGCAACGCAAAAGAGTTCCACGTGAGGAGATGACATCACTTCCCCTGTCTGTGTTTACAGTAACAGGCAGGGGAAGGATTTCATTTGCCAGAACCGATCACCGGGTCCAGCTCAGAATTCATTGACTTGAGCCTGGAGACAGATCAGTTGTGAAGCGAATCTGCGAAGCCACGCTCCCGATGTATAGCTACGACGCTTCACCCAGCCGAGCCAACCTGCCGCAGTATAACTGCGGCGGCTGGTCCGGAACTAGTTAAGATAGGCTCAGTGAGTCGCTAATGCTCAGCCCTGCTCCGGGTGTGTACACATCATTGATATGTAAATTGTAGGCAGCATTGATATGTAAATCGAGGGCGGTAGACGGCATTGATATGTAAATCCTGGGGCGCCAGGCACCATTGATATGTAAATCATGGGCGCATTCATAGGTATCTCAAACTCCCCTGAGCCCCGGTCCACCATCACCTCTGCTGAATGCTGACAAAATTTGGGATGTAAACACGCCTTGCACCTTACTACCTGCCACCATACACTACACATGCCTCTCCTGCACATACTTCCCACCGCCACACACTCCGCACTCCTCTTCTGCACATACTACCCACCGCCGCCTTCCATACATACAGTATCTCACAAAAGTGAGTACGCCCCTCCCATTTTTGTAAATATTTTATTAAATCTTTTCATGTGACAACACTGAAGAAATGACACTTTGCTACAATGTAAAGTAGTGAGTGTACAGCCTGTATAACAGTGTAAATTTGCCGTCCCCTCAAAATAACTCAACACACAGCCACACACAGTCTAAACCGCTGGCAACAAAAGTGAGTACACCCCTACGTGAAAATGTCCAAATTGGGCCAGATTAGCCATTTTCCCTCCCCGGTGTCTTGTGACTCCTTAGTGTTACAAGGTCTCAGGTGTGCTAAAGCAGGTGTGTTAAATTTGGTGTTATCGCTCTCACTCTCTCATACTGGTCACTGAAAGTTTAACATGGCACCTCATGGCAAAGAACTCTCTGTGGATCTGAAAAAAAGAATTGTTGCTCCACATAAAGATGGCCTAGGCTATAAGAAGATTGCAGAGGTTGAAGGGGTGGGGGGTCAGCCTGTCAGTGCTCAGACCATACATCACACACTGCATCAAATTGGTCTGCATGGCTGTCATCCCAGAAGGAAGCCTCTTCTAAAGATGATGCACAAGAAAGCCTGCAAACTGTTTGCTGAAGACAAGCAGACTAAGGACATGGACTACTGAAGCCATGTCCTGTGGTCTGATGAGACAAAGATAAACTTATTTGGTTCAGATGGTGTCAAGCTTGTGTGGCGGCAAATAGGTGAGGAGTACAAAGACAAGTGTGTCAAGCATGTTGGTGGAAGTGTCATGGTTCATTGAGGGAACCATGAATGTCAACATGTACTGTGACATACTGAAGCAGAGCATGATCCCCTCCCTTCGGAGACTGGGCCGCAGGGCATTATTTCCATCATGATAACAACCCCAAACACACCTCCAAGAGGACCAATGCCTTGCTAAAGAAGTTTAGGGTAAAGGCGATGGACTGGCCAAGCATGTTCCCAGACCTAAACCCTATTGAGCATCTGTGGGGCATCCTCAAACGGAAGGTGGAGGAGCTCAAGGTCTCTAATATCCACCGCCTCCGTGATGTCATCATGGAGGAGTGGAAGAGGACTCCAGTGGCAACCTGTGAAATTCTGGTGAACTCCATGCCCAAGAGGGTTAAGGCAGTGCTGGAAAATAATGGTGGTCACACAAAATATTGACACTTTGTGCCCAATTTGGACATTTTCACTTAGGGTTGTACTCACTTTGTTGCGAGCGGTTTAGACATTATTGGCTGTGTGTTGAGTTATTTTGAGGAGACTGCAAATTTAAACTGTTGTAAAAGCTGTAAACTCAGTACTTTACATTGTAACACAGTGTCATTTCTTCAGTGTTGTCACATTAAAAGATATGATAGAATATTTACAAAAATGTGAGGGGTGTAGTCACTTTTGTGAGATACTGTACTACCTGCTGTCATACACTCCGTACTCCTTTCCTACACATACCATCATACCCTCTGTAGTGAAGTGAATGTCCCACACACAAAGTACATACTACAATGGCTTGTTGAATGTACAGCAAAAAAGATTACCCTGGAATTTTATTTACATTTTGGCAACTATGTCCTATGTGACTCACAGTATGTACATTAATAGTAATACTAATGTTTTGGATCCAGAACAAAAGTTCCAATATTATTATATCTACCCCTGATCAGATTGTTGAATATAGAGCATGCATGCTTCAAGTAAGCTCACACTGACACTTAGTCCAGAGTCAAATTACTTTCTGTTTAATATTTCTGCTTCTCAAGACTTTTATACAATTCCAGTAAAGTTCTGAGGTATGTCAGATAGACTAGCACATGCAAACCACAAGTACAAAAATACATGTAGTGCAAGGAACGTGACAAAGTTATGGCTTTTAGCTGGTGCACATGGAAGTAAATTTTGTTCTTGTAGCATTTCTTGCTCCTGGTGTTATGTTGTTATGTTCTGAATGTATTCTGGGAAGCAGGCACGAATACCTCTGTTAACTCTTGCAGTCCAGCCACAGTAAGAGAGGGGCAAGCTTTGTTATCTACTGAATATTGTTTTTAAGGCCTATAAGCGTAGAAGTTGATATATGACAGCTATATAAAACATGTACTTACATATACATTGGAATAGACGTTTCATGATTCCCTAATCACATCCAATACAGTTCCCCCCTTGAAACTGTCTATTTCAAACTGTCCCTCATACTAAAAGTCCTACTCACTCCCCTGGCCCATTCTCCTCTGCAACTCTTTTCAACTGTATATAGAGAAGAGCAGTGACTAATTCACTACCCACCTCGATACAGCTTGGAGAGGGCAGTTAGGTGCTGTCTGTCCCTGTAATTTTATGGCGTTGCATCTCGGGGGGGAGGTGACTGTAACGGAGCGTAACACATAATCGTCATCAAGTCTTACATAATCTTCATCATCATGTGGTATTTCCTGGTTCACAAACATGGGAGTAGATTGGTCAACAGCTTTTCCTACACACTTCTTAAAGCAGGGAAGAACACAGCAGACCATGACAGCTAGGATCACTAGAACTATCAGAATGGCTATTCTGATCTGTGTTAAAATTCCCCGCTATCCCCCTTGATCCAAGGCCTCAGGGGGTTTGAGCTAGATGTGGATTGGGGAACTCCCCACTCTGGGTTATTGAACATATCTTTCAGTTGGAAAGGCTTTCTAAAACCAGGATACCCACTTCCCCAATATAGGCCCAGAACATAGGTCCCGCTGTCTCCTGGGCTAGGATTCTCAATGGTCAGTCTGAACTCTTTGGTGTAATACTGATTTGTGTGCTTGTTGATTGTCATTCTATCTAAGAGTGACTTCCCACTTTTGTCTTTTCTATTTTGGGAGTTTTCAGGTCTGTACTCCCAGTTTGTACCCCCAGTGTTCCAACCCACTGCTCCCCAGGAATCACAGTTGTTACCCCAATAGGTGTCAGTGATGTATACAAACACAGTCATGGGTCTTACTGCTTCATCCCAGGACCAGATCTTGTACATAGTACCTGGAATTATCTGTTCATAAGAGGATATAAAAGTGGCAACATGTGTATTGGATGAGTTTTTGTTTGATGGCTACCACTTGCGCCTGAGCAATGATTACTATGAAAAGGATATACAGAATCATTTGGTCCCCTCGGCCTCTTCCTCGGGTACAGGGGCTTTCTTGCAGTGGGAGGCGTGTGTCCACTTGTTCCTCCTGGCCACTTTGACTGATGTGGCAGTTGTTAGGAGAACCTGGAAAGGACCATCATATCTGGGTTCAAGAGTGTGCTTTCTCACAAACTTCTTTATCAGGACCCAGTCACCGGGAACCAGCTTGTGTGTTCCTGTATCTAGCTCAGGCTCTGAAATGGAAGAAAACACTTCCGAATGGATACGGGTTAATTCTCGAAATAATGCAGTCACATAATCAGTTAATACATCAGATTGGAGCTGCAACTGTTGTGGCAAATAACAACCTAGTCTGGGGGCTGAAGCAAACAATGTCTCATAGGGTGACAGACCATGGTTCCCCCTTGGAGTGTACCTAACATTGAATAAGGCAATGGGCAGGCTATCTGGCCAACTCATTCCTGTTTCCTGAGACATTTTTAGCATTCTAGATGTTACTGTGCCATTTAGTCTTTCCCCCTTCCCACTGCTCTGAGAATGGTATGGGCTGTGGAAAGCTAGAATGACCCCTAAAGCTGCCCATATTTCCTTGGTCACTGAAGCCATGAAAGCCGGCCCCTGGTCGCTCTAAATGACCTCTGGGACACCACATCTGCACACTTCTTTTTCTTCTTTGTCAGCTGCCTCCTGTTGCTCCTTGAGGTGAGTCCTGTTCACAGTAGGGTTTTGTAGAATCATGGTGGTTTGTACAGTCTCTTCAGGGGTGTCTATTGGGTCATCCAGGATATGTGCATTCACTCTGCTGACTACTTCTCATGTCCCATTTGAAGCTTGTTTCGCTGCGGTATCTGCCAGGTGATTGCCTCATGCTTCTTGGGAAACCAGCTTGCCGTGTGCCTTTACCTTAAGTATAGCCACTTGTGCTGGGAGGAGTAGGGCATCCATTAAGTCCTTGATAGCTGCACTGTGTTTTACAGGTGTTCCTGCTGCTGTCAGGAACCCTCTGGTTTTCGAGATGGTCCCAAAATTTCCTTCTGCCAATTTGCATGCCATAGTTAGGGCCTGGAGTTCTGCTTCCTGGGCAGACATGGAGGAGGGTAATGCCTGCATACCTGGAACCATCCACAAAAATTGTCAAGTCAGGATTCTCAAGGGCTGTTTCACTGACCGTCGTTAAGTGTGATGTCACCATCTTCATTACTTCGAAGCAGTCATGAGTGGCGAGATGAGGATCAGTCTCTAAAGAGGTTGCCCCCTCGAGAAGAGGAAGCAGAGTTGATGGGTTAAGGGTATCACAGCGGAGGATTGTGATGTTATCGGGGAGAAGCAAAGCACACTGGAGTCTGAGGTGCCTCTGTGAGGACAGGTGTTTGGGCTGGATTTGGTTTAGTATGGCAGTTACGTCATGAGGGGCATTGGGCTGCAAAGACGGCTCTGAGGCAAGAGGGTCTCCCCCTGGCCACTGAGTCCAGTTGACAGGAGTAATACCCAATGGGTCTGTCAAAACTCCTGTGGCATGTCCTTGTCTTTCTGAGACAAAGAGTCTGAAAGTCTTTTCATAATCTGGGAGGCTCAAAGCGGGGGCTGTTGAGAGGATCTCCTTCAGAGTTTCAAAATTGTCCACAGCTTCTGGAGAAAGCGAGAAAGGGTCAGATTTCAGGGCATCATAGAGAGGTTGCATCAAGAGGGAGTCTTCTGGCATCCAAGAACGGCAGTAGGTGATCAACCCTAGAAAGGGGCCTTTGACCTTGAGGCAAAGAGATGGCCTTGATTGCAGCAACTTTTTCTTCAGTGAGATGTCGGGTGCCTTGGGAGATGCAATGGCCTAGAAAAATCACCTTCTCTCTGGACTTTTTGCTTTTAAGGCCTTGCATCCTTGCTCAGCCAGGTAGTGGAGGAGGATTTCAGAGAAGATTGAGGCATCACCAAGGGTATCTGCACAAAGCAGGAGGTCATCTACATACTGAAGGAGTATAATGTCTGGGTGTAACTTCCTCCAGGTGTCCAGAATGAGGGCCATTGTCTTGGTGAATTGGGAAGGGGAGTTCTGGGTACCTTGTGGCATAACAGTCCAGGTGTAGCGGGCAGGTGACACAGGCTTGCCTGAATCCTTGCAGAGAAGGTCCATGTGATCCGGAGAGGGGCGGGGTGGTGGGCGAGGTGGTGTGTCATGTCCCTGGTACTTGGCACTTTCATGTGGACCACGGTTGGGGCTTGGTTGACTGTGGGTGAATTTACGGGGGCTTCTGTATTCCCTTCTGGAGTGTCCAGGTCTTCCGCAGTTGTAGCAGACGCATGGAGTTGGTACTGGTGGGTGCAGATAAGGTGTGTCAGAGGCCATCATGAGAGGAACTACTCTCTACTGTTTTGTGATGATTCTGGACCTAATAACTACTAATAACAACGTCTCAAGCTCCATTACTCTTTACTCTGGCTTTCGGATTGACTCTTTAAAACCTGAGACAAATGCGCCAGCTAATATGCGTCTATGTGCTTTGTTCAGCACGCTAAAACCCAAATCGGTAAACATTTGTGCTATTCTGTTGTGGTATTTCTCAACAGATTTGCCTTTTTCTTTTGTGACCTCTTGTACACATATTGGCTTCAGGCGTTTTAGAGTAGAGATGTGAACCATCTCCATAGAGAATAATTTTTTTTTTTTTTTTTTTTTTTACCAAACTGCAAAACGCTCAGATGTGTGATTCTAGTACAAAGAATTACACAAGAAAAGCACTTCCTCTTTCGTTAACTACAATTCTTCTGGCATAACGCCCAGAATACATAAACTTCCTCTTTATTTATAATATTCTTAAATATGTTTAATATGTTTTTGATTGAAATTGAACATTTTAAAGTCCCCAATTATTGCTAATACAGCTTAAACACAATTAAAACCATTTGCATAAAAATAGCACATTTGCTACATTTACTGTTTTTAGAGAAACTCCTTAAAGTCAGACTCTGTCTGAAATAATCAAGACACCCTATACATAAATTATTTAATTAATTAAAATGCTACATTGATTGCTACTATGTTCCATCACTGGAAACATGTGGGTGGGTTTCGGTGTGGGCGGTTCAGGGAGCGGTGGCATAGGGCGTGTTGCTACAGGGGGAGGAGAGCAAAGCCTCTCAGCAAGACACTTATCAAACAGATAAGGAGTACAGCAGTTAATATTTAATAATGCACCACTTAAAATGTTATTCACATGTTCCAACTCAAAGCCCAAACTTCTCGCCCTGGCTTTTTCCCTTTCTTCTAACCCTTCCGGTTGTTCAGGTTGCAAGGGGCTCCTTTCGGCTGCGTGTCCTGTTATTCTAGCTTGAGCCTCTACTACTTCCGGTGATTTGCCGTGAGCAAATTTGACTGGATAATGTACATTTAATCTGAACACTCAACACATGCGTGGTCTCTGGGAACAGGGGTTTATAACTAAGAGACTCAGCCCTATATCCTGGCTCTACCACTTCACTCAACCCCCAACCCTCTTCATGTATCCCAAATAACAGACCACAAACACACTTAGGACATGACATTACCACCAACAAGATGTGACCAACAACCAACAACAAGCAATGTGTGGCAACCATAGAGGAATAGAGGACTGTTCAGACCTCATGGGATCCCCACGCCACCTCTGGGCATATTCCTGACGCCCCCTCCTGGTTCTCCCGTGCACTTCCTTGCATCCGTGCTTTACAGCACAATTATTTGTTCCCCAGGAGGAGTTTAACCACGTCAACTAATTTCATCCATGACTATATAATCAATCCCTCATTCCAAACAGCCACTACAAAACACAAGATCAATCAACAAAACAGAACAGAACAAAACAGGAGGTAGATATAATTGCAGATTCCTTATTATATCAACAGACTCGAGGCAAGATATATACCTGTCTTTGAGGGCCGCAGGAAGCCGATATGGGCACAGAGGTTGACCAGCCACGGGTACAGTATAAACAGTAGACTAGATATACGAGTTATCAAAAGTGTCTTACCATTTTTAGAGGTGATCAGTCTCCAACCTGTCTCTCCGTGTTGGCTTGTCCCGGTCCCTTCTTGATCGGCTATCCCTTGGGACCCTAGCCTCGAGTCCCACATTCGGCGCCAAATGTTTTGGATTCAGAACAAAAGTTCCGATATTATTATATCTACCCCTGATCAGATTGTTGAATATAGAGCATGCATGCTTCAAGTAAGCTCACACTTGCACATGCAAACCACAAGTACAAAAATACATATAGTGCAAGGAACGTGACAAAGTTTTGGCTTTTAGCTGGTGAACATTTAAGGAAGTACATTTTGTTCTTGCAGCATTTTTTGCTCCTGGTGTTATGTTGTTATATTCTGAATGTATTCTGGGAAGCAGGCGCGAACTTCTCTGTTAACTCTTGCAGTCCAGCCACAGTAAAAGAGGGGCATGCTTTGATATCTACTGAATATTGTTTTTAAGGCCTATAAGCGTAGAAGTTGATATATGACAGATATATAAAACATGTACTTACATATACATTGGAATAGACGTTTCATGATTCCCTTAATCACATCCATTACACTAAAAATACACACACTCTTAGCGCTACCCTTGTCTGTACACAATCATTAAAAAACTAGCAACAGGGACTGTTGTCCCAATATACTGAGCTAATTTAACATGGTATGTTCCCAGAGGTTACAAGTAATAAGTTTATTGCCCTGTACACACGGTCGGACATTGATCGGACATTCTGACAACAAAATCCTACGATTTTTTCCGACGGATGTTGGCTCCATCTTGTCTTGCATACACGCGGTCACACAAAGTTGTCGGAAAATCCGATCGTTCTGAACGCAGTGACGTAAAACATGTACGTCGGGACTATAAACGGGCAGTAGCCAATAGCTTTTGTCTGTTAATTTATTCTGAGCATGCGTGGCAATTTGTGCTTTGGATTTGTGTACACACGATCGGAATTTCCGACAACAGATTTTGTTGTTGGAAAATTTTATAGCAAGCTCTCAAACTTTGTGTGTCGGAAATTCCTATGGAAAATGTGTGATGGAGCCTACACACGGTCGGAAGGCTACCTTCTCAAAATGGGCTGGGAACCCAAGTGCTGTAATAGAAAAGGGGAGGGAAAGAGAGGTGCCAAGCTGCCGCTGGTGTAGCGCGGTGTAGCGCGGTTTGTTGTAGAAGCATAGAGTCACAGATAAAATATACTCATAATATAGTCTTGGGCAACAGGCGGTGTTATGCAGGGTGTAATCTCTCAGACAAAGTCCAAGGAGAGCCAGAGCCGTCAGTGAACAACAGCAGTGCCAGATTCCGTGGACGCCACGGAGAGGGAGCTATCAAGCTCAAAGAATGACCTGTCAACCCAAGATGCTGTTTGGCCAATCTGGTTGTGCTTTGGAGGCAAGCTACGCCTCCTTTCTCAGCCTGTCAGATTTGTTAAAACAGAGAGGAGATAAGGGTGCTCTGGTGGAGGTGAATAGCTGGTCAGAGGGATGATAGTGATGAGATGGCACTTCTGACAGCACTTTGGTTAGAGGAAAAGCAACTCTGAAGGTATAAAAAGGAAAAGAAAGGCGCCTCTAAGTGCAGTATGCAAAATTTAGTAAATTGCACAAAGGGTTAAAAGCACTTACAAGATCGTTGAGTGTTAAAAAACATGTTAAATTTAGGAGTCCTCATCTGTGGCATGTGTCCATCCTCAGCACGATGGTAGAGAGCAGTGTAGAGCCGTCCAGCAGCTGTAAAGTGTTCTTGTATGTGCTGGAGAGAGGAGGCAGCAGGGAAGCCTGTGTTCACTGCAGGACACATGAGGCTGATGGCGTCAGTGGGGAGAAAGAGGCGGTAACGCGTTTTGGGGCATGTGTGGCTCCTTCGTCAGACCTACCATACTCTTCAAGCTGGCTTATGAATGGTGAGGGGGAGGAGTAAGGGGAGGAGTATGGGCTGATGTTGGATACACAATGATAAGGGAAGTGACAGGTGTATTACGAGGACGGCCAAAATAACTGTGCACCCACAAATTGGATCGTTAATGTCAGTTCTAAATACAATGAAGTCCTGAAGGAATTTAACACAGAGGTACAGGGCACAGATGGCAGTGGTTAAATTAACAATAATAAATAATTATACAAACGTAAGGTTGACATTAAATCAGTATACAAGTGTGTTACATAGTTGGCCGGGCGCAATATTATGGTGTCTATTTCTTATCCACTACTAGTATACTATCCACCTCTAACCTCCTAATTTTATCTTGTGTAATTTATATGATCTACTACATTTAGTTGTTCGTCTATCATTCATTCCCTCTTATCATTATATTGTCCATGCATCATGGTGTTTGCCTGTTATATATGAACATGTATATACAGCTGCACTGTACATGTACATATCTGCCATCTGTCACAGCCAAATATAATCTCTTATCACCAACTATAGGCACAATCTGTACTATTTGTAGAGCATCCATTACATCTTATTACCTATTCTTATGAGTAAATTCTTTATATTAGATCTGTGACCTTATTTGCTGGTATGTAAATGCCGTCCGCCCCTGTAACACACCTACATACTTATTCAGAGTCTATTATCCATTATGGTCAAAGTATTGCTACAGGCATAATCTGTACTATTTGCATAAGCATCCACCACCTCCTATTAGTCATCTGTAGTGTGTAGATGCCCAGCCGCCCCTGTAACACTTCTTTATACTAATTCACAGTTGAGTATTACCCCTCACCGTGAGATTATTGCTACAGGCATAATCTGCACAATTCGTACAATTTGTAAAGGCATCCACTACTTACCTCTACCTCTTTAGTGTATAGATGTCCGGCCGCCCTTGTAACACCTCTATACACTTATTCATAGTCAAGTAAAATATAACATTGTTTTATCATTGTTACAGCCATAATCAGTACAATTCACACAACATCCACTACATCCCATTGCTTATTCCTATTTTTTAAAATCCCCTATTAACAGATTTATTACCTCATTTGCATTTGTATAGACGCCTGTTCACCCCTGTAACACATGAGTAAAGGCGCCCGGCCACCCTTGTAACACGGCTGTGTATTTATTCATTGTCAACTCAACATTAGACTTACAACCTTATTTGCAAGTGTACAAATGCCGGGCCGCCTTTATTACACGGGTGTATAGACGCCCGGCCGACCATGTAACACACATGTATACTGATTCAATGTCAACCTTACGTTTGTATACTTATTTATTATTTCTAATTTAACCACTACCATCTGTGCCCTGTACCTCAGTGTCTGTCAGGGCTGGGCTCAGCCCTTTATTCTCTGAGCTGGCTAATTGCCAGCTCCTATCTCTCCACAGTGACTCACCTGTTGATGATATCCTGCTCATCAGTCCTGCCTACTTAAGCTGTCTAGCCCAGATGATCTCTGCCTTCGCCTTGGTCACATCTCTAGAGACGCTCTTCTGTGTTCCTGTTAAAGACTTGCTTGGCTGACATTCATTCTGGCTCCATATCCTGCTTGCTGTTCTACTACGCTCATCTCTGGCTCCCTGACGTTTTGGCTTGTCTGACTATCCATTTTGGTTCCTGAACTCCGGCTATGTTTTCACTATGTTTACTCTGTTTACCTTTTTTATTATTATTAAACAAGTGCGATTTAACTGTACTTATGTCTCAGTCTGATTTATGGTTTCTGACAGTGTCAAATTCCCTAAGGACTTCATTGTATGTAGCACTGACATTAACGATCCAATTTGTGGGTGCACGGTAGTTTTGGCTGTCCTCCTAATACACCTGTCACTTCCCTTATCATTGTGTATCCAACATCCACCCATGCTCCTCCCCTTACTCCTCCCCCTCACCATTCATAAGCCAGCTTGAGGAATATGGGCGTAGGTCTGATGAAGGAGCCGCACATGCTCCAAAATGTATTACCGCCCCTTTCTCTCCGCTGACGCCATCAGCCTTGTGTGTCCCACAGTGAACACAGGCTTCCCTGCTGCCTACTCTCTCCAGCATGTACGAGAACGCTTTACAGCTGCTGGATGGCTCTACACTGCTCTCTACCACCGTGCTGAGGATGGACACATTCCACAGATGAGGACACCTGATTTTATCATGTTTTTTTAACACTCAACGATCTTGTAAGTGCTTTTAACCCTTTGTGCACTCTATCAAATTGTGCATACTGCACTTAGAGGCTCCTTTCTTTTCCTTGTCAGATTTGTTAACCTCTGGGAAATCTTATACTGGCAGCTGCTAACCCTTCCCTGCCTGGTCAGCAGCTGCAGTAGATGAAGTATACAATGCATGAGAAGCAAACATAGCTGCATACAGAGAATTTTAAAGTGCATACAAAGCTATCATGGCATTCATAAAAATGGAGAAAGTTCATGTTTGAATAAATATATTACATTAAGATCATTTATTTACATTTGGTGAGCATTCTGAGCGGCAGCTTGGCACCTCTCTCTCCCTCCCATCTTCCTCTTCTCTCTACATTATATTGTGTATTACACACTCCTGCATTATATACACTATATTGTGCATTGCACACTCCTACACTATATACACAACATTGTACATTACACACTACTGTACTATATACACTATATTGTGCATTGCATACTTTTACACTATATACTCTAAATTGTACATTACACACTCCTGCACCATATACATAATAGTGTACTTTACATACTCCTGCACTAGATATCCTTTATAGTGTATTGCACACTCCTGCACAATGTACCTGGATAAGCCTGCAAGCACTGCGAGGGTCATGTTTTTTTTTTTTCCAAAGTATTTTATTGAAGATTATAAAGTCTTTACAGCAATCGTTTTACATTTAACATTGAACAGCAAGTATGAAATTGTCAAATTATGAAGTTTTACCATAACAAAAGTCCCAGCCAGTATTGATAATCACTACCATACTAGACTAGTTATAAAAGGGGTATTAACCCAACGTAAATCCTTAATTGGGACTTAATTGCCCTTTAATTGACACTCCATTGGAAGTATATTCTACTTTCGGCGAGAGATCCTGTATGTACCGGACTTGTGGAGTGAGATTTTGAGTAAGAACTCTATCTGAAGTGTATTGTATTTATCGCTTAATGTATATGGGTCTGATCATTAAGCGTTCAGAGCAGTTTAGTGTATATCTGGAGTACGTCTTATAGGTTGGGTATTTAACTGGTATGTGAAGTGGGTGAACTATGTGCTTGTGTGGGTGCCTAGATGGAGGGCATAGGAAAAGGAGAAGGGGAGGAGAGGAGGAGAGTTGGAAAGGTGGGGAGAGGGAAAGGTGGAGGAAAGGAGGGAGAGGGAGGGGGGTAAGACGGGAGGTCTTTGACTTCCCTTTTTGAATGGTATTTGGCCTTGGTATTTTAAAGGGGCTTGAGTAAATTTAAGAGTGGTAAGTCCTCAATGAAGGGAGGATTAATGGTAAGGATATTTAGGTTATATGTAGGTTATGGCCTCCGGTATACATATCCTTTATGTGTGAGAATTCAGTATGTCCTTGTATTCAGGTAAAGTCTGGTAATGTGTCCAACAGGCCCACTTACGACTGAATTTTGTCGGCGTGTCTCTTGCGATATGTATTAGTTTTTCCATTTCTGCTACTCTGTGTATTCTAATGAACCATTCTTTGAGAGTGGGTATCTTTTTTGAGTTCCAATGTATGGGGATGCATTGTTTTTCTGCGTTAATCATGTGCATCATTAGTGATTTATGATAAGTACTGTGTGGTAGGGAGGAAAGGTGTAGAAGAAATTGGGCTGGTGTAAATTCTGGATTGTAGGTGGTAATTTGCGCGATTATGTGGTGGACCTCTAAACAAAAGGCTTGCAGGGGGGCAAGTCCACCAAATGTGAAGAAAGGTACCCCTTTCTTGATGGCACCTCCAGCATGTTTCTGGGATGTCGGCTTTAAATTTGTGTAACAGTACTGGGGTATGGTATCATCTCGCCTGAATTTTGAACCCATTCTCCTGGGTAGAGACATTAGTTGAGCCTTTGTGTATGTTTAAGAATATTTGCTCCCAACTCTCTTCCGAGAGTTGGATGGATAAATCAGCTTCCCACTTCCTGCAGGACTGACCGTCATTTGCTTTAAGGTCATCGAAGAGGAAGTTGTGTATTTGGGAGATAAGATGTGCTTGTGGTGTTGTTTTGGTACATAATATTTTGTATGGTGTAAGCTGTCTGGAACATTGACCCTTTTTGTCTAAAATTTTGAGGTAATGGACTATCATAATGTATGTCCATGGAGGGATAGGCGTCTTTTCGAAACAGGTCGCAATTTGCTCTGCGGAGAGTAGTTTGCCCTGTTGGTAGAATTGGTGAGCTCTGATTTGTCCCTGTGGTAAGTTGTCAGAGAGAAATTGGTGATGCACGCCTGGCGGGTAGTCAGGATTCAACTCTATTGGAGTCAGTGGACTGGGGGTGGAGGAGATGGAGGTATTCTTGCACGTCTGGTGAAAACATCGTAAGGTGGGGCCTATCGTCGGATGTGCTTGAATGTCTGGTGGGATTTGGTTTGGGGAAATCCAAGGGAGTGAATTCAGGGATAATTTCTTGAAGGAAGCTTCTAAAGAGACCCAATCTTTCTGTTGGGAATGGACATTCCAGTCCACTATCCTGGCTAGGTGGGTGGCAGTGTGGTAGTGAAAGATGTTCGGAAGGCCTATGCCTCCTAGATTTTTTGGGCGAGTGAGCAGGTTGTGACTGATTCTATGTCTGTGTTTTCCCCACAGGAAATTGGAGCATATCTGCCTGTATGTTTTAAAGAAAGAGGGGGGGGGGGGGATCTGTATCGGGATCGTCTGTAAGAGGTATAGGATTCTTGGAAAAGCATTCATCTTCAGTATAGCCTCTCTGCCAAACCAAGAAAATGTCGGTTTGTTCCAAGTTTTGAGGTCTGAAGTTAGTCTGTTTAAGAGGGGGAGGAAATTTTTGGTATATAAGTCTGAGAGTTTGGATGAAATCTGAATGCCTAGGTATGTTATTGAAACTTGTTTCCATTGGAAAGGGAAGTTATCCTTACAATGGTTCACCTGACTTTGGGGTAATGATATGTTAAGAGCAAAAGATTTAGTAAAGTTAATCTTCAAGTTAGATAGGGTCTGGAAATATTAATTAATATTGGTAAAGTAGTTAACGGTTGTGTGAGGAACAATAGTATGTCATCTGCGTATGCAGCATATTTGTATTCCTTCTTTGGTGATTTAATACCCTTTATGTCTGGGTTAAGTTTGAGTTTGCGGAGGAAGGGCTTCGAGGGTAAGTACAAAAAGGACAGGTGACAGAGGGCACCCCTGTCTCGTTCCGTTGCGGATAGGGAAGGCGTCTGACAGAGTACCACTGACCCTCACTTTAGCAGAGGGACTGCCATATAACGATAGAATGAGCCCGATCATATGGGGTCCAAGTCCTATTGCTTGTAAAACTGCCGTCATGTGATCCCAAGATACTCTGTCAGATGCCTTCTCCGCGTCTAGCGACAGGAAGAAACCGTTTTGCTTAGTTTGGGTTATCAGGTAGTGTAGATTGATTGCTTTGCTGGTGTTGTCCCTGGCTTCACGACCAGGGATAAAACCTGCTTGATTGTGGGAGATGATGGAGGGTAGGAGGGTTAATAGTCGGTTGGCTAGTATTTTGGAGAATATTTTTATGTCTACATTTAACAGTGAGATTGGTCTGTAGTAACCTGTGTGAGAGGGATCTTTACCTTCTTTGGGAATGACTACTATGTGAGCTTCCAGAATTCCCCCTGTGGGGGGATTTGTGGGGGAAAGAGAATTAAAGGTTTTGAGCAATGGGGTTTGGAGAGTGTCTGAGAATGTCTTATAATATACTGCTGGGAGACCATCTGGGCCTGGGCTCTTTCCGGGTTTAAGCTGTCTGATTGCCTGTACCCATTTTGTGGAGGAGATTGGTGCGTCAAGAGTTGCTGCTACATCTAGGGGTATTTTCCCTGGGGCATATTGTTCTAGGAACAAGTTAATGTTTTGGGCTCTCAGTGATGTTAGAGTTGAGGCGGGCTCAGAGGTGCGTAAGTCATAGAGAGAGGAATAGTATTTTGCGAATTCCTTTGCTATGTCATCGTTGTGTGTAAGGGGCTTTCCATTAGTAGTAGCTGGTAGATCGTGTTATTTGCTTTTTTTTTGCGTAGTGCTCTTGCGAGTAAGTGACCACTCTTGTTTCCAAACTCGTAAAAGAGTTTGTGAGATAGAATGAATTTTTTCTTAAGATTAAGGTGTAGCTCGTCTTTGATAAGTGTGCGGATCTCAGTAAGCTCAGAGTGAGTTTGTTGCGCTAGGGTCTGTTTATGTAAGGCTTCAAGTTTCTTCAGTTTCATGAATAGGTTGGATAGAGTAGCTTTCTTTGCTTTCTTAACAGATGCTGTCAGGGATATCAATTTCCCTCGTATGACACATTTGTGAGCCTCCCATTGTGTCAGGGTGGATGTTTCTAGGGTGTCGTTTTCAACGAAATAATCCTTTAAGCGAGAGCGGATCTCTTCTACCATAAGTTCGTCCGTTAGAAGTGTAGGATCTAGTTTCCATGTATACGATCTGTGGGGGGTATCTGGGAAAGTAAGTGTCATGGAGATAGGATGGTGGTCTGAAAATGTCATGGGGTCTATGGTTGCCACTGTCAGGATCAGAAGGTGTTGTTGTGGAAGAAACAGATAGTCGATGCGAGAATATTTTTTGTGGGGGGTAGAGAAGAAGGTAAAGTCTTTGTCTTTTGAGTGGAGGGTACGCCAAGCGTCATGGAGAGATAGTTCTTGTAGACAGCCCTTGATCTGCTTCTGGGCCCTGTACGGTAAGTGAGATTTGCCTGTAGAGGTGTCTACTAGAGGGTCTAAGGGGACATTAAAGTCGCCCCCTAAGATTAATAGACCATCCTGGAAGGTTGTCAGCTGCCTTGTCACTGTTCGGAAAAAGGGGACTTGGGAGGTGTTGGGGCTATATATGTTAGCCAGGGTTATTGGTCTGTTTTTAAATGTGCCTTTAAGGAAGATGAACCTACCCTGTTCATCTAACATGGTGTCCGTTATTTGCAAGGGTACATTTTTGGACAGGAGAATGGAAACTCCTTTCATTTTTGAGGTTGGGGAAGCAGCATGATAGCTATGGGGGAAAGAATGGTTCGTCAGTTTAAGAATACTTCTCCTGCAAAAGTGGGTCTCCTGAAGATAGACCACATCTGCCTTCGCACTACGCATATGGGCAAGCAGCTGCGAGCGCTTTTCAGGGGTATTTAATCCTTTCACGTTAAGAGAAAGAACTTTCAGAGAGAGAGAGCAGCGGATGGTGTTCGGTGGGGAGCCATTGTTTTCTAATCCAAGTGTTGGATACCAAGTTTATGGCTCTCCAAAGGGGAAGTCAGAGACGGGGGTAGTTGATGTGAGGACAAGGGATGGGGGGAGGTAAGAGGAGGGAGGAGAGTGATGGGCGGAAGGTGGTTCGGGGGAAGTAGTGTAGGGAAGAGGGGGTGTGCGTGTAGGGTATGAGAGGGGAAGTTCGGGGGGTGTACCGGTTGTGGGGGATGACCTGCAATCCCACTTACTGATTCTGTGGGAAACCGGTATAGGTCAGCGGTATCTACCTGAGTACGCTGGTGGCGGGTGTGGCAGGTGATGTTCAACCGAAGGTGGAAGTCCTGTGTCCCATTGAGGTCATAACAGCTACATGTGTAATTTCTAGGTTATTTTGTCAGGGTTCCGATAGATAGGATAAGTGAACCCATGTATGTTCCCAACAATAAGAGTGTGTTTTCGTACTATGGTGCAAGGATATTTTCTTGGAGCAGGGAGGTAGGATAGGTGTGTAAGGTCCGTATGTTGCGAAGGATATTATGAGTACTGAGCTTCTATTTGGTAGTGGCTCGGAATAAATATTCCGAATGTTGTCTAAACCGTGTATAGGTATCATGTGACTGGGGAATGTTGTATATGTCAAGATACCACGTGCTAGATGTTGTATAACTGTTGTCTGCCTATGTAGCTGAGACAAAATATAAGTGAATGAATATGATAGTGTGGAATGTTAACTACAGGTATACAGACCACTTGACACAGGGTGAAATAGTAAGCTTATATTGTAGTGTTCTAACTTGTTCAACTTTAACACTAAGAAATTAAACCAATTAACAAATTAACAATTAAATGCGTACCTGTGAGAGAAATAGAAAATCCTCTATAGCACCTCTCTGTGTTATCTAGGGGGACGCGCTCAGTTGTGGTCTGGTGGCATTTACCCTGTGTATAGCCCCCTTGAAACGGGAGTAAAGATGATCGTTAAGTTCCGTTTAGGAGGATGAATTTGATCCTCTGGGTAATATGTGCGTGCATGTAGAGTGTGCTGGTGTAACTAGCTTACCTGAGAACGCCCCTCTCGGCTTCCAGACAGTCTTGCTCACATCATATTTCTTATGGTCTAAATTATGGGGATATCTAAAACCAGAGGAAGAGGGAGAGTAAAGGCATGTTAAGTGAACATATTATGATTACCCTAAAGTACCTTATTTGAGATAAACAGCTAGAAAAGCAGATGAAGTGGGGCTCAGGCAAGTGGAGGGTGCTTGTTGATGTTTCCTAGTAGAGAGAACTAGGAGGGGGCACAGGAGTAAGAGGAGAGATAGAGGGGAAGGAAAGAAAGGGAGAGAGGGGGAGAAGAGGAATTATAGATGGATATGTAAATACTACATGTGTCCTTGAGAAAGTTTCAATGAAGATCTCTTGTCCTCCTCGCTGTTGCGGTCTGGGATCCCGGGTGGTTGTAAACGCTGTTGGAAGCTAATAAAAACTACTTATTGGTTGTTCGGCATAAGGACAGTTTTTGCTCTCAGGCAACATGAACCAAGCTGGGTGAGTAACTGGATGCGGATAGTAGTTTCCAAACTTGTAGAGGTAGAAGAGGAAAGGGGTAGAACAAAGGCGAGGGGATTGTGTTCTCTTTCAGTGCAGAATGATCTACTGCTGAGTGCAATGTCATTATCTCCCTCTGGTTGATTAGTGGGGATGGTGATGGAGGTGTAAGTGATCAGATCTCTCGTGAACGGAATATAGATACTGTCTGGGGTCTTGATGATGCATCAGAAAGTCTGGCAACACATTGGCGTGTCTCTCACAGGCATCTGTATCTTAAATAGGGAAAGGGGTGCAAAACTAGGAGATTTCCATCCTGTGTCATGTGTTACTAGAAAAATAACAAGGCATGGCTGCCCGTTTAGGTGATACGGGCTCTGCAATGTGCAGGGGAGGCCGTGGGGCTACCATTCCGTGGCATACCTGGGTCTCGTAGTGGGGAGTGAGGTGGAGCTGAATGAGGGCGGCGGCGGCGGCCGAGATTGAAGTTGCCCGCTTTTGCGATGCCATCCATCGAAGTAGCTCTTTGCATCTGGGGTAAGTGGAAGTCGCTATACCAATCAGGCAGCGCGACTGCTGGGATGTCCAGGGTGGAACAAAAATGTTCCAGGTCTTCTGGGACCCTGAGAAGAGCTGTGCGGCCTTGGTGCGTTGCTGAGAGGCCAAAAGGAAACTTCCCCTGTAAATAATAGATCTGGCCCTTAGTATATCTAGCAATGGTCTTAGTTGGCGTCTCCTTTGCAGCGTGATATTTGATAGATCTTGGTATATCTTGATACTTGATCCTTGGGAAATTAATTGGTTGCGATTTCTGGATACTCGCAGGATTTCTTCCTTGAGGGAAAAGTCTATGAGGCAGCATACTGTATCCCTGGGGGGATCTGTGTCTCTTCCCCTCGGACGTAATGCTCTGTGAATGCATTTAAAGGCGACCAGGGCATCCTGGGGTCTCTCAAGCAGTTCATTAAAGATGGATGCGACTGTTGATTAGAGTCAATCGATTCTGGGATCCCTCTCAGTCGGAGGTTGCGGCGTCTCCCGCGATTATCGAGATCCTCCATATGTTGATTTATGTCTCTCAAGTGGACTGCATGGGACTCTGTGAGCTGCTGCACATGGCAAAGGGAGGATTCATGGCACGTCTGAGTCACTTCTACCTCCTCCACTCTGAGAGAAATTGCCTGCAGGTCAGACCTCATGTCTGAAATGGCTGCCATAAGGGTGTTCTTAATATCAGCAGCTACACTGTGTAGATCTTCCAGATTGACAGCGGGAGGATGTCTTTACTCTATCCCCATTCCTGACGGGCTCTGGGCTCCGGAGCTGTGGGGGCTGTCACTCGGGGGGTAAATGTTACTAGAGGCGGCTGGATGTGAGGCCTGCATGGTGCCTCTAGGCCGGGATCGGAAGATCTCGGGAATGTGCCTGTCACACTGATTTTCTTGGCTCCGTGGGGACCGGGACCTGGAAGCTGAGGCACTGCGGGATGTTCTCACCATAGCAGAGGGGTTTCAGATGCTACTTAGCTGAAGAAGCTGGACCTCATGGACGGGAGCTTCAGAACAACACGTCCATCTTAGAGCGGCTCCAGACCACACCCCCCCTCCAGTGCTTTTGATACTGTCAGGTCGGATCTCTTGGGCGAGAAACTAGTATCGATACAAGCTGATGTTTTGTCATGGATTTTCATGGAGCATAGACTACCTGACAGGAAGAGCAAAAGATGTCACTAGCACACCATAGGTCTCCAAAATTGGGTCCAAAGCTTTATTCGGTGATCACATTGTTACAGCAAACAGCAATGTTTTTCAGAGCCACGTAGGACCCCTTGATCAGGCATGTGTTCACAATTCCAGCCCTTGGTTCAGGTCCCACTTTTATACAGCCACTTTTACAGGAAAGTGCATTGGGAATAGTGTATTGGTGCCTGACAAGAAGATTGCGGTATCATTTGCAAGACTGTGTATTGGATAGGGGACGTCCTGAGAGGAGGTGAGAACTGATATATGAAAAAAATGCGCCGCGCCTAGGGGTGTAACTGAATAACTGTAAATCTAAGTACAAATCATAGATAATAAAGCGTGCAAATCAAATAGAGCCTAAAGCTCTGATCACTTACTAAGATCACCTGCTGTGTGAATCCTAAAGCTCTGATCACTTACTAAGATCACCTGCTGTGTGAATCCTATGACCAAACACACTAAAAAATATCTAGTGCAATAAATCACAAAGTGCAATGTGCATAGAAAAACGTAATAAAATAAATATACAATCCACAGTGATTAAAATATAATCATTCCTAATAAGGTGTATATGCTAAAAAATGTTACACATATGTAGATCCACTGTGATTAAAATGAAAAAAGAGAAAAAAATTAAATAAAGCAATATATATATACGTAAAACACAAACAGAGTAAATCAATCACATGCGTGGGCGAATTGAAACTATAATCGCCCTAATAAAGGTGTTCAAATCACATCCGTGAAAAAATCTTCCAATCCAGTAACATAAAGTGACCAAGTTCAAATAAAAGTCAGTGTAATGGTGATGGTTCAAAGAAAAAGTTCCGGTTTTGAATCAAACGTGCCCAAAGAAAAACATGCTGTGAAGTGCCTTGGTGACCCCCAATGTGATTGCGCTCACCTTGGAGCGTGTGACACAGGTTTTAATTGTGTCAATACACGCTTTTGGAGCCACCCCTGGGCTCAGTATTAGGTACAGCTGATTCCCACACTGGATTCTTAATGGCTCCACTCACATCAGACCATATAAAAGAAAAAGGCTAATATAGTATAATACCGTAGAATACTTTTATTAAAATCACATCCAATCCCCACATGGGGTACTCACATTTATAAGGTGCTCATGTGCACCAAACATAACATAGGAAAAAACGGCTGTACGGCGTGCTGCGGGGTGTGAGAGCTCCACAACCCAGCTCTGTGCTGATCGCTCCGTCCTGGCCCCTCCCCTAGCCTTTTTCTTTTATATGGTCTGATGTGAGTGGAGCCATTAAGAATCCAGTGTGGGAATCAGCTGTACCTAATACTGAGCCCAGGGGTGGCTCCAAAAGCGTGTATTGACACAATTAAAACCTGTGTCACACGCTCCAAGGTGAGCGCAATCACATTGGGGGTCACCAAGGCACTTCACAGCATGTTTTTCTTTGGGCACGTTTGATTCAAAACCGGAACTTTTTCTTTGAACCATCACCATTACACTGACTTTTATTTGAACTTGGTCACTTTATGTTACTGGATTGGAAGATTTTTTCATGGATGTGATTTGAACACCTTTATTAGGGCGATTATAGTTTCAATTCGCCCACGCATGTGATTGATTTACTCTGTTTGTGTTTTACGTATATATATATATTGTTTTATTTAATTTTTTTCTCTTTTTTCATTTTAATCACAGTGGATCTACATATGTGTAACATTTTTTAGCATATACACCTTATTAGGAATGATTATATTTTAATCACTGTGGATTGTATATTTATTTTATTACGTTTTTCTATGCACATTGCACTTTGTGATTTATTGCACTAGATATTTTTTAGTGTGTTTGGTCATAGGATTCACACAGCAGGTGATCTTAGTAAGTGATCAGAGCTTTAGGATTCACACAGCAGGTGATCTTAGTAAGTGATCAGAGCTTTAGGCTCTATTTGATTTGCACGCTTTATTATCTATGATTTGTACTTAGATTTACAGTTATTCAGTTACACCCCTAGGCGCGGCGCATTTTTTTCATATATCATTTATCGCACGGTCATGAATACGTGATCTGCGCCTGCAGCCGGGTAGCTGTTTGGTTGAATTTCCATTAAGGCACTGGATAATTGTGGCTCGCAAGATTTTTTTCCATAATAGGAGGTGAGAACTGTCAGGACCTGAACTTGAACCTGGGACCTCAGCTGTGTCTGGCAATGATTCTTCTCACTGAGCTACCTGAGATGCTGGACAGGATCTTGTCTGATGCATTGGACAACCCTGCCTTGTGTCTTGTGCCTTCTGCTGAACCTTGAACTCTTTGCTCCTCCCATGAACTTCCTGATATAAGCCATGTCTCTGAACTTCCTCTTTGCCAGATTATTATGCTTCTCAGTCAGTATCTCACTCTTGTCCTCCCTGCTGCCGTCCATATTTTGCTACCACTCGTTATCGACCCTTGGCTTGGCTTCTGCCTGATCCCAACCTCGTTACCAATCTTTTGGCTTGTTTATTGACCACGCTTCTACTTGATCCTTACCTGCTTATCCGCTACTGGACCCCACCATCAGGAGCTCTTACGAACACCGGTTAGTACTTAGACTCCACACCTCAGGTGAGCCTGCGTCATTTGCCAGGGTGAATGCCTGTGTACCTATCCTGCTGGTAGGTGGTAGTTCTGCAACTGCTATAGCAACTGGTCTTCAAGCCTGACACCTGATCATGACAGAATAATCTGGCCTAAAACATGAAGACCACTATAGCAAATGCTGTGGCCCCTTTCAGGCAGTAAATCAGAAGTTTGGTGTCGCCTACCAAAAAAAATTTGCCAGACTAGTGACTGTGGTGAAGGGTCAACACGAAGAGATCTGTGCTCTGCAAAAACAATTTCTGGATCTACATTTCCGAAATGATGCTAACGCATATATGGCTCACCCACCTAAGTTTAATGGAGAGCGCTGCCACTACAGAGGGTTTCTTAACCAGTGTCGCATATATTTCCAAATGCGACCCGGTGCATTCACTTCTGAAAAACAGAAGGTAATGTTTGTTACCCACCTCCTGACTGGGGACGCTCTAGCTTGGGCCTCCCCTTATAAAGAACAAGACAGTGCCACTTTGAACAACTTATAGACTTTTGTGGCCACGATGAATCAGATTTTTGATGATCCCAACTGCTGCACTACTGCTGAAGCAAAGTTGCATAGTTTATAGCAGGGTAAACGCTCTGTTGCTGAGTACACAGCTGAATTCAGGCGTTGGAGCTCAGATATCACCTGGAACCCAGCAACGCAAAAAATTAAGTTCCGCCAAGGGTTTTCTGAACAGGTAAAAGGTGAGCTTGCCAGAGTAGAGACTCCTAATGATCTTGAGGCCTTCATCCAACTATGTATCCAAATCAATCAGAGGTTTACAGAAAGGAGGAAGGAGAGACTGGGAATGTTTGGAAGTAATGGTGGCATGCGTTTCTCTGCTAGTCTATTTGTCCAGAAGGATCCAAGAATTTATCCAGATTCCGACACCGCTGAACCTATACAGGTTGATGAAATTAAGAGATCCATTTCTACTCAGGAGAAAGAGAGAAGACGTTCTGAGAACTTGTGTCTATTGTGGGGACTCTGGGCATCACGCAGTTAACTGTCCTAACAAGGTTAGAAGAACAATTGTGGCGACTGATGTGATTGTGCCTGAACAAATAAACTCCATTACCCAGTCTGTCTCCCCATGAATTCATTAAGAGAATAAAGTAAACTCTCTACTATCTCACTTTGTCATCCCTATTAAACTTATCTCTGATGGCATTGAAATTCCTTGCTCTGTTATGCTGGACTCTGGGGCTGGGGGGAACTTTATGGACATAGAATTTGCCCATAGCAATAATTTCCAAACAAGAAATAAGCCTGCCCCTATCGATATGGAGACAGTTGATGGTTCACCCGTAACTTCAGGACCTGTTACCCATGAAACAGTCCCTTTGGTACTCAAATTTGAGGATAAGCATCGTGAGACCATCAGTTTTCAGCTGATTACGTCACCCAAATTTCCTGTCATCCTGGGTATTCCTTGGTTTTCCACTTGTAATCCCTCCATCAACTGGGAAGCATGGAAAAACATTACATCCCCCCGTTGTGAGCAATTCTGTAGAGTATTAGAGTAATTCTGTAGAGCCTAACAAGTTCTCTACCAGTGGATGTGGTTACTACGCAGTCATGTGACAATCTGCCTCCACAATTTGACGAGTTCCAGGATGTTTGTGATAAGAAGAATGACGATCAGTAACCTCCTCCTCGCCAATATGATTGTTCCATTGAACTGCTCCCAGGGGCTGAAATACCTTTTGGTCGCATTTTCAATCTGTCAGAACCTATATTAAAAGTGCCCAGGGAATGGCTTGATGAGACTTTAGAGAAGGGCTTCATTAGACCCTCGACGTCTCCTGCAGGGGCTGCCCTGTTCTATGTTGCAAAGAAAGATTCCACCTTGCGTCCATGCATTGACTACAGGGACTTGAATAGAATCACTATTAAAAACCAGTATCCACTTCCTTTAATCTCTGAAATGTTGGAAAGGCTCTGACAAATCTTTACAAAGCTAGACTTACGGGGGGGGCATATAACCATGCCCGCATTCGTCAAGGAGACAAATGGAAAGCCACCTTTAGAACCAGATATGGCCATTTGGAGTCCTTGGTTATGCCTTTTGGCCTTTGCAATGCCCCTGCCACTTTCCAACACTTCATCAATGATGCTTTTCAAGACCTATTGGACCAGTTTGTGATTGCTTATCTGGATGATATTCTCATGTCATCTAATAATCTAGAGGAGCATCACAAGCATGTTTGCACTGTCCTTGAAATATTAAGGAAGAACCAACTTTATATAAAATTGGAGAAATATGAGTTTGAATGAACCCAGATGCAGCTTTTGGGATACATTATTTCTCCTAAAGGAGTGAGCATGGGTCCTGAGGCGTTTAAAACAGTGGTGGATTGGCCTGCCTCTGGAAATGTTAAGAAATACGATGTGTTCTACAGAAAATTCAGGCTGGTGCAGCAGACTGGAACCGGACAGCAGACTGGAGCTGGACACAGACTGCTTTTATTATGCTAAAGACTCTTTTCACTTCTGCACCAATATTGGTACATCCTGATCCTGAAATTCCTTTTATAGTGGAAGTGGACTCTGCTGTGGGAGCCATCCTTTCTCAGCAAAAAGGAGAAAAGATGCAACTTCATCCTTGTGCAAAATTCTCTCGCTTAATGTTGTCAGCTGAAAAGAGTTATGACATTGGGAATAAAGAGTTTCTGGCAAATAGGAAGCCTTTTCTGAGTGGAGGCATCTGCTGGAAAGGGCTAAGCATTCAGTAACTGTTCTCACAGATCATAAAAATCTAGAATTCAATCATTCTGCCAAGAGGATCAAAAACCAAAAAGAAAAAAAGTCCATTCACATGTGATAGAAAATAAAAAAGTCCACAGGAATTGAAGGTTCATGGGCATTTAAAGTGCCGCATTTGAAATAAGGCAGAGGCTGGAGCCGAATATAGATAAAGATTTCAGTTCACACACAGATCTTCTTATATTCAAACTCAAAGATGTAAATGGCAGAAATGAATATCCTTACCAGAGGAGATGGACACAGTCACTGTACGGTGGAGTGTCATGCGAGCTTGAGGGGTCAAACGATCCCAGGGGTGTCAGACTGGAAAATCCTGGTGGTGGGTTCCATCCGGGGCAACCGTAGTTGTCAGATGATGTGTGGATCCACAGCAGATAGAGATGTCACTCTCAGAGGGAATGAGTTGTTTAAGGAAAGCGACTTACAACTCATGGGTGTCCCATTCATAAAGGAAGGAAGGAAAAAAAATCTCCACATAGGGCATGAATCCAATAAGAAAATGCTTTTATTAAAAAGCTAAAAACTTGACAACGCACTTGGATAGATAAAAAGTGATCACAAAACAAAGATAGAAATAAAATCGCGTGGTAACAGAACTGAAGGCTTTAGCAACCTGACATGTTTCGGACCATAGTCTTTCTACTGGGGCATAAAGCTGGATGTCTGTGCCACGCTCACATATACACAAATAATTTAATAAGATAGCTCTCAGCTGTGTATGCCGCCGAGGGGCGGTCATGGCAGCCAATCAGTAGCAACCTCTGTAAAAAAGACTGCATTGCTGACAGTCCTGAAACACAGTCCTGAAATAGCTTAAATAGTCCCTGCTACCTATATACGTTTTTGTGTCATCCCCCGTAGAACCCTATAGTATATATGGTCGCTGAGTAGGGTCTCACATCATTGAATGGGCATTTCTCTATTTTTATTTCTTATTTTTAATTCTTGTTTATGTCACACTGACCCAATACTATATCTATTCACACAAGAATATATCTTTCCCTTTAAGATATATACATGGTAATGGAATATAACTACTTCTCCCAGTTTTTTTCCAGTTTTATTATGTATATTCATGTATACTGCCCTCCTCCTGCCACCCAGAGCGTTCTTTTCTCCTTTCCGGGGACACCGGAAGTTGAGCGCATTGGAGTGCCTCGGATTGACGCGCAATGGCATTCCTCCATGGCCAGTGTAGGTGTGGTTACCTAACCTCCTGGCCTAGTACTTCTGCACTTCCTTGAGTGAAATGGAGGCTCAGAGCACATCGGGCGGTGCGCGATGACGTCACGCGCAGTGACTCCGTCACATGACTCCGCTTCAGGTGTTACAATTGGAGGACGGCTTTGTCTGTGTTTCAGGACTGTCAGCAATGCAGTCTTTTTCACAGAGGTTGCTACTGATTGGCTGCTATGACCGCCCCTCGGCGACATACACAGCTGAGAGCTAGCTTATTAAATTATTTGTGTATATATGTGAGCGTGGCACAGACATCCAGCTTTATGCCCCAGTAGAAGGACTATGGTCTGAAACATGTCGGGTTGCTAAAGCCTTCTGATGTTCTGTTACCACGCGATTTTATTTCTATCTTTGTCTTGTGATCATTTTTTATCTATCCAAGTGCGTTGTCAAGTTTTTAGCTTTTTAATAAAAGCATTTTCTTATTGGATTCATGCCCTATGTGGAGATTTTTTTCCTTCCTTTCTTTATGAATGGGACACCCATGAGTTGTAAGTCGCTTTCCTTAAACAACTCATTCCCTCTGAGAGTAACATCTCTATCTGCTGTGGATCCACACATCATCTGACAACTACGGTTGCCCCGGATGGAACCCACCACCAGGATTTTCCAGTCTGACACCCCTGGGATCGTTTGACCCCTCAAGCTCGCATGACACTCCACCGTAAGGTGACTGTGTCCATCTCCTCTGGTAAGGATATTCATTTCTGCCATTTACATCTTTGAGTTTGAATAAAAGAAGATCTGTGTGTGAACTGAAATCTTTATCTATATTCAGCTCCAGCCTCTGCCTTATTTCAAATGCGGCACTTTACATGCCCATGAACCTTCAATTCCTGTGGACTTTTTTATTTTCTATCACATGTGAATGGACTTTTTTTTTTCTTTTTGATTTTTGGTTATTTGTGAATGTTCACTGATTGTAGCTCATTCCACTAAAATACCACATATAATGGTACTATATATAGGATATGAACACATTATTTTGTTATTTATTTCACGATATATGATGTGATGCATATATAGGATGTAAACGTACATTCCTATCATCCATTTAGCGCTGCATGTGTTTAGTATCTATATATTTCCTTGCACTGTACACCACATTGTTACATGCTGGCAGCTATCACTTGTATCTTACCCTTGTAATAGCGCAATTATTCATTTGTTTTATTTGCCAAGAGGATCATCCTGGGTCAAGGAATGGTAAGGTCGATGCATTATCAAGGATGTTGACTGAACCTCACCAGGAAGGCAACTCTGCCTCAAAATAACTTCCTAGGGACCACGAGTTTGAACACATTCTTGAGTCTCCTTAAGGAGGGGTATGAAAATGACTCACTTCTCAAGCATCCTCCTATGGATATTAACCTTGAGTACAAGAACGGCTTTTGGACTCATGCACATAGTCTCTATCTACCTGAATTTGCTCGGATTGTCTTTTTTTTGTTTATAGCGCAAGAAAAAAAAAAACACAGAGGTGATCAAATACCATAGAATAGCAAGTATAGGCGCAATACCTCAGGAATTTACAGAATCAAATCTACACAACAGAAATACCAAATCATAAAAAATAACAATCCAAATGGCATACACAAAACAGTAGTCTATGTGTTACTATTGAATGGAATGGAGGGGTAAAAACGTCCAAAAGGAGCAAGCAGGGCTGCCATCATGATGAGAAAGAAACCATATTCTCGAGGCTGAAAGACAATAAGTAGAGAGGCGCCTCTGGGTGCAGACGTTTTTGTGGATAAAAATACTTTTAATATAACATGGGTAAACTCACATTTTGGTAGTTAAAAACAAGCATGGTAATATGTCAGGGATGGCGCCTCCGATCCTGTGCCTTGTAGGTAGTCTCTGCCGTGGATGTAGAACAACTCTTCCGGGTATGGTATGCCGGCTGCATACACAGAGGGATGGCCTCAGAACGAGGCTTGGACCGCACGAGACTGCTGGCTGCAGGGAGATGACGTCATCAGCAATGGATGCATTTCTTGGGCATGCGCGCTTGGATGGTCAGCAAGCTGCGCCCCTTTATCAACAGACACATTAGCTGGCCATGCTAAGAGATTTAAGTAGGGAAAGGGGGAGGAGAATGGGCGGGGAAGAGGGCTAATGGACGGGAGGCCAGGGAAATGTAAACAGCCCAATAATGTGAGGAAAGTGGGCGGTGCGGAAAGCAGCGAAGAACGAAGGGGAGATGGAGGTGTCATTAGTGAAGCTGTGTAACTACAGGAAGGACGACAGAGGGGAGGAAAAAAATAAATAAAATGAAAAAAGAAAGAGAGAGAAGAAAGGGAGAGGAAGTGAAAAAGTGAGAAAGTGACAAAATTAAATAAAAATAAGAATAAAAATAAGAATGGCAAAATAAAAATAATTATAAAAATAAAAGTAAGAATAAAAATAAAATAAAAATAAATATAAATATAAATATAAAATAATGAAATAAAAATAAAAATAAATATAAATAATAATAATAAAATAAAAAATAAAAATAAAAAATAAAGAATAAAAAGTCCCCAATAAAAAGGAAAGAAAAGGAAAAGAGGGGGGGGGGTAACAACTATGCTACATGTTTAGACCTAAAAAACTAAAATATGTAGATAAAATATATCCTGAAGGGTCATAAGAATCATAAGAAATATATATATATATATATATATATATATATATATATATATATATATATATATATATATATATATATATATATATATATATATACGTATTCACACAAAATGTGTGCATATGTGCAACATACAAGACATCATATAAAGTACATTAAGATGTGCAACTTAAACATAATAGATAAAAATATATATCAAAACATCTTATCATGACATGATATAAAAACTATGGATGCACACCATAGTAAAAGAAATACATGTGTGTAAAAAATGCAGTATGAGAGTGGTGGTATATATAAAAGAATAATAATAAATGTCAGATGATATGAGTGCCTTCAAAGGCATTAGGAAAGTGGGGATTGGGAAAGGAGGGACCGTAATTCACGGAAACCGTGGATAATGGATGATCATATTATTGAGGATCCATTGTAATAAATGAGAAAATACATATATACATAATGATGTGGGAAATATGGACATAGCGATATATGATCAATAAGTGAATATCAGATAGTATGAATGCCTAAATAGAAAAAGAAAAAAACGAAGGACCGTAAATAAAGGAACCCGTAGATAATAGATACCTGTATTAATGGAGATCCATATACTTTATTCTCAACAAAAAAGAGACTGGGAGAAGAAATAATGCCAGGTGTTACAGTATGGTAGAAATTTCTATTCCTTCGTTCATACCCCCGGGTGAAAGAACATCTAACTGGTAAATCCAGAACGTTTCACGGGCACATAGTTTCTTGAACCGTTCTGCAGCTGGTAAGGAGTTGGAAATTTGTTCAATAACCCAAACTTTAAGCCCTATGGTGGATTTTTGATGGGCTTGGAAAAAATGTTTTGGTACACTGTGTGCCACCTTCAGGGGATCAATCCCACCCTCAATAGATCTCCGATGTTCACCGAACCTAGTCCTAAGTGCTCATATGGTGCGGCCTACATACAGTAGGCCACAAGGGCAAGATAATCCATAGATCACGAAGTCGGAGGAGCAGTTGTAAAAATCTTTCAACGTGTAAGTGACCCCTTTAGTGGTGAACGACTTCTGACCATGGTGGACAAACTTACAGGTCTTGCACAAAGGTTTACGACACTTATACATCCCTACTATTGGGATAAGTATAGGTTTATTGGGAGAGCAGTGTCTGAACCGAGTTTTGCTGGGGGCTATCTTCATCTTGAGGTTGGGGGCTCTACGGTATGTAACCTTAGGTTTTTCTGGAAGGTAAGGTTTTAACAGTGGATCTTGTAGTAAGCTATTCCAGTGATCCTCTAGGATTTTTTCCATTTTTCTAAATTGGTAATGGAAAGTGGTGGTGAACCGTACTATATGATGATCGGGGTCCCGGGATGGTTTCGGAGGTTTGCCTTTTAAATAGTGCTGAAACGCCTGGTCAGTCAGGGCTGGAGGGTAGTCTTTGTCATTGAACTTGTTTTTTAGAAGGGTACTCTGGGCAACGTAATCACATTCCCTGGTACAGTTCTGTCTCAATCGGCAGAACTGTCCCTTTGGAATGTTGTTGATCCACTGCGGGAGGTGACAACTTTTATAGTGTAGAAAAGAGTTCCCCGCAGTTGGTTCAACATAATTTCTGGAGACAATCGTAGATGTAGCTACATCAGCACTAAGCTCCATATCAAGGAAGGGCAGCATGTCGGAACTAGCCACAAAGGTAAAAGAGAGGCCAAATTGATTGTCGTTACAGTGTTTAACAAAATCATTGATCACACCGACATCATCATCCCAGATGATGACGATGTCATCGATGTAACGTCCGAAAAACACTATATGGCGTGCATATGGGTTATTGTGGAGAATATATAGATTCTCCCAATAGCCCATAGCCAAATTGGCATATGAGGGCGCAAAATTCGCCCCCATAGCTGTTCCCTGTATCTGGACATAAAATTCTTCATCAAATTGGAAGTAGTTATGTGTTAGGCAATATGAAGTGGCTTCCAAAATGAATGCTGCCTGACGAGGATTAATGATAGGGTCTTCTGCTAAAAAATACTCAAGTGTCATTAGGCCAAAGGCGTGAGGGATCGATGTATACAGAGAGTTCACGTCAAGTGAGAGCCAAGAGTAAGTTGGCTCCCACTTGTATGCCGAAAGAAGTTCCATCAAATGGGTCCCGTCTCGAATATAGGACTGTAATCTTTGTACAATGGGCTGAAGGAAATGGTCAATATACAAGCTGAGACCCGTAGTGATGCTGTCCATCGCTGCCACTATGGGTCTGCCGGGAGGGTTATCTAGACTCTCATGGACTTTGGGGAGGTGATAGAAATAAGGGATTTGATAAAAATCTTTAAGGAGAAAGGACTTTTCGAATTTATTAATAATATCCTTCTGAAAAGCCTCAGAGACCAAAATGCTGACCTCTTTGGCATACTCAGAGGTTGGGTCTTTATTGATTTTATGGTAAGTGAAAGTGTCAGAGAGCAGCCTTCTGGCCTCTGTGACATAAACTATCTTGTCTTGCAGAACAATTCCACCAGCCTTGTCCGCTGATTTTATAACCAAATCCTCTGCTTCCATTAAAGATTTCAGTGCCTTGATCTCTACAGGTGACAAGTTGTGAGTGTTGGTGGCATTGGAGGATTGGCAGAGCTTCTGAAAATCTGAGAATACAACCCTGTAAAAACTCTCAATGTATGGGCCTTTGGTTTGTGAAGGGTAAAAAATAGATTTTGGCTTGAAGGTAATGTGAATAATGGGAGGGGAGGTAGCAGTGTGTTGGGTGAGAAGGTAAAGCAACTGGTCATCAACCATTTCATCATCAGGTGAAGCGTTTTCCATGTCCTCCACTGGGTCCACATCAAATGAAAAAGTATCCAATGGGAGAGAGGAGGATAATATGGATGGGGTGGAATTGACCTGTATATTCTTATTCTCTTTCGAATGGTAGTAGCGTTTTAGAGTAAGGTTCCGAACGTATCTATTAAGGTCTTTAAATAGCAGAAAGGGGTTGGGTTTATTGAGGGGTGCAAAGTTCAGACCTCTACTTAACAGTGAGGTGTCGGCTCTAGATAGGGCATAAGAAGATAAATTAAAAATCTTCACAGTTTCCTTATTTTCAGTGCGTTGGGACTTTCTCTTGCTACGCCCCCTCTGCAGCCTCTCCGATGAGCTTTCTTTTCCTGGAGGCTGCAAGAGCAGGACTGAGCACCAAAAAAGGAGAGAATGAGGTGAGTGAGAGAAGGGAGGGATCCGTGGGTTCACTGGGACCAGGGGGATTAGAAACAGAGGAAACTATAGCCTCTGTACCTACAGGAAAGATTTCCATAACTGACAAAATGGAAGCATGGTTGGTTGAAGTGGGTACTGTGGGGAGTGGTCTATTATAAAATCGATTAAGAGCAGAAATAAGACTAGAATTAGTTGATGTTTTATTCAAGTGAATGTCTCTTTTATTCTTGTTATTTGGCTGTTATTTGGGATCGGGATGAGACGGGCCTCTAATGTGCTTCCTTTTGTGGGACCAAGTAGGAGGAGCCACAGAAAGACTCATTAGAGGTCGTGGGGAGCCAGTTTGAATGGGTAAACGAGAAGGGGGAAGGGTGGGAACTGAAGAAGATTGAGAAATGTATTTATGTTCTAAAGAGGCTGACCGTTCAGCATTGGAATGTGTTCTCCACTTTTTTCATATATATATATATTTCTTAGGATTCTTATGACCCTTCAGGATATATTTTATCTACATATTTTAGTTTTTTAGGTCTAGACATGTAGCATAGTTGTTCCCCCCTCCCCCCTCTTTTCCTTTTCTTTCCTTTTTATTGGGGACTTTTTATCCTTTATTTTTTATTTTTAATTTTATTATTATTATTTATTTTTATTTTTATTTCATTATTTTATATTTATATTTATTTTTATTTTATTTTTATTATTATTATTGTTTTTATTTTTATAATTATTTTTATTTTGTCATTCTTATTTTTATTATTATTTTTATTTAATTTGGACACTTTCTCACTTTTACACTTCCTCCCCCTTTCTTCTCTCTCTTTCTTTTTTCATTGGGCTGTATTGGGCTGTTTACATTTCCCTGGCCTCCCGTCCATTAGCCCTCTTCCCCGCCCATTCTCCTCCCCCTTTCCCTACTTAAATCTCTTAGCATGGCCAGCTAATGTGTCTGTTGATAAAGGGGCATGGCTTGCTGACCATCCAGGCGCGCATGCCCTAGAAACGCGTCCATTGCTTATGACATCATCTCCCTGCAGCCAGCAGTCTCGTGCAGTACAAGCCTCGTTCTGAGGCCGCTCCTCTGTGTATGCAGCCGGCATACCATACCCGGAAGAGTTGTTCTACATCCACGGCAGAGACTACCTACAAGGCACAGGATCGGAAGCGCCATCCCTGACATATTACCATGCTTGTTTTTAACTACCAAAATGTGAGTTTACCCATGTTATATTAAAAGTATTTTTACCCACAAAAACGTCTGCACCCAGAGGCGCCTCTCTACTTGTGATCAAATACCACCAAAAGAAAGCTGTATTTGTGGGGAAAAAAGGACTTTGATTTTTTTTTTTGGGTACAGTGTCGCACGACTGCTCAATCGTCAGTTAAAGCGACGCAGTGGTGTATCGCAAAAAATGGCCTGGACATTAAGGGGAAAATCTTCTGGGGCTGAAGTGGTTAAAAAACGGGTATTATCCAGTTTTTATTCCTGACCTCCCTATTTCAACTCCAATTCTTTCTGTTACCAACAGCTTAATTACACTGCAGGAGATTCAGCAGAAATTGATTGAGACTTTGAGGGAGGCTCAGGAGTGTTACAAAAAGGCTGCTGATAGACATCACAGATCACTTCCTACCTTTCATTTGGGTGACAAAGTTTGGTTATCAACCAAAAACTTAAAGGTCCATGTTCCATCTGCAAAGTTTAGCCAAGAGTTTGTAGAACCTTTCCAGACTTCGGCTCAAATCAACCCGATTACCTTTCACTTAAAACTTCCAGTATGAAGATTAACCCTGTTTTTCACAGATCACTATTCAAACCATTTCATGAAAATCCTTTTTCTGGAAGAATTCTTCCACCTCCTCCACCTGTTGAGGTACAGGATGAAGAAGAATTTGTGGTGGAGAAAATTCTTGATTCCAGGATCTTTAGGAACAAATTACAATTTCAGGTCCACTTCAAAGGATATGGGCCAGAAGAAAACTCTTTCGAGCCTGAGGAGAATGTTCACGCCCCTAACAAGAGAATTCCACCAGAGGTTTTCTCACAAACCCAGCTTTAAAGGGGTTGTAAAGGTAAAAGTTTTTTCACCTTAATGCATTCTATGCATTAAGGTGAAAAAACTTCTGACAGAACCGCCGCCCCCAGCCCCCCCGTTTTACTTACCTGACGCCTCGAAAGTCAGCTTCGCGTTCCCGACATCTGTTCCTCCGCTCACCCTGGCCGCTGATTGGCTGCAGTGGATGGATTGAAAGCAGCGCAGCCATTGGCTCGCGCTGCTGTCAATCACATCCGATGACGCGGCGCGCCGGGGGGCGGGGCCGAGTGATACAGCGAGCGGCTATAGCCGCCGGCTGTATCACGGGAGCGCGCCCGCAAGCACTCACCACCGTGCGAGAGAGCTCGCATGAAGGTGGTAAATGCTTGCGGGGAGGAGCTGAGACAGCCGCCGAGGGACCCCAGAAGACCAGGTTCGGGGCCACTCTGTGCAGAACGAGCTGCACAGTGAAGGTAAGTATGACATGTTTGTTATTTTAAAAAAAAAAAAAAAACACCTTTACAACCCCTTTAAGATGTCCAGGGGACGTCCTGAGAGGAGGTGAGAACTGTAAGGACCAGAACTTGAACCGGGGATCTCAGCTGTGTCTGGCAATGATTCTTCTCACTGAGCTACCTGAGATGCTGGACAGGATCTTGTCTGATGCATTGGACAACCCTGCCTTGTGTCTTGTGCCTTGACTTCTGCTGAACTGTGAACTCTTTTCTCCTACCATGAACTTCCTGATATAAGCCATGTCTCTGCACTTCCTCTTTGCCAGATTATTGTGCTTCTCAGCCAGTATCTTGCTCTTGTCTTCCCTGCTGCCATCCATATTTTGCTACCACTCGTTATCGGTCCTTGGCTTGTTCTGCCTGATCCCAACCTGCAACTACTTGTTACCAACCTTTTGGCTTGTTTACTAGCCACACTTCTGTTTGATCCTTACCTGCTTATCCGCTATTTGACCTAGGCTTGCTCACCTCCAGATGGGATGATCCTGAGGACCATGACCTGGTACTAACACACAGCTAAACCCATCTCCACCATCAGGAGCGCTGGTGAACACTGGCTAGTACTTAGACTACGCACCTCAGATGAGCCTGCATCATCTGTCAAGGTGATTGACTGTGTACCTATCCTGCTGGTCGGTGGTAGGTCCACAACTGCTATAGCAGCTGGTCTTCAAGCCTGATGCCTGATCGTGACAGCCAGTGATGCTGTTGGATTGGAGCTGGCATCTTTAACAACAGTGTTGGAGAAGAGTATGTTGTTCAAGCTACATTCAATCTTGAACAACTACTCCCACCCACTACACAATATGCTGGTCAGTCTGCAGAGCACCATCAGTGGCAGATTGTTGCAACCACGATGCACCACAGAGCAACATAGAAAATCATTTTTGCCTTTGCAAATCTTCCCTGTGAGGGCTAGAGTTGAAGATTTAAATATGGTTTATAATCAGGATTTTTATTTTTTTTTTATAGTATGTTGGTATTATGCTAATTATTATTTGGGGTAATGCTAGAGAAAGGGACGTATTATTTGCATCTTGGTCGTTTTGATGTTCTGTTATTTTTTAACCACTTTCTGCCCGGCCTATAGCAGTTCTGTAGTTTTGTTATCCTGACGGCTCTCCCTGTCAGGGGGGGGGGGGTTTCTGTCCTGATAATTAGAACATTGATTATCAGCACAGCCCCATCAGATGTGCCATCACAGCTGCCAAAAAGTTGCCCATCAGCTGCCAGTCAGTGCCCCATCACAGCCGCCTGTCAGTGCCCATCACAACCGCCTGTCAGTGCCCATCACAGCTGCTTGTCAGTGCCCATCACAGCCCCTTGTCAGTGCCCATCACAGCCGCTTGTCAGTGCCCATCAGTGCTGCATATCAGTGCCGCCTATTGGTGCCCATCAGTGTTGCATATCAGTGCCGCCTATCAGTGCCCATCAATTCTACATATCAGTGCCCATCAGTGCCAACTCATCAGTGCCCATTAGTGCCACCTCATCAGTCCCCATCAGTGCCCGTCAGTGAAGGAAAAAACAAAATGTTGTACCGAAACGAAGTAAAACGTTTTGTTTTTTTCAAAAATTTCGGTCTTTTTTAGTTTGTTTAGTAAAAAATAAAAATCCCAGTGGTGATCAAATACCACCAAAATAAAGCTCTATTTGTGAATAGAAAATAGAAAATGATACAAATTTAGTTTGGGTACAGTGTTGCATGACCGTGCAATTGTCATTGAAACTGCGACAGCACTGAAAGCTGAAAATTGTCCTGGGCAGGAAGGGGCGAAAGTGCCTGGTATTGAAGTGGTTAAACTGTGTTATTTATTCTATGTTGTATTTCATGGATTGTATGGATGGTTTATTAGAGTGTAGTTTTAACTTGGTGCTAATGGCTGTTATTAAACATTTTGTTAAGTCTTTGGGGGTTATTTACTAAAGGTAAATCCACTTTGCACTACAAGTGCAAACTACAAGTGCAAAGTGCACTTGAAATTGCACTAAAAGTGCACTTGGAGGAGCAGTCGCTGTAGATCCCAGGGGGACATGCAAGGAGAATAAAAACAACATTTTAGCTTGCACATGATTGGATAATAAAATCAGCAGAGCTTCCCCTCATTTCAGATCTACCCCTCAGATTTACAGCGACTGCACTTCCAAGTGTATTTTCAGTGCAATTTCAAGTCCAACTTATGTGTGTGATTATATGTCAGTATTACATTGTATATCCCTGTATGTTGTGGTTGTTTAGGTGCTTATCTAATAGTTTTTTTTAAACTATGAATGCTCCCCATTGAGACCACCGCCTGTGGAAGTGAATTCCACATCCTTGCCGCTCTTACAGTAAAGAACCCTCTACATAGTTTAAGGTTAAACCTTTTTTCTTCTAATTTTAATGAGTGGCCACATGTCTTGTTAAACTCCCTTCCGCAAAAAAGTTTTATCCCTATTGTGGGGTCATCAGTATGGTATTTATAGATTGAAATCTTATCCCCTCTCAAGCGTCAGAGAGAATAAGTTCAGTGCTCGCAACCTTTCCTCATAATTAATATCCTCCAGACCCTTTTTTAGCTTAGTTGCCCTTCTTTGTACTCACTCCATTTCCAGTACATTCTTCCTGAGGACTGGTGCCCAGAACTAGACAGCATACTCTAGGTGCGGCCGGACCAGAGTAGAGTGGGAGAATTATCGTTTTATCTCTTGAGTTAATCCCCTTTTTAATGCATGCCAATATTCTGTTTGCTGTGTTAGCAGCAGCTTGTTAGCACCATTGCTAAGCCTATCATCTACTAGGACCCCCAGGTTCTTTTCCATCCTATATTCCCCCAGGTTCTCCTCCCCAGTGCATTGCACACTCCTACACTATATACACCGCAGTGTGCATTACACACTCTTGCCCTATGTACAGAAGAGAAGGGGGGGGCAGATAAGTGTGGTAATGCCAAGACATTTAATAAAGGTAGATTAATAACACTCACAAGAGATAATAAAAAGCATGCTCATCTGTAAACATAGTGTGTGTCCTTCCATTCCATCCCGCAGGACTGCGAGTGGGGGTTCCAAACTGCTGGTGATGTATAAGGAGCCTGAAGAAGCCCCGGAAGTCCACGCTAACCAGTGTGGAACGCACGGGCGGAAATGACATCAGCGGAAGGATAGAGGGACAGAGTCAATATCAGGCTACACGCTCAGAGCATCTAGCCCCCTCTACAGGCCTATGGGAGCAAAGCTGTATTAGGCTATTTATAATGTGCAGCAGAGCTGCGGCTGGAGGACTACAGGGAACAGTGAATCTAGCATTAAAAATAATAATGAAGTCCATAATACAATACAATATTGAGACAATAAAATATTAAGGAAATAATAATAAATAGCACATAAATGTACATCCAATAGGAAATAGTGACTTGTGCAGTAAAATTATGTAAACCAGACCAGAGTGAGCTGATATAAACATATAAATGGTAAAAGTCCATGGGCTGGTGAAGAAATATATAGTATATGAATCTAGATAAAATAAAAGAGTCCAGAACAAACAATATATAAGAAAAAGGACACTTCCACCACCAAAGGGATGCGTGTAACAGATGCAAACTTCAGTGATATCACCTCTGTGTCTGCAAGCAGCTCACCTAAGATGATGGATTGGAAAGACCAATATGGCGATGTCCCATGTGTTGTTTGAAGACTCTCAGTAAAGGATATAAGTCACGTGACTTCATCAGGGGATGATGTGATGTGATGTGATGTGACGTGACGATACGCGTCGGGATTGGAGCACTGGGTATACACACAGCCTGATGGCAGGAGACGAGCTTGGCACTCATGGATGATTTTATCTGTTACATCTTTTTAATGTCAGTTTACTTTTTGGCACTTTTTAATTAATTGGTTTGTTGTTGTACTGGATTACGCTATATGCATATTTCTTCATACTCCATACCAACATCTACTGAGTCCATTTGACAAGCGCTGGGAGCAGGAGCAGACCAAGGCTGCAACACTGGGGACATACGAACTCGGCGTTCGTTGGATTGACGCCTACGCTCTTTTTCCTTAAGTGAGTGTGCACTGCTTGAGCCGCCCCTGTCCCAATACAGCTATTGTGGTATTACGCTATATATACTTTCTTATGTTTTTCCGCATGATCCTTTATATTATTTACTGAGAGTCTTCAAACAACACATGGGACATCGCCATATTGGTCCTTCTAATCCATCATCTTCACCTGTGATCTGTGATTATGCTGTACACCTTACAGCTGTGAGGTGAGCTGCTTGCAGACACAGAGGTGATATCACTGAAGATTGCATCTGTTACACGCGTCCCTTTGGTGGTGGAAGTGTCCTTTTTATTATATATTGTTTGTTCTGGACTCTTTTATTTTATCTAGATTCATATACTATATATTTCTTCACCAGCCCATGGACTTTTACCATTTATATGTTTATATCAGCTCACTCTGGTCTGGTTTACATCATTTTACTGCACGAGTCACTATTTCCTATTGGATGTACATTTATTCCATGTGCTATTTATTATTATTTCCTTAATATTTTACTAGTACACTTTTGGTCTACACCCCTCTCTTTCTTTTTCCCTTCACAGCGCAAACACCATTACCATTCACATTTTTTTTCTGCTAGGATCAGAGTCACAGGTGTTTGCAGCAGTGTCCCTTTATGCCGCGTACACACGAGCGGACTTTACGGCGGACTTTGCCCGGCGGACTGGATTTCGTCGGACAATTCGATGTGTGTGGGCTCCAGCGGACTTTGTTTTCTAAAAAGTTGGACGGAATTAGATTTGAAACTTGTTTTAAATTTATCCGACGGACTCTTCTTTCTAGCGGACAAACTGATCGTCTGTGTGCTAGTCCGACGAACTCAAACTGATGCATGCTCTGAAGCAATTACAAGACGGAAGCGCTCGGTCTGGTAAAACTAGCCTTCGTCTTGAAGCTAGCACATTCCTCTTCTGTCGTCTTTTAATACAGCCTTTTTTTCGGATTGATAATGCGAGAGGAATGAAGTTGTTTTTCTGCTTTATATTCACACAGAGTTCTCACAAACTTCTTTCTTCATGATTTATCCTCCTGCCATGACTAATATAATATTTTGTAACAGCCAGATCTCCATAACTTTAAAATTTAAAAATATTTTTTTTTTTTTTTTTTTATTTCAACACTTTAGCTATTTTACAATGTGTGTTAAATGCTAACCACATTTTGGGTGTGTATTTTCAAGTTACCACAATTAACATTCATATTTTGTGTTGTTTTAAAGAACCTTAATGAGGTTGTTGTCCCTTGTTCATTAGACATAGGGGGGTGAAACGTTCACTTGAGAAATTGCACACCACGTGCACTTGTTGGAAGTGCAGTCGCAGAAAAACTGAGGGGAAGAGCTTAAATTCGGGGAAGCTCTGCTGATTTATTCATAAAATCATGTAAAATCAAAATAAATTATTTTTATTTGACAAAAACACACATAGGGGTTGATTTCCTAAAGGTAAAAAGCCTGTGCATTTTGGAAATTGCATTTGCCCTCTGCAAGAGCAGTTGCTCCCAAGCTTTATTAAATGTGAAGCAGCTCTGCTGACTTCCATCATCCAATCATGTGCAAGCAAAAATGTTTTTTTTTTCTTTTACTTGCACAGGATTGGGTACTCTTTGCAAAGTCAAGCTTTTAAATAATTTCTGATGCTCTGGAGCAATTGCACTTGCAGAGGGCAACTGCCCTCTGCAAAGTGCACAGACTATTTGCTTTTCTCAAATCAACCCCATAGTCTTTTCGACCTGTACCTGCCTACTCCCAAACAAAATGGCGTTTTTTAATCAAAAGACATAGGCAAGAATGTAAGGTAAACCAAAATGTATTTATTTTATTCCCAAAAAAATTAGGAAGGCAACACTGGACACACTTTTAGAATCTGGGAAGCCTTTCGTCCCCCAGGACACACATCAAGTTTGAGGACAAGAAAATAGGTATCTTGCGACTATAGGGAGCACAGGGAGCACAGTCAGACCAGACAGAAACCAGGCAATCACTTTCGACTCTTCCGTGGAGCCTTCCCTCCACGCTTCTCTGCAGCCTTCCCTCCACGCTTCTCTGCAGCCTTCCTCGGAGGTTGTGCCTCTGGTGGTGTACTTGGGGCAGGAGGAGGAGGAGGAGGAGGAGTAGGAGTGGCTTCATCTGCTAGATATGTGGTAGCAGTAAGCTCCCCTCTCAAGCCCTTCTGGTAAGCCTGGAAAAATAGACCCTCACAGAGGAGGCGTTGGCCCTTTTCCAACTCCTGTAATCTGCAGGCTATATAGGTGCCATACGCCTCCTCTACATTGGGAGGTTTACTCAGGATCCGGCTTGCTTCCCGTATGAGCTCTAGGGATTCCTGCTCTGTTGCAGTCATCCTCCTGGGCCTTTTGTGTAGAATGCGGAGGGGAGGCACCTGACACTCTGTGCGGCTTCTACTTGGCCCAGCCACAGCCTCCTCCTCTCTCCCACTGGGCAAGGCCTCCTCCTCTCTCCCACTGGGCAAGGCCTCTTCCTCTCTCCCACTGGGCAAGGCCTCCTCCTGGCTGAGGTCATCCTGTGTCAAAAAAAGGGACATAGTTGTAATTTTCTGTTATGCAATCACACACAATTTTCAGCTCCTAACTTTCAAAGATAATTACACAAAATAGTAAAGGCTATCTATTTGACCACACCATTATTTCAGATGATCAACAAGATCTGAAGTTACGTATATATTTGGCCACTACTGTCTAGTGATATGTCTACATATTACTCTTTGTGCAGAAGTTATTTTTGATGAAGCACTTTCAAAATTAACACCTTAACATCATTAATAACATTTACACAATCCCAAAATCTTCAAAAAAAGTATACCTGGCTGAAGCTGGGCGCATCCACTTCATCTATGGTGAAAAGGCCCAGTTCATCCTGGGACTCCTCAGCTGGGGTGGAGGTGGATGGAAGGCTGGAGGGAAGGCTGGAGGGAAGGCTGGAGGGAAGGGTGGGGGGAAGGGTGGAAAGGGATTGCCTGGCTTCGGTCTGCTCATCCAGGAATCGCAGTTTGTTGTAGTACCACAACTTGGGTACATAAACTTGGTCAGCTGCTGCCCCGGATCTCAGCGACTCCTGGATTTTTCTGTGTTCCCGCTTATACATATTACGCAAGATACCTATTTTCCTGTCCACAAACTTGAGGTCTGCCTGGGGGAGTCGAGTCTTCACAAACTCTAAAAGTGTGCCCAGTGTTGCCTTCCAAACATCACGATTATAATATTGGGGGTGTTTGACCTCCCACAGGTTTTTCTTCTGCTCATAGAGATCAATGAAATGGGTCAAAAACTCTTCCTCTTTAAAGGGATTCATTATTTCTGCAAGACAAGACACAAGATCAAAACTTAAATGTCAGTCCCAAATCTCAGGATTAGTTTGTGTTGTAATCTAGGGGACACACACGGGGACACACACAAACACACACACACACACACTTTAATCTTACCTTCGTTTGTGCCGCTCGCTACTTCCGCACGGACATACATAGGCCATCGTACTAGCTTTAGATACACTGCGCATGTGTCATGCTCCGCCTGCGTCGCCCGCCCCTGACGTTCGTAAGTACGATTTGGCCCCGCCCCTTCACTCTTCGTTGCGCAGTGGGAGTAGATAGCAAAAGATGGCGGAGCGATTAAGTGAAAGTAGCGCGGAGGAAAGCCCGGAGCCCCAAACATCCACATCCCGGAGGAGATATAAGGCCACCAACATGGCTTTTGGAGAGATGGTGGAGATGGTGTCCATATTAAGAAGGGAGGACTACGATGGCAAAAAAGGACCGTACACACGACCCAATCTGAGAAAGGACAAAATAATGTCCTCAATTGTCACCGCTCTGGACGAGAAATTTGGTACAAAACGTTCGAAAGAACAATTGCGGAAGCGGTGGTCTGACATCAAAAGTCGTGAGCCAGAACAATATTGGCGAATAAAGAAGGTGCTGAAAAAAAGTAAGTACTTGTGTTTTACTATTGAGATACAGAACTTGCATGCTGATCCTTATTTTTGGCGGTTTTTCTGCATCGTTCGTAAATACCGTTCTTTGTAATAGATCGGATACTTTATAAAGTGACGTTATTTTTTCGCCAAATACGATGGGACAGGGTTGGACATACATTTATGGCTTGATAATTTGTCGAATTCCCACAATGAGTTGATGTGGTGTAGATGTGTTTGAAAATATAATGCTTCATCAAAAATGATTCAGTGTAATGTAGGGACAGGACACAGCAGCTGTTTCCACATCTGGACTCACGAGCACTATAGTTAGTGGGAATGATTTAGCAGTCCCACTATTGTTCTTCGATTTTATTTTTTTAAAAATTTACTTTGAATTTTATTCCGTACGTTTTTTGGCTCTGCGTAACTTCTGCATACTTTCAGCTATTAAAACCATTCAACTATTAAAATGTTCGTCTCTTTTAGCTGATGTGTGGTCATTTTCAAATTTTGTACTACCATTTATACTTTATTAAATAATAATTTTTTAGTCACTTTTTTCAACATTGAATTCAATGGGAGCATGCTTGAAATCCTCAAATTGTTGTTCAGAGGTAATGTTCATCCTGTCTTCAACATTTATTATGATGCAAAATTGGCAAAAAATATTAACCAACGTTTTACTTTATTTATTAAAACCTAAAAGAAGAGTGTGTTTTAACTATACCTTTTTTTCAAATCTCATAGGGGAGAAAAGACTCAGACAACAGTCCAAGGATCTCAGGACCCCCCCAAGTCACCAGCCTGAGGCCGAACCTACCCCAAGCCCCAGCCCAAGACCACGCCCACCCGACGACCTTGAGGAAGGAGAGGTGGAGGAAGTGTGCGAGGTTTCAAGCCCACCAAGTGAGTGACTGACACCCCAGCTTGAGTTTTACTGTATTTTGGCGTGCATATTGTAAACCTTGTTTTTATTCACTCGTTTTAGGTGAGTTTCTGGTTGTGGAAGGCCAAGCGGCAGAGCACTTCACCACAGACAGTGCGCAAAGATTAATTGGCCAGATTATGCTGTGGAATGGCCACATAGATCAAATGCGTGAACAAATTCACAGCATGAAACTTCGCCTGGACTCCATGCAACAGGAAATGAAGAACATGATTGATGTTTTGGGCCGAATATAATCACGTTTGGCCTAAAAACATCAATCATGTTCTTCATTTCCTTGGGAAGTTATTTTTTTCTAAAAATTTTTTGGACAATTTTGGGGGTATACCCAAATTTACAATGTGTGATGCACACGGTGTGTCATCATGTGCTATCTTCCATCATGGGTTAGCAATGTACTTGTTTTGTGTTTGCAAACCCTTCATCCTGAAAATTCTTTGGTGGTGAGAGGAACCAAAAATGGGATTGCACACACAAAACACGTACATTGCTCTCCCATGATAGGAGATAGCACATGTTGACTTGACCCTTTAGTAAAGCTCAATTTTGAGCATCTTTTATAAATGACCAATTTCTGCAAGGGTGACATTATACATGCACCGTTCTAGAAATATTGAACTTTGTAAGTTCATTTATTGTAAGTTTTGTTTCTAAAAACACTGTTGTGTATGTAAATCTTGTTAGATAAAGGTCTATATATTTGGGAAAAAATGGCTTGAATAATTTACTCAAATATTATTTTTTTACACAACGTAAAATATTTTTGAAAAAAAAAAAAAAATTAAATTAAAAATATGGTAAAAAATGCACCTTTCAATGTGCACCAAGTAAAATTTTTTACCCTATACAATGTGTGTGGCTGTTTCTTGAAGTCAAAATTTGGGGTTTGTTTTTGTGGGCCTGATTAACTAAAGCTAAATGCACTTGACACTACTACAAGTGCACTAGGAGACAGACATAACTTAAAGGTAAACAACAATAAAAACAAGATATTTAGATAAACCAATTTTCTTTTTTATTTTTGAAACAAACTTTTACAGCTGTTGCTGAATAGCAATGGCCCCACCGACCATTAAAATAATTTACATAACGGTCACGCACTTGATGTGCGGTTCGGGGGGCCAAGCCAATACGGCCAATTTCTAGGCCTGTGAAAGTGCTACTAGCCTCTTCCAGTCTGGGCTCAGGCCCAACAGAGGATAGATATGTAGCTGAATGTCTCCTTAAAAAGTTATGCAAGATGCAGCAAGCAAGGATGACGTGGTTGATTTTATAGTCCGCCAAGTTAATAGCCGTAAGGAAGATACGGAACCGGCTGGCCAGAATACCAAAGGCATTCTCCACAACCCTTCTTGCTCTGGCCAGCCGATAATTAAATACCCTCCTCTCAGGGGTGAGTGTCCTTTGGGGGAACAGCCTCATCAAGTTCTCACAGAGAGCAAATGCTTCATCAGCAATAAAAACTGAGGGGAGTCCATCCACATTATCGTCATCAGGTGGCAATTCCAGGCCACCGGTCTGGAGACGATGGCACAGCTCGGTCTGTGCAAAGACTCCTCCATCAGACATCTGACCGTTCTTCCCCACATCCACAAACATAAACTCCAAATGTGCCGAGACCACCGCCATCAAAACTACACTATGGAACCCCTTGTAGTTAAAGAAATAAGACCCCGAATGCGGTGGTGGCACAATCCGGACGTGCTTCCCGTCAATCGCCCCTACACAGTTGGGAAAGTCCCAACGGTCAGCGAACTGGGAGGCCACAGTCTGCCATTCCTGTGGACTTGTAGGAAACTGTGGAGTGCAAAAAAAATAAGATAAGGACTTTAATAACAAAAATTGTATATCAGATTACACCAAAACATTAGTAAACAACAGCAGTCAAATATTATGAATATGTGTGTTTGTAATTGAAATGTTGAAAAACATAAGGCACACTTATAAGATTACTCACCCCCTATGATGGCCCATTGATACATTTGAATGTGGGGGGAGGGGTTCTAATTAGGTTAACAAACACACCTGACTGGCTGAAACATTTGTGGGGTGGGGGAGGGGTTCTAATTAGGTTAACAAACACACCTGACTGGCTGAAACATTTGTGGGGTGGGGGAGGGGTTCTAATTAGGTTAACAAACACACCTGACTGGCTGAAACATTTGTGGGGTGGGGGAGGGGTTCTAATTAGGTTAACAAACACACCTGACTGGCTGAAACATTTGTGGGGTGGGGGAGGGGTTCTAATTAGGTTAACAAACACACCTGACTGGCTGAAACATTTGTGGGGTGAGGGAGGGGTTCTAATTAGGTTAACAAACACACCTGACTGGCTCAAACATTTGTGGGGTGGGGGAGGGGTTCTAATTAGGTTAACAAACACACCTGACTGGCTGAAACATTTGTGGGGTGGGGGAGGGACAAACAAGACAATGGAGCAGACAATATACATTGTTCAATGGACTATAGGCTAGAGATAAAAATGGACCCAGCATTGCATGGTGGGGAGGTTAATGAACTAAATTAGGCATGTATAGGGCAATAAATGATTAAAATAGGCATGCACAAAGATAAAGGGGACATTCACAGCAGATTGAAAGCATGGCAATTATGTAAAGAGGACAGTTCTACAATACATCCAAAAACAGTTAATACATATCATGTAATGTTAAAGGATAAAACTTACCTTCATATATTCCTTCTGCAGGACCTGAATAATAGCAGAACAGGTCTCTGGGATTATGATCCCCAGAGCCTGGGGGGAGATGCCTGTCGAGAACTTTAAGTCCTGAAGACTTCTCCCTGTCGCCAAGTAACGTAACATGGCAACTAGCCTCTGCTCCGCACTGATGGCTTGCCTCATGCAGGTATCCTGCCTGCTGATATAGGGGGTCAGCATAGCCAGCAGACGCTCAAAGATGGGGTCCGTCATCCTGAGAAAATTCCTGAAATCATCAGGATTATTCTCACGGAGCTCACGGAGCAAAGGCATATGACAGAACTGGTCACGCTGGCGCAACCAATTCTTGGTCCATGAACTCCTCCTCACCCTGTTCATGGACTGGACTCGGGTCAAAGTATTAACCCCAACACCAAGTCCCCACACAGCACGAACTCGAGAACGAGAACGTCCACTCGACATGGCTTCAAAACGGTCGGCTGCTCAAACAAACAAACTTATAACAAACGCACTGAAGAACAGCAAGGCCTATGAAGAACGACCTGAAAATCAGGAACGAGCGAAGCAGAACGGCCTGCAAGGCAGGTTACGAACTGACCAACACGCACTGAAAAGCAGATACAAACCTCACAAGCACAAACTGAACCGCAGAAAACGAACGAAATAAGCTGACGTGTGAAAAGCGCGAATCGTCTCTAACCAAACTTCTACTAACACGAGATTAGCAGAAGGAGCCCAAAGGGTGCCGGAGTGGGGCTTGGACTTCCTTTTTCTAGTCCCGTCGTACGTGCTATACGTCACCGCGTTCAAAACCAGCGGACTTTTGCAGTGACCGTGTGTGGCCGTTCGTTTTTAAGTCCGGCGCAAGGAGCAAACAAAGTCCGACGAAAAGTCCGCCGGGCAAAGTCCGCCGTAAAGTCCGCTCGTGTGTACGCGGCATTAGTTTTAATTTGTGTAGACAGCGCTGGAGTTTTTTCTATACACAATATTGAGACAATGGTGCTGTACATGTGTAAACAATATAGTAATGGATAAAACATACATGGGTAATAACTTATCCAAGGAAGATGGAATATACAGTATGACAAGCAAAATACACTAGTTACAATATTAGTTAGCAAGTGACCATATGTATTTATAAAACAACAACAACAGTTGTACCAAAAATAGCATTTACCATAGAAATAAATACAAACAAATGCTAAAAACTATGCATACTTACTCAGGGGATGAAAAGTAAATGAAAGAACCCCCATATCACCTTATAGGTCTGTATTCCAAATTTAGGGACGTGACCCTAAGGGTCCACTGCAAGATAATTGAAAACAAAGATTATCAAAAAAACTGAGAAATTATCAGTAGCAAAAAAAGGGCTATAAAATTAAAAGTAAAAAAAAGGTACGGGGGGGTTTAAAAAAAAGGGGGACAAATAGTATTTCTATTACAATGTAAATCTTTAAACACTAGGCGCCCGTGCTATAGCCCAAAGAAGGCTACAGCGTGGCGCTCAATTGCCGGGAGGGCGTCCCTGTTCGTCCTCCTGTTTACTCGTTCCCCGCGTGCCTCCGCCCGCGCGCACGCATCGGGGAAAATTTGTGTTGGCCGTGTCCCTTGGACACAGCAAATCACAGATCTTGCTAAATGGCCAATCACAGCTGCTCAATCGGCATGTCCAATGAGAGATGGTCTCAAGTGTAAACATATGAGATCATCTCTCATTGCCGGCTCTCCCTCCTCACACAGAGACCGCGTATGAGGAGGGAGAGCAACCTGTGCTGCAGCGTGAGTGAAAACAGTAAAAAAAAACAGTAAATACAGTGCCCACAGTACCTGTCCCCAGTGCCACCTGTCCCCAGTGCCACCTGTGCCCAGTGCTATCTGTCCCCAGTGCCACCTGTCAGTGCCATCTGTCCCCAGTGCCACCTATCAGTGCCATCTGTCCCCAGTGCCACCTGTCAGTGCAATCTTTATTATCATTTCTTAAGTTACATACCTTCAACAAACATATTAAAACAACCTCAGTTTCAGGTAAGCATAGTGCACTGGAAAAGGGGCCATATACCCCCCCATCTGTTCCTACCATGATCCCATTACATCTACTGATTCTATCCACCGGTTGGGGTTTCGTGCCGTATGTTAAGGCGACAGATAGTCATTTTCCCCTATCCCGCCCACTTATCCCTACTCCCCTCCCACCCTAAGCCAGGTCCTGCCTCAATTCCTTTGGTCCTGACATCCAATACTTATTAGCCATGGGTTCCACATCTTTTCAAATTTTTTAAGATTCCCTCTTCTAATATATAGGGCTCTCTCCTTCCATATTATATTATTCACTATTTTAACCCACTCCTCGACTGTCGGGGGGAGGATTGTTTGCCATCTTTGCATAATAAGCTTCCGGGCTTGGTACAGGCATCTCAAAACCACTGTTTTAACCGCTACCTCCTCTGGGCCCCACACTTTATAGCCAAAGATATAGAATCTGGTATCTGCCTCCAAAGGTATCCCCCCACCTACCACTAATGGACTCTACTACCCCAGGCCAGTAACGAACTAGCTTGGGGCACCTCCATACCATGTGTATCAGGTCACCCTCCTCCCCGCACCTAGGGCAACTGGCATCTGATCTTACACCAAAACGGAATAATTTTTTTGGGGTGTAGTATGCTCTATGTACCAACATTAAATGAGAGAACCTCTGTGCAGGAGAGACTGAAACCTCCTGCCCTATCTCCAGTATTTCCCTCCATTGTACATCTGTTAACTTTCCCACATCCGTCTCCCATCCCTCCCTGCAGCCAAGATGTTCTGATCTTACAATACTTTTATTGCACAGTTGGGCATATATCCCTGAGATAAAACCCTCTATCTTCCCAGGTTTAACCACTTTCTGAAGCAATGCAGCATCAGTCCATACCAGGGGGCCAGCCCTGAATTGTACATCCAAAGCAGTTCTCATTTGTAAATACCTAAAGAATGTTTGTCTGGGAATGCCATTTTCCTTTTGGAGATCCTCAAAGGTTTTTAATACTTTCCCTTTGTACAGCCGGGATAGTCTATTTATGCCCCACCTCACCCATTCCTTAAATTTCCTCATGGCCACGATCTCCTGTAAGTTCCTATTATGCCAGAAGGGGGCATATTCTGTAAACCCAACATATCCCATTATGCTCTTTGTTACCTTCCAGGCTTTTATTATCAACTTGGATGTTGGACCATTACCAGGCAGAGAATCCACCCCCTATATGCTGCAACTGTGCTGCCAGGAAATAGCACCCTGGATGCGGGAGGGCCATTCCTCCTTCTTTAACTGGCAGTTGTAAGCTCTGAAGACTAATCCTAGCCCTCCCCCTCCTCCATAGGAGCTCCCTAAATAGCGTATCAATTTTTTAAAACCACCTTTTATTCACCCACACCGGTGAATTGTGTAACAAATACAGCAGTTGAGGCAGCCAAACATCTTGATTAAGTTGCCTCTCCCTGCTGCAGACAGGGGCAGCCGGCTCCAAATATCTACTTTACACTTAAATTTGTCCAGCAATGGAGCTATATTATCTTCAATATACTGGTTAGGATCTTTTGTCATGTTTATACCCAGATAGCGAATTATTGAGACTACTTTTAGGTTGGACATTCCCAACAACACAGGGCTATTAGGGGTGTCTATTGGCATTAATGCCGATTTCCTCCAATTCACCACTAGTCCTGACACATTACCAAACCTCTCCATGGTATCCATTACCTGCCTAAGGGAATTTCCCATATCTCCAAGAAACAACAGGACGTCGTCGGCATATAGGGCAATCCTCTCCTCTCCTGTTCTTCTTACAAACCCCTCTATCTTTGAACTAGACCTGATATGAATTGCTAATGGCTCCATGGCAAGGGCAAAAAGCAGGGGGGACAGAGGGCACCCCTGTCTTGTCCCCCTTTCTAAGCATATTTTCCCTGAAAAATCTTTATTGACCTTAACCCTTGCACTTGGGCCTTTATACAGTATTTTTATCCATTTTATAAAAACCGTACCTAGGCCAAACTCTTCCAGAAACCGCCAGAGATAGGCCCACTCCAGGCTGTCAAAGGCCTTAGTTATGTCCAGGGACACCACCGCTCTTGATCCCATATTCTCTGTCGGGGTCTGGAGGTTGAAATATACCCTCCTGATGTTCATACTCGTGGTCCTGTGGGAAATAAATCCTGTTTGATCCGGGTGTATGAGTTTATGAGTAATTTTGTTAAGCCTGGCCACCAACACCCTCGCCAGGATCTTGGCGTCCGTACACAACAGAGATATTGGCCTATATGCCGACGGTTCCAACGGGTCACCCCCCTCTTTATGGAGCAAGATAATATTTGTTTCAGTCATAGAGACAGGCAAGCTCCCTACCTGTAAAGCCCAATTCAGTGTTTTGAGTAATTCTGGAAGCAGGATCTTCCCGTATTGCTTATAGGTCTCTACCGGAAGGCCGTCCGGCCCCGGGGATCTTTGGTTTGCCATTCCATTTACCGCTTGTTGTAATTCAGCTAATGTAATTGGTGCGTCTAAGCCCTCTCTGTCCTCTTCAGCAACCGTAGGGACCCGTATATCCTTAAAGAAAGTATCCATGTCCTCCTCTCCGGCAATCCCCTGTGACCTATACAGATTTTCATAATACTTCCCAAATGCGTCCATAATTACTAAATTCTGAGAGGATATCTCACCATTTGGGGTCCTAATTGCAGGGATCGTCGAGGAGGAGGAATTGATTTTCACCAAGTAAGCCAGCATGCGTCCCACACTTTCTCCTTCCCCATAGGTCCGTTGCTTCTGAAAAAGTTGCTTATTTTCACCTCTCCTTAAGACTGCTGTTCTGTAGGTCTCCTGTTTATCCTCCCATACCTTCTGCCTCTCTGGTGTTGGGCCCTCTGTTATCAGTGCCACCTGTCAGTGTCACGTGCCATCTGTTATCAGTGCCACATCAGTGTCACATGTCATCAGTGCCACGTATTAGTGCCATCTGTCATCAGTGCCACGTATTAGTGCCATCTGTCTTCAGTGCCACATATTAGTGCATCTGTCATCAGCGCCACATCAGTGTCACGTGTCATTAGTGCCATGTATTAATGCCATCTGTCATCAGTGCCACGTATTAGTGCCATCTGTCATCAGTGCCACATCAGTGTCACGTGTCATCAGTGCCATGTGTTAGTGTCATGTGTCATCGGTGCCACGTATTAGTGCCATCTGTCATCAGTGCCACATCAGTGTCACATGTCATCAGTGCCACATATCAGTGCCATATTAGTGTCACGTGTCATTGTCCTGGTGCTCCAGGGCCTTCAATAGTGTAATAGGTAGTCAACAAGTTAGATGTGTAATTTATGCTCCTAGAACACCTTATGGTGCTCCCTGCATGTTGGGCCTCTCTATGTGGCTAGGCTGTGAAAAAGTCCCACACATGTGGTATTGCCGTACTCGGGAGTAGTAGCAGAATGTATTTTGGGGCATCATTTGTGGTAGACACATGCCATGTGTGAGAAATAACATATTACAATGACAATTTTGTGGAAAAAAAAAATCTTCATTTTGCAAAGAATTGTGGGAAAAATGACATCAAAAACCTCACTATGCATCTTATTACCTTGGAATGTCTACTTTCAAAAAAAGGGGTAATTTGGGGGGTATTTATACTTTCCTGGCTTGTTCGGGTCGCAAGAAATTAGTCACCAGTACATCAGGTGTGATCAATTTTTTGTGATTTGCACACAGCTTGTAGACTCTCTAACTTTCACACAGACCAAATCATATCCACTATATATCCACTTGGGTTATTTTTACCAAAGATATGTAGCAGTATAAATTGTGGCCAAAATTTATGAAGAAAAATTAATAATTTGCAAAATTTTATCACAGAAACTAAGAAAATGCATTTTTTTTCAAAATTTTCATCTTTTTTCATTTATAGCGCAAAAAATAGAAAAACCCAGGAGTGATGAAATACCACCAAAAGAAAGCTCTATTTGTATGAAAAAAGGACAAAAAAATCATTTGGGTACAGTATTACATGACTGATTAATTGTCATTCAAAGTGTGAGAGCTCTTAAAGCTGAAAATTCGTCTGGGCAGGAGTGGGGTTTAAGTGCCCAGTAGGCAAGTGGTTAAACACTATTGGGTACATGGTAGGGATATTACTTTACAACTATGTGTGAACCTCGATTTCTTCGTTCAGTCCCCCTGGTGTAAGGGTATTAATAGAGTAAATACATTATATTTCTGGTTTGGATAGGCGTTTAAAATGTTCATCTGCAGTGTATATTTTGGGGTTGGCCTCAATAACCCATACCTGAAGTCCTCTAGCGGATTTGTTGTGGTGCTAAACACAGTGTCCCCAGACACTTTCTTGATCACACCCTTCTGGTGCCATAATTTCTACCCATGCATCCCACACTGGTTGGCGTGGACTTCTGGGGCTTCTCCAGGCTCTTGAGCCCAGCCGAGTACATCTCTAACAGTTTGGAACCCCCACTAGCGGTCCTGCAGGACGGAATGGAGGGACACACAACCTGTTTACAGAATGAGCATGCTTTTTATTGTCTCTTGAGTGTTTTTAACCACTTCAATACAGGACACTTTTACGCCGTTCCTGCCAAGAACAATTTTCAGCTTTCAGTGCTGTCGCAATTTGAGTGACAATTATGCGGTCATGCAACACTGTACCCAAACAAAATTTTTATCATTGTGTTCACAAAAAATAGAGATTTATTTTGGTGGTATTTAATCAACAATGTTTTTTTTTTTTTGCTAAAATATAAAAGAAAAATCCCCAAATTATTAAAAAAAAACGTCAAATAAGTAGGGTAGAGGCCAGCTCCTAATAACCACAAAGAGTGATAGTACCAACATCCCTAAAAATTGATAGAACAAAATAAGGGTAGAGAATATGGGACTTTAAGGTACATCTTATATAAAGAAACACAAATAATAATATAAAAATGTACAAATATTTATTAGAAAAAACACTTAAAAATGTAGGGAATACAGTTTACAGTCATAGTCATAGGTATACACATATTGCCTATCACTGACAAATGAAAGTACTGTAGTCACATACAAATCTAGGGTTAACACAGGTCTATAGCTTGCACAAACATGGCTCCACCATAGTCACAAAGCAAACAAAAAAATATATATGCAATTAATAATATCCCCCCACACACACAGACCCCCCAACCACGCGGACTCCATACCTCATGAATGAGTTCCGGAGAGAGCGCAACTGGGAGAATACCCAAAAGCCTGCATCCAGACCGGTCCAAAAGAGGGTGCCAGATCTCCCGTAGGGAGGGATGTGTGTTTTATGTTATTCAATCAGTCAAATAAAGGTATGACCATACCTGAAATATATATTGTATGTTGTTAAAGCAATATGTAGATTAAGGATAAAGAGAGCACATGTCCATAACACTTGCTGGTAAATGAACTGTACTCATCAGTCATATTATATGAAGTTATCTATCTTTGAGAGCTCATGCGGAAGGAGAGGCATAAAGAAAGACATTGGTATATATCGATCAAGTACACGGAAACGACACACCCGTAGAACAAATTCTAAAAATGTGTAAATATAAAGATATGTAAATGCTATGCACTAAAGAGATATAAAAGTATATGAGGTATATCCTCATAGCTTCAAGAAAATTTGCTCACCTCAATGTGTCTCACCCCTGTGTGAAGGGCTACACCCTGCCCTTACTAACACAGCAAGGAGAGACATAGAAGTGGGAAGATGCCAGAAACATGAACAGCCAAAGCCCCAAGGGATAGCCAGTATCAATCTATACAGGGGAACAAAAATAAAACACAAAAAAAAATAAAGCTTGAGTTAAAACTGAATGTAAAACAGGGACACTGGCCATTCCACATCCACCTAAGAGGTTACCTGGTACCGCCGTCCAAATTCCTCATGAGCTCCCAGCTAGCCTAAACAGGTCTGAATCATATGAGGTTTAAATATCCCTCCCCGTGGCACCAAAATGCAGCGTGTGATGTGACGCCCCGCAGACGCAAGAGGGAGGTTCTTGTACTATGACCGGAAGACTGGAAAACGGAAACCAGAGGTCGGAAGTGGCTGTGACCTCTGGTATGCAGTCAGACACCGCTGTAACCAGCAGTGGAGACAGTACCTGACTAGCAGAGTGGAATTGCAGTCTGGAGGATGGTATAGACTGGACTGAACAGCGTATGACCGGCGTGCCATAGGGAAATAGGATACCTCAAGGCAGGCGTGCAGCGGGGCACAAAAGAGCCCTACTGCACACCCTTGGGTGTCCATACGGAGATCTATTGGCAAGGGACCATAAAGGATCCAAGTGGGGTGGGTGCAGAGGAGAGAAAAAAAAAAGATATATAAAAGGGGGGATTGTTTGAAAAATGAAATTAAATAAAGCTCGTAAATAAATAAAATGAATTGTTGGAATATATGCATGCACACCTACCCCACTTAAGGGCTGCGGTGAGCATGAGTGTGGCCATCACGATAATTGGATTTCCACAACCTAAATAGCAATTGCATTTGTGTAATGGAAAAAGGACACATATGAAATATTCTATATATCTTGTCATACATCACTTTCCTTATATTGGAGATTATATAACTGGCAACACTACACGGGACAACCCGCCAAGCACAGACCAATGTATACATATAGAGGGTCACAATAGCACCAAGGGGTAAATGAATGACAGAGAGAATAGGTGGAATACATGGCCAGATCAGTGACCGACAACTCCAAATAAGTTTGACACTCCAAGTCACCAAACCAAAGAGTCAAAAATAATTAATAAATAAATAAACAAATAAATGTATTTATTATTTTTGACTCTTTGGATTGGTGACTTGGAGTCGGACTGTAAACTGTATTCCATACTTCTTTAAGTGTGTTTTATACTAAATATTTGTATATTTTTATAGTATTATTTGTGTTTCTTTATATATGATGTACCTTAAAGTCCCATATTCTCTACCCTCATTTTGTTCTATTAAAAAAAAATCTAGTTTTTCTTTGTTTCTGTTATAACATTTTGTAAATAAATAATCTTTCTTTTATATATATATATACATAAAACATTACACACCCCTGAACTATATACACTATATTGTACATTACACACTCCTGCACTATATACACTATATTATGCATTGTACACTCTCAGTCTCTGACCATTTCCTGTACCATGTCCACACAGTCTCTGACCATCTACTGTATCATGTCTGCACAGTCTCTGACCATCTCCTGTATCATGTCCGCAGAGTCTATGACCATCTCCTGTATCATGTCTGCACAGTCTCTGACCATCTCCTGTATCATGTCCACAGTCTCTGACCATCTCCAGTATCATGTCTGCACAGTCTCTGACCATCTCCTGTATTATGTCTGCAGTCTCTGACCATCTCTTGTATATGTTTGGGATCTGCCTTGGGGGGATGGTGTTTGGAGTATCTTTATCTGTTGATTATTAAACTTTCTGGAATACAGATATTGCTATTGTGGTGTAGGATCTGGGCCTGCTGTCCCTCCATCCCTCTTTCTTTTCTTCTTTCTTTCCTTTTTTCCCACCCTCCTTCCATCTTTCCTTCCTTCTTTCTTTCCTTCTCTCTGCTTCTCTCCCTCTCTCTCTTTTTATTGCTTTCTCTCTCCCTCCATCCCTCTTTCTCCCTTTCTTTAATCGCTCCCTCTTTCTCTCTTTCTTTCTCTCTATCTTTATTTCTTTCTCTCTTCCTCCATCCCTTGCTTCCTTCTCCCTCTATCCCTCTTTCATCTCAGACTCTATTTAACCTCACCCCATTTAAGCCACACCCAATATTTTAGCATAGTTTGCACCATGCCTGTTTTTTGCTGAACGCTCCGCCCCTTTTTGGAAAGTAGACAGTCCAAGGTAATTAGTAAGAGGAGACATGGTGAGTTTATGAAGTTGTAATTTTTTGTCATAATTATTTTGAAAATGAAGTAATGACAAATTTTTTTTTTTCACAAGTTATTTTTTTTTTTTACATACTGTCACTAGTGGACTACAGCATCATCATATAACTGGTGTGGCGGTGATTAAGGACACTGACTGGTGACAGTATGAAAAAAAATAATTATATTTTTTCAATTTTTTAAATATGTCATTCTTTTTTATTACCTTTGTTATTTATTACTTTTTTCTTTTTTTATGATTTTTTTTAAACTGTGACCAGAGAAATACAGTGTTACCATCGTAACACTGTACTACTCTGGGGAGGTGATTAGGATTTTTTTTACACACTATGGTTGCTTATAACAGTGAATTTCACTATTATAAGCAACCATTTTTTTTCTGGAAAAAAAAATTATTAATTTAGTGTTTACTATTTTGATTAGCTGTGATTGGCCACAGCTAATCACATGGTACAGATGGGCTGTGATTGGCCCTGCCCGTATCATGTGATCACTGTAACCAGTCACAGAGATCAATATAATAATAATGGAAGCCATCCATTTTGTACAATTGTCATATGATCTTCTGTGATTGGTCACAGCGATCACATGGTAGTGGCAGCAGGCCATTACACTGATCTATCATCTGCTGCGTCTGGTGGACACAGCGGGTGACTGATCGTGCGCAAAAGGCGCATTCTGGGGAGGATGTCATATGATGTTTACCCAGTTCTAGAGAGTACTAGCGGGGTTAAAAAGGAAAACATTTATGCGTCAGTTATTTACATTTTCCTGTCAGCTCCTTTTTTTGTAAAAAAAGAGCATGTGACCCCCCAAAAGTCCTGTGAAATGCATACCAAACCCTATATATTTTGGGGGGTACCCATAAAAAAAGAAAACCAAGCTGGCAGAGAAATGTAATTTGCTAACAGTTTAAACAGGAAGTTCACTCAGGAAAAAAAAAAAAAAGTCAGCAGCTACATATCCTGTACCTGCTGACTTTTAATAAATAGACACTTACCTGTCTAGGGATCTAGCACCTCCCGCACGCGGGCTAGTTCTTCACTAGCCTTTGGGTTCCCGGAGCCCGCATTTTAACTGTGGGCAGCCAGTTGTGCGGCTTTCACCCCCACAGCTGGCTGCACACTGCGCATGCGTGAGCTGTACTGCGATTTGTGAATGGTCCCACAGTCTTCTGGGACCTTTTACACATCCCAGAAGACTACGGGGAGGGAGGAAGAGAGTTTCTAATTCAAAGACAGGATTTAATTTTCAGAGACGTCAGGATCACGTGAAATCCCTCCTAGTTAATGATGAAAATACCTTGGAGGGAAAGTTTGTCGAAACAAGGAGACACTGTTAACATCCAATATCCTGAAAAAAATGGAGCAATTTGTCAAGTAAATAGACCTGGAATTAGAATTATCCCAAGTACATTGAAAGGGTTTCCGTCAACTGAACATGGGTTTCTCTTTACTATAAGCATAACGAAAGGAAAACAAAATTTCTGGTCAATGTGTGCAGAACCTTCAGATCTTACAAGGGTCACTATTGGGAAAAATATAATTTATAACGTTCTATGTTAGCTTGTGAAAGCAAACCTGAATTATGCCTGTTTACAGCTAACCAAGAGTCAACACTCCTTAAGTAAGCCATAATTTGACGCAATTCTTCTAGCAATTTCAAAACACCCAGGTGTGAATGACAAATTGCACAATGCATATTTGTAACGGTATTCATTTGAATGGCACCTAAAATCATGGTGCGATTCTGCTGCAATTGTCGCAATATAAATCGCGCTGCATTTGTGGCAAACCACATCGCGTTAAGCTTGTCGTCCAAAAAAGTTCAGGAGCCTCTTTTGGAAGACATGCTTCACACAAAGTGTTTTTTCTACAATTGCCGTGCAATTTATCAGTGTCCGTCAGTGTAGCCTCATCAGCGCACATCAGTGAAGGAGAAAAATTACTTATTTTATAACAAAAACTAAAAAAATTTTTTTTCTATTTTTAAATTATCTGTCTTTTTTCGTTTATTAAGAAAAAAAAAAAACCCAGTGGTGATTAAAAACCACGAAAAGAAATCTCTATCTGTCTCCATAATATAACAATTTGGTTTGGGTACAGCATTGCATGACCACACAATTGTCATTCAAAGTGCGACAGCACTGAAAGCTGAAAATTGGCCTGGGCAGGAAGGGGGTGAAAGTCCCCTGTATTGAAGTGGTTAATACAGCTAAAGGAGGTAAATTACACAAAAACTGACAGAGGGGCTGTGATTCATTTACATGCACAATGCATCAGTTGTTTTGGGGAGGAAAAGCTGGAGTTCTTCTTTAAAGCAGAACTTACCCTTTAGGGTGGACTTCCGCTTTAAATGCTTTTTTTTCTTTGTAAATGTCACTTTTGCTGTAGTACATTTTATATATCTTACAGGTATGCCACTTCACAGGTAGGTTTAGGGCATCCCCCAAACATATTATTTAAAGGATTTGGGCATTTTTAATGTTTCATTTTAAACGTTATTACAATTGCCACCCCAGCAACACTTTAATTTTAAAAATGTTTGTTTTGTATTAGTACATGTCCCTCAGGACAGCGCCCATGCCCCTGTGCCATTTGTTTGAAAATCCCTTGCCTACTAGCCTTTAAAATGGTCAGAATTTTAAATTTGCTAGCAATAAACCTGCGCTGTTGGTATAAAAATACACCAATTGCTACTGTATAAATGTGTCAACCTCCTCAAGAATCTTAAAACAAAATAAAGCGCAAAAAGTGCAAAAAAATTACCATCTAAAACAAATTCAAATATGTGCACCACACAAATTAACAATAAACTAGATATTATGTTTCACCAGTTTGCAGTTTGTTAATTTGTTTGATGCACATATTTGATTTTGTTTTACATGGCAATTTTTTGTTGTAATTTGTCAGGAGATGTATTCCATAGAAGGTTTTTTTTCTTTTTTTATCTTTGCTACGTTATTTGTTTTCAGTTAGTTGCAGTCTGTCTACTTTTTTACATTGTCAGATGTTTTGAGAAAATCAGGTGAAATTAATATTAAGAAATTATATTGTGTGTTGCAAACTATAATCAGTTATAAATACCTCTCTATTTAGTTGTTGATTTTGCCATCTCTACTTTGTCCGCCCTATGTAATATTTAATTTATTTACAGTTCAGGTCCTTCCACCTCTTCTAAATGTCAGAGTTCATCACCCACCCAATGCATCCATCCAGGTTCACCGTATTGATGGCCTTGGACCTGAAGGGGCAACAGGAAGTGGAGGCCAGCATATAATCCCACATCCAGAGGGGACCAAAGCAGCATCATCACGTCCCATAACATTCAAACCTCTAGGAAGATGCTTTCAAGACACTTTGCCCAAGCAAGCTGTAAGTGGCTATGTCAAACAAAACTCCATGGTTCCTAATATTTGTTTGTGTGTTTATAGTAACAGTTATAATCTTGAAACATTTGATTCCAATAGTATACTACAAAGGATACTAGTGCTTTAACTTGCATTCAGAAATCCTAAACACATTTTAAAGATTTTTGTGATTATCTGTTATATACCATGTAGTTGTTCTAGAAGTGAAACCTTTTTTTCTGTTGTATTGCTAGCCAGAGCAAACCTTTTTAATGCTGTAGTTATTGTATCTTCTATATTTTTGTATTCTTTTTTTATGGAGAAAAAGAGAAATGGGGTAAGGAGTACAGTCATGTGGTTGCTACGAGCATTAACTACGTAATGTGATAAAAACCCAGCGTACACAAAGACCGCTTTATTGCTTTATCATGTTTGTTCAAAGGAAACCTGTCTGTCAGGATCAGTGCCGGGACAAGGTCACCTAGAGCCTAGGGCAAACATGCCGAACTGCACCCCCCAAAGATGTATGAGCATTGTGTGTCAGCAAGAATCCCCCCTATTAAAAAGTTGGCCTCTTCTCTCATTCCCCCCTCCCCAGCACAAATCCCCCTAAATTGCCACTCATTGCACACACACCCAAATTCCCCCTCCTAGAACAATTCTTACCCCCTGCTGACCCCCAAATTCCCCCAGCACAAATACCCCCCCCCCAAAAAAAATCACCCCTACTAGCACACATTTTCCAACCCTCAAATTTCCCATCTGAGTAGTCAATTTCAAAATCCAAATCCCCATCCTAGCACAAACCCCACATATTTCCCCTCCTAGAACAATTCTTACCACCTGCTGAATTCTAAATTCTTCCCACCAAAACTAATCCCCTCCCCCTCAATCTCCTCTCAGTGCCCCCCCCTCCACCTCACATGATATCACAGTGCCCAGGGCAGCCACCCCTCCTGCCCACCCCTTCTCCTGGCCCTGGTCAGGATTGATCCGCAGGATCGGGAGCTCTGGGGTGTAATCTCCGTCATTGTTTCACTACTTTGTGGGGCAGAAAGCTGGAATATTTATGCAGGTCGGTAGTTCGGACTTTACTGACTGCATGTTTTCTCTGGCTCAATGATCCAAAAAGAGATAATGATGACAGCCCTGGAGCTTGCAGTCTTGAAACTAAGTCAGCTATGGTAGATCCTACATTTCTTTCTTGACAGATTCTTATAAAAGAGAATGAATACCTCTGCCATTTTCCAAGTCCTAGATATAAAAATTAAACTTCAGTTATAATTTCAGTAAAGTCCTTGACCTAAGAAAAGAACAGCTGTAAGTGAAGTTTGAAATATGAAGCTACAAAGCAGTTTAATTTCTAAGTCAATGACTTTAATTAGTGAATCAACCAAGTCAACAGCAAAGCTCTGAAAGATGTATGATGCAGTCACAATTCAAAAGAAGACAAAACTGTTCCTTTCTGTTTCTTTGTCTTAGATAAATCTATATGTGTACACCAAGGATGTAAATGTGAATTGGTATCAAGTTTAACAAAGACAGTATCAGTAATTTAGAAGCCTCATGGGCAAAAAAAGTCCCTTCCAGACAGTAAGTACTATAAGGTGCTTGAGGCTGGGTTCACACTAGAACATGCAGTGGCTCACAGCAAGAGTCCAGTGCATCTCCATTCACCATTTCAGGTCTGACTTCAACCCAAATTTTGGGCTGAATTTGGACCTGAAATGGACCAAAAGACACACAGGGCTCTTGTGCAATTCGCACCAGAGCCACTGTAGAGATGTGTGAACAGGCTCCATAGAGAGCCAGTCACAATCTCCGGCTATGGGAATTGGATGCAGGAAGCCCGTGTGAAGCCAGACTAAAGGTACTTTTTTATCACTGTCCCCTTCCTCTCAGTGCTCACAACATACTGTGATTTCTGAGGTATGCCAAGAGTAGACCAGCCCATTATGCTTCTCACATGACAACAAACTGTCAGTAGGCCTGATCACTGTCTAGGGTTGCCATCTGTGCAGGATTCACCCAGACAGTTCGGGTTTTGAATCATGTGTCCGGGTTTCAGACCGCCTTAAACTCAGACACATTATCAGACCAGACTATGGCTACCCAAGTATCTGAGTACCACAACCGCTGAGAAAGCATAGAGAGACTTTACTGATTGCCTTACATGACAACCATGGTCACTTAGTGCCTGAAAGAACTTCAAAGGTGTGTGAGACCATTTCTATTGGCCCTGTATACAGGCTGAAGTTGAGGGATACTGCCACTTCTGCATCTGGTATATACAGAGGAAAACTTTACCCCACAGAGCTGCCCCAATGGGCCATCTTCAAAGTCAAGGACCAATGGAATTGGTGTGCATTGGCTTTCTGTGTCTGGAGCCTGACTCAAGAGGACAGGGAAATGTCCTGGTGGAAAGCGACCACTTCACCCGGCATGCCCAGGCATTCTCAACTAAAGACCGGCAAGCATCTACGGTGGGCAAAATTCTGGAAGAGAAGTTCTTTGTCCATTACAGCTATAAAAAGCAGTTTTTGTGCCTCAACAACCAGATCCTCAGCCTATTCGTACTACCTCTCGAAGATCATGTCCAATAACCAGGTTTCAGTCTGTGCCACTGAACACAGATGAAGAGGACAGTGAGGATGAAGAACTGGGCAGTTCTGGGCAGTTCTATTCTCATAGACACTGTGGCAGTCTATGCTATCACAAACTGTCACTCTTCCTTCTAGAGAAGCAGATACTGGAACCCTCAGGGCTGAGGCACCAGAGTTCATACCACAGAACCAATCATTGACAGGCCAGGAAGATATTCTGATTTCCCTAACTGCAGAGGGCACAGAGACTCTTCAACCTTCTATGGTGAAAGAGGAGGAAGCTGCTATGCTAGAACCATCTGAGCCCAAAGAGCAAAGGGAAAAACAAACGATTCGCCCAATAAAAAGACTGACTTATGATACTCTAGGTAAAGGTTCTGAGGAAGCTATCTATAACTCTCAAAGAACTCACAACACGCTGACCCTTCCCACTACAAATTTAGGGGAGGGTGACTCCAACTCACCCCCTGGCACATCTAGGTGGGCCATCCCAATATTAGTGGCTTGTGGGTAAGACAACCTCACCTCTTATGACAAATGGTGGTAGGTTCCCTTGCCAGGTTCATATGTGTCTGCCAATTGCTTGTTTCCATACATGTACTAAACTGTCTCCTGATGTATTTTGAAAGCATGTAACAGGTTGTGGACATTATATGTTGATGGACTCTGTCACTCCTTTGGGGACCAAAGGTTCTTTGGTGGGGGGGGAGTGTGTAACAGGCATGTTGTCATTGAGCAATGTAATACTATTTGTCATGCAATTTCGCCTTTTGGCCACAAGATGGAGATAGGGAAATGCTAACCTTTCCTTTCTGAACATGAGGGGACACAGAGGAGATTGGGGAAAAAAGGAGTTTCAGGAAGTGCTGAGCAGGCTGAGGTGGTTCGGAGGAGAGAGGGAGAGACCAAGCCACAACAGCCCCTGGAGTTGGACCAACCAGAGAGGAATGAGAGGACAGTGTTAAGGGACACGTCTGAGAGTGAGGAGAGAGCTATTGTAGCCAGCATCACCAGCTGGAGAGAGGGAGAGGAGGAGACATTACTGCAAGGGAAAGAGACTGGAGCCCCATGCTGTGACCTGTGAGCTGGGGACAGAGTGGCTGCAAGGATACCACCCCTGCAGTGCCAGATGCGGGTGTCATCATGGGCAACCGAGAGTGGGAGGACATCTGTTCTGAGGAAACATTGCTACTGTGTCACTGGAATTGGTGAGCCATTTGTGGCCATTATCTGTGACTGTCACTATTTGGTGCTGTCATCAGAGACTAAGGATCTACACAGTCAGTCTCATATTATCTGTAACACCTTGGAGACTGCCTCAAAGAGCTCCAGCATCAGAGCTGATCAAAGAGTCAGGACCAAGGAATGCCCCTAACCCCTTGCACATTTATTTTGTTTTAAAGAAGTACCACACTTTGCCCCCCCCCCCTTTCCTTAGAGTGCACTAAGACAGTGTAGTTAATTATACGTTGTACTGTTCATAGGGGTTATTCATGTTACTTATTGCCATTTCAATCAATGAATCTATTTAAAATCAAAGAACTTATTACTCTTTACTTGGGTATAGTGACATTTTGTATAGCTGACTACAGTATGTTTAATTTACTTGGGTGAGCCTATGTTATCTCAGACTGTCTTTATTTTAAGTGGTTTCAATATACCAACTTGCTTATCACTAAACGGGTGTTTGTGCATTTACTATAGTAACATACTGCCAGGTGCAGGGTATTTTCCAATTGTGTCTTTATCTGTGGTTGCAGAGGTCTCTCCATTTAACCAGGTGTGTCAGAGGGGCTGAGTTTGTTCTTGGAGTCAAGGTGGAAGACAGAAGACCCAAAATGTAACCAGGGGCTCCTTCGAGGGTGGCGCTACAATGTCTTTTCTGAACTTTTTCCGTTCTTTTAAATAAAAGTGAACTACCATGCCCTTAAAAATTAAATTTTGGACTGGTGAAACTCATTGAAATGCACCTACCGCTTGAGTCTAATCACCTCACTCTCACATATGGTGGAGGAATTGCTTTGGGCACAAATGGCAGAATTCAAGATTCTCACAGACCAGAAAACAGTGAGTAGCATAAACTGTGAGTTTTTTCAGTATGCAACAGTTAAAGTGAATGTAGTGGAGCCTGCAAGTGGAGGTACATTGTCTTGCAAAGTCTTAAACAGACAGTACACCATATTTTCCATAGGGAAAAGGAATGGTGTTAAAAAGTGTTGTGTGACTGACTGCAGATATGAGGCAGTCGAAGCGCAAAAAGCCAGCAACATTTTCTGAGACAGGATTCTGTGGCTGGAGTGGTTGTTACCGACAGAACAAGCCCCAGACTGATGCATTTGGCCACACTGGAGCAAGGGAAAAAGGAAAGCAAGCATCACTCAGTGCAAAGAGCAGATGTTTGTGTTGTGGGAACAGAGGGGCCCCAGACTGAGTGCAGTATAAATCATATATTTAATAAAAACAAGTAGTAACTCACAGGTTAAATTAGATGAGTTCAGTATGTGGTGAAAATTGCCAGTCCTGGAGTCTCATAAATGTCCTATTTGGCGTCCTGTTTTCCCTTTGCAGCCTGGGGCACTGGTATGATCTTACAGGGATCCAGAGGAGTCTGGGAACCAGGAACAGGAACAGGAAATGTGATTATTCACAGTAGCAAGGAATTGTTATGGATTTTAAAGCTACAGCTTCTTCATCAGACCATGATTGGCTGGCAAACCTGGTAGTCTTAAAAACAGAGGAAATAGAAACAGAGCCATCTGATGGGCTGGCCTGCCTGTCAATCAAATAGACAGATTTAAAGAGGCAGACGGTTGTAGACCGAAGTGAATGTAAATATGAGTAAAAAGCTTGCTGATTAATAGCGGATGATGATAATTTCATGACGTTTGAAGAAACCGATCAAATAATTAATTGATTAAATACATAAATATATAAATATAAATGTATAAATATACCTCGGATATAAAATTAATACATTTGTATGAATAAATTAATTAACTAAAAAATTAATCAAGAAAATTATTATTAAATTATTAACAATTGGTAATCAATCATTAGAAATTATAATGAGTTAATAAAATTTATGAAATGGTGAAAATGGAGGAAGGAAATGACTCTATGCTAGACATAATATTAAGGGTATATCTGTTATAAATTATATGACCAAAAACACTTCTCAAAGGGATAAATCAAATCTTCAAATAATAATTGGTTAATGGATAATGTTGGTGATACCTACTGGGTACATATGTGTGCAAACATATAATCATACATGTACTCAATAAGATAGCCGCTTATGCTTGTGCAGTTGTAAACATGTACAGTACATGTGCAACAGACACATGTATACGCATGAGTTTATGCAATAGCATCTTTCTTTCCCAATACTCTCTAGAGGGAACAAAATATTATAAAAAAGAGAAGGGGGGATAAAAAGAGGGGGCTGGGAAATTTGTGTTTGTTGCACAATATGAGCTGTTTAGTGGAGAAACTGGGTGTCCAGTCACCAATGACTGGGCGACCCACAAAGGCACGACCGAGGGGATCACACCAGCCTTTGTTAAATAACAGTGCTGATCTCAAACTCCTCGTTCATTCCTCTAGGCAACATGGTATCCAAAGTGAAAATCCAATACGTTTCCTGACGATACAGCCTTTTAAAACGTTCTGCCGGGGAAAATTTATTTGGAATTGATTCAAGGACCCAAACTTTTAGATCCTTGGATGATTGCTTATGATATTCCAGAAAGTGGAGGGGGACACAATGTAGAGGGAGACCAGCATTGACAAATCTGCGAAGCTAGACAGTAAACCACAAACATAGAAGAACAGTTAAGGTGACTTTTTGACCATGTTAAATATGAGCACAAGTCAGGCACATGAATTTCTTACACTGATACATGCCCACCAGAGGAATGAGTGTTAGTTGAATGTTATTGGATATAGATTGGGCAGATTTAATTTTGCTAGGAGTGACTTTCTCTTTTATATTCAGAGCCTTCCTATAGGCAAATTGTGCAACTGTAGGAATAGTGGTTTTTAAATGTGGGTCTTGCTGTAGTATAGACCAGTGTTTTTTAAAAATGCTCTCCATTTTCCAGTGTTTATTTTGATATTGAGTTGTAAATCTTGTTCCTACATTTTCTTGTGATCGCTGTTTTGATTTTGGAATGGCATTGGTATTGTAGACCATATGAGCCTGACCGATGAGGTCTGGGGGATAGCCTTTCTCTATAAATTTCTGAGATTAACACTTTGTGCATTATGATTCTCTAGCCTAGTACAATTGTGCCGTAGTCGGCAAAATTTACTTTTGGGGACATTTTTGACCCATCTCGGATGGTGAAATGTAAATTAGAATTTGCTGATGTGGGCTTGGTGTAACTTTTAGCTATAATCATGTACTCTTGGTGACTGAGTTCCAAGTCCCAAAAACAAAGAGAGGTGGTATTTATTTCCAAGGTAAAAGAAAGACCAAAGGTGTTGGAGTTGCAGTGTGATAGAAATTTCTGTACAGTATGAAGAAGAACATCCCAGATGATGATAATAGCATCGATGTAGCACCCATAAAAGACCAGGTGAGCTGCGAATGGGGTTTATTCCCATATGCACCTGGTCTCCCATAGGCCATTGTGAGATTTGCATAACTGGGGGCAAAATTTGCCCCCATAGCAGTCCCAGTCTTCTGAAGGTAATAATCATCCTCAAAATTGAAGTAATTACCGTATTTATCGGCGTATAACACACACTTTTTTCCCCTTAAAATCAGGGGAAAATCGCAGGTGCGTGTTATACGCCGATCCCCTGCGATCCCGAGCTGTCACATTTTCAAAATCGCCGACCGCGATTTGAAAATGGCGTCGCCGGCGCCGAAATACACAGAGCCGGTCCTCGGCTCTTCCCGGCAGCTCTCGTTCACTTTCGGCTCCACTCGTAGTCCCGAGCGGAGCTATCCGAACCTACTCGGCTAGGTTCGGATAGCTCCGCTCGGGACTATGAGTGGAGCCGAAAGTGAACGAGAGAACGCCGGGAAGAGCCGAGGAACGGCTCTGTGCATTTTGGCGCCGGCGGCGCCATTTTCAAATCGCGGTCGGAGATTTTGAAGCCCAGAATGGCAGGGATCACTGGGGCAAGGCTGCACTGGGGAAGGCTGCATTGACAAGGCTGCACTGACAAGGCTGCACTGGGGAAGGCTGCACTGGGGAAGGCTGCACTGACATGGCTGCACTGAGAAGGCTGCACTGACAAGGCTGCACTGACATGGCTGCACTGACAAGGCTGCATTGATGGGCATTTAAATGTAAGTTTTTTTCCCTTCAACTTCCCTCCTAAAAGTTTTTTTTCCCTTAAAATTCCCTCCTAAATTGGGGTGCGTGTTATACGCTGGTGCGTGTTATACGCCGATAAATACGGTATGTTCGAGACAGAATGTGATCGGTGTCAGAATAAACTGTGACTGTCTGGAATTGATGTGACTGCACTCAGACCTCATGCGGGATCGAGGTGTACAATGAACACAAATCCAAAGATACCCACAGATATGCTGGTTCCTAAGTATACGGTTGTAATAACAGTAGGAGATGGGTACCATCCCGGATATACGAAGGGAGGTCCTGGGCCAGAGATTGGAGGAATTGATCAATGTAGAGTGGTGGTAATACTCTCCATGGACGCCACAATGGGACATCCAGGAGAATTTTCAAGGTTCTTGTGTACCTTTGGAAGGTGGTAGAAGTACAGTACATTGTAATATTCTCTATGGAAGAAGGAGGCTTCAGCTGAGATGAAGCCATGGTAATCAAATTCTTGGATTCCTTGATGAAATCTGGTAAAGGATCTGTTTTTAGTTTTGTATATGCGCTATGATCAGAAAGTAAGCGGTGTGATTCATCAAGATAGGTGGCTAGGTCTTGAATGAGTATACCACCACCTGTCTGCCATTTTGATAATTATTTTGTTAGTTCTTACTTAAATTGTTTATAGCTAGACGTTCTTGAGGAGTGAGATTGGCTTTATTATGTGTGGATTTGAAGTTTTTACATATATTCAGAAGTTCTGAATATACCACCTGATAAAATGATTCTATGAAGGGGCCCTTGTTATGTGTGGGGTTGAAAATAGATTTTGGCTTAAAGCAGGTATGTTTAATAGTTGGAGAAAGGGCTAGTTGTTTTGAATCCAAGAATTTGCTCCATATTATCACAATCCTCCCATAGTTCCACCAAATCGCTCAAGGCTCATATTTCTATACAGTAGGGATGAGCTTCGTGTTCGAGTCGAACCCATGTTCGACTCGAACATCGGCTGTTCGGTCGTTCGCCGAATTGCGAACGATATGGGCCATTCGCGCCAAATTCGTGTGGCGCGTCACGGCCCATAATTCACTGCGGCATCGCAGTGCATTGCTTGCTGATGATTGGCCAAGCATGCACTATGACCCGCATGCTTGGCCAATCACAGCGGCGCCTGAACAGAGAGCCGTAATTGGCCAAAGCCAAGGAGGCTTTGGCCAATTATGGCTCAGGGGATTTAGTACACGCCCCACACTATATAAGGCCGCCTGCACGGCGGCCCTGTGTAGTGTGTGTTCCGGCGTTGAAAGAGATAGACAGAGAGACAGTGTCATTTGATTTGAGCTAGATAGATTAGGCAGAACAGTCAGTCAGTTAGCTGCACTTACAGTGTATTGTGTATATATATGCATCCCAGGTGTTGCATATATATATATATATACACTGTATTCAGTTTAGCTAGATCCGTTCCTGTTATCTTCTAGACTATTTACATTTAGTGCAGTGCGTCCTGCTCACAGTGTTCAGCTAGATCCGTTCCTGTTATCTTCTAGACTATTTACATTTAGTGCAGTGTGTCCTGCTCACAGTGTTCAGCTAGATCCGTTCCTGTTATCTTCCTACTGAAAGGCAGGCTTGTCTTGTTACAGTATTAACAGCTACCTAAAGAAAATTACTGGTGTTCTTTTGATCCTATTAGTACCACGGTCAGGCAGCTAGACTATTTACATTTAGTAAAGTGCGTCCTGCTCACAGTGTTCAGCTAGATCCGTTCCTGTTATCTTCTAGACTATTTACATTTAGTGCAGTGCGTCCTGCTCACAGTGTTCAGCTAGATCCGTTCCTGTTATCTTCTAGACTATTTACATTTAGTGCAGTGCGTCCTGCTCACAGTGTTCAGCTAGATCCGTTCCTGTTAAATTCTAGACTATTTACATTTAGTGCAGTGCGTCCTGCTCACAGTGTTCAGCTAGATCCGTTCCTGTTATCTTCTAGACTATTTACATTTAGTGCAGTGCGTCCTGCTCACAGTGTTCAGCTAGATCCGTTCCTGTTATCTTCTAGACTATTTACATTTAGTGCAGTGCGTCCTGCTCACAGTGTTCAGCTAGATCCGTTCCTGTTATCTTCCTACTGACAGGCAGGCTTGTCTTGTTACAGTATTAACAGCTACCTAAAGAAAATTACTGGTGTTCTTTTGATCCTATTAGTACCACGGTCAGGCAGCTAGACTATTTACATTTAGTAAAGTGCGTCCTGCTCACAGTGTTCAGCTAGATCCGTTCCTGTTATCTTCTAGACTATTTACATTTAGTGCAGTGCGTCCTGCTCACAGTGTTCAGCTAGATCCGTTCCTGTTATCTTCCTACTGACAGGCAGGCTTGTCTTGTTACAGTATTAACAGCTACCTAAAGAAAATTACTGGTGTTCTTTTGATCCTATTAGTACCACTGTCAGGCAGCTAGACTATTTACATTTAGTAAAGTGCGTCCTGCTCACAGTGTTCAGCTAGATCCGTTCCTGTTATCTTCCTACTGACAGGCAGGCTTGTCTTGTTACAGTATATAAAGCTACCTGAAGAAAATTACTGGTGTTCTTTTGATCCTATTAGTACCACGGTCAGTCAGCTAGACTATTTACAGTAAGCGCAGTGCGTCCTGCTCACAGTGTTCAGCTAGATCCGTTCCTGTTATCTTCCTACTGACAGGCAGGCTTGTCTTGTTACAGTATTAACAGCTACCTATAGAAAATTACTGGTGTTCTTTTGATCCTATTAGTACCACGGTCAGGCAGCTAGACTATTTACATTTAGTAAAGTGCGTCCTGCTCACAGTGTTCAGCTAGATCCGTTCCTGTTAGCTTCCTACTGACAGGCAGGCTTGTCTTGTTACAGTATTAACAGCTACCTAAAGAAAATTACTGGTGTTCTTTTGATCCTATTAGTACCACGGTCAGGCAGCTAGACTATTTACATTTAGTAAAGTGCGTCCTGCTCACAGTGTTCAGCTAGATCCGTTCCTGTTATCTTCCTACTGACAGGCAGGCTTGTCTTGTTACAATATATAAAGCTACCTGAAGAAAATTACTGGTGTTCTTTTGATCCTATTAGTACCACCGTCAGGCAGCTAGACTATTTACATTTAGTGCAGTGCGTCCTGCTCACAGTGTTCAGCTAGATCCGTTCCTGTTATCTTCCTACTGACAGGCAGGCTTGTCTTGTTACAGTATATAAAGCTACCTGAAGAAAATTACTGGTGTTCTTTTGATCCTATTAGTACCACGGTCAGGCAGCTAGACTATTTACATTTAGTGCAGTGCGTCCTGCTCACAGTGTTCAGCTAAACCTACAAATTAGTGGGGTGCGTCCACCTCACAGTGTTCAGCTAAAGCTACCTGTAGAAGGTTAGTGGTGTTCTCATACTACAGGCAGGCAGTTGATTTTGCTAGCTGCAGTATATATATATATATATATACATATATATATATATATATATATATATATATATATATATATATATATATATATATATATATATATATATCCCAGCTTAGTGCAGCTACAGGCCATTAGTATGTCTGGAAGGCCAAGAAGGAGAGGCAGACAGTCACAAGCCAATAAGAGAGGGCAAGCAGGCTCTGTGTCTAGTGCTGGTCGTGGAGACGGTGCATCCTCATCAGCACGTGGCCATGGGACACGCTTGGCCTTTTTTTCGGCAGCTGGCCGTGTTGAGCCGCAACATGCGGAAGACTTGGTCGAGCGGATGACCAAGCCGTCCTCATCCTCCTCATCTTCTCTCACCCATGCCCAGGGTGCTTTGTCTGACAAAGCAGCGGCCTCTTCCCTCGGCTCAATGTCATCAGTGACTCCTTCCCTAGCTCCACCATGTCCTCCTGAGGAGTCCCTCGAACTGCTTGACCACAGTGTTGGGTACATGCTCCAGGAGGATGCCCAGCGTTTGGAAGGCTCTGATGATGATACTGAGCTCGATGAAGGCAGTAACATGAGCACGGACAGAGGGGGTGCCCAAGAAGGACAGCAATCTGGCAGTCATGCTCCCCCTGCTGCAGCATACTGCCAGGTTTGCTCCAGTGATGAGGAGGGAGGGGATGATGAGGTCACTGACTCAACGTGGGTGCCTGATAGGAGAGAGGAGGAGGAGGAGGAGGCAGCACATCACCAACGAGGCAGGATGCCCTCCAGGGGCCAGCCTAAGGGCAGCACATTGACTGCATCACATGTGCAGGGCACTGCAGTCTCTGCGCGTTATTCAAAAAGTTCTTTGGTGTGGGCCTTTTTTGAGACGAGTGCATCAGATCGCACCGCTGCTATTTGCAACATATGTCTCAAGCGTATCTCACGTGGCCAAAACATCTCCCGCTTGGGTACCACATGCTTGACCAGACATATGTTGACCTGCCATGCAGTTCGTTGGCAAGCGCATCTAAAAGACCCACACCAAAGAACAAAGAGGACCTCTCCTTGCTCCTCATCAGCTGAGATTTCCAACCCCACTAGACCTCTCTAAGACCTGCACTGAGAGGAATGAAGGTGTAGAATTAGGTGTGTCACAGCCAAGTACTTGTGGGCAATCTGCTTTTGGTACACCGACGTCAGATTGTACCAGGCAAATTTCCCTGCCCCAGCTGCTGCACCGCCGAAAGAAGTTTGCTCCCAGCCATCCACATGCCCAGCGGTTGAATGCTAGCTTGGCAAAATTGCTGGCACTTCAACTGCTGCCTTTTCAGTTGGTAGACTCTGCCCCCTTCCGTGAGTTTGTGGAATGTGTGGTTCCTCAGTGGCAGGTACCCAAACGCCACTTTTTCTCACGGAAGGCGATTCCGGCTCTCTACTGGCATGTGGAAGGCAATGTCCATGCCTCGCTGGACAGGGCGGTCAGCGGTAAGGTGAATATTACCGCTGACTCATGGTCCAGCAGGCATGGACAGGGACGTTACCTAAGTTTCACGGCGCATTGGGTGACTCTGCTGGCAGCTGGGAAGGATGCAGGACAAGGTGCAGTAGTGTTGGAGGTTGTTCCGCCACCACGCCTCCAAAATGCTAATGATTGTGACACACCTCTCTCCTCCACCCCCTCCTCTTCTTCTTCCTCCATGGCCTCTTCCTTGAAACCAGCGGTGCTCCGTAGTCGTTCAAGGTGCTACGCAAGTACGCAGGCCAAAAGATGCCATGCGGTGCTTGAGCTGGTGTGCTTGGGGGACAGGAGCCACACTGGGGCAGAGGTTCTGTCAGCTCTGCAGGGGCAGGTTCAGAGGTGGTTGACGCCACGCCAACTTAAGGCAGGAATGGTGGTTTGCGACAATGGCACCAACCTCCTCTCTGCCCTCCGACAGGGACAAATGACCCATGTGCCCTGTTTGGCTCACGTCCTTAACTTGGTGGTGCAGCGGTTCTTGGGCAGGTACCCGGGCTTACAGGATGTCCTGAGGCAGGCCAGGAAAGTCTGTGTGCATTTCCGCCGGTCATATAATGCCAGTGCTCGGCTGACGGACCTCCAAAAGGAGTTTAACCTGCCCAAGAACCGCCTAATCTGTGACATGCCCACCAGGTGGAACTCAACGTTGGCCATGCTGCAGCGGCTGCACACGCAGCAGAGGGCCATCAATGAGTACCTGTGCGACTATGGCACCAGGACAGGATCAGGGGAGCTTGGTTTTTTTTCCCCACGCCAGTGGGCCATGATCAGGGATGCATGCACTGTCCTGTCACCATTTGAGGAGGCCACGAGGATGGTGAGCAGTGACAGTGCATGCATCAGTGACACTGTCCCCCTTGTCCACCTGTTGGAGCACACGCTGCGTGGAATAATGGACAGGGCACTTGAGGCAGAACAGAGGCAGGAAGAGGAGGACTTCCTTAGCTCTCAAGGCCCCCTTTATCCAGACAGTGTTCCTGCATGCCCACCGATCACACAGGAAGAGGACGAGGAGGAGGAGGAGGAGGAAGATTGTGTCAGTATGGAGGTGGAGCCTGGCACTCAGCATCAGCAGCAGTCTTTAAGGGATCAGTCCCAAGAAACACATGAACTTGTACGTGGCTGGGAGGAGGTGGCTGCGGACCATGTCGTCTTTAGTGACCCAGAGGACTCCGGACCGAATGCCTCAGCAAACCTACGCTGCATGGCCTCCCTGATCCTGCAAAGCCTGCGTAAGGATCCTCGTATTCATGGTATCAAGGAGAAGGACCAATACTGGCTGGCAACCCTCCTTGATCCACGTTACAAGGGTAAGGTTGCGGACCTTATCTTGCCATCGCAGAGGGAGCAGAGGATGAAACATCTTCGGGAGGCCTTGCAGAAAGGTCTGTGCAACGCGTTCCCAGAGACTGGGAGGTTACAAACTCCTGTTTCTGGACAACGTGTTGCTGAGGCTTCGGTCAGTCAAAGAAGGAGCGGTGGAGAAGGTGGCCATCTGACCGATGCGTTCAGACAATTTTTTGGTCCGCAGCCCCAAGGTATGATCGGTTCCAGCAACCATCGCCAGCGTCTGTTTTACATGGTGCAGGAATACCTAGGGGCAAGATCAGACTTGGACACCTTTCCCACCGAAAATCCTCTGGGTTACTGGGTCTTGAGGATGGATCACTGGCCAGAGCTTGCACAGTATGCAGTTGAGCTACTGGCCTGTCCTGCATCCAGCGTTCTTTCGGAACGCACATTCAGTGCTGCTGGAGGCGTGGTAACCGATCACAGGGTGCGTCTGTCCACCGACTCGGTCGATCGACTGACCTTCATAAAAATGAATCAGTCTTGGATCACCACCAGCTACCAAGCACCTGATGCTGATGTAACCGAATAATTTTTTTTTAAATCTCAGATCCCTTCAAAGACTGCCTATGCTGATGCTGAGTGACTATCCCTGAGTAATTATCCTCTTCCTCCTCAATCATCACGCTGATAGCTTGTAAGAACATTTTTGGTTCTGGGCGCCACCACCAGTGCCTAAGGCACAATTTTTCAGCCCCTGTTTAACAGGGGCGTGTAATTACAATTTTTGATGTAATACTTTGCAGCGGGGCTCGTTCCTGCATTCCAACTAGAGTGTCTGTGAGGGGTTGCAGTGTTGTGGCACCAGCACCAGTGCCCAAGGCCCAATTTTTCTGCTCCTGTCTAACAGGGGCGTGTAATTACAATTTTTGATGCAATACTTTGCAGCAGGGCTCGTTCCTGCGTTCCAACTAGAGTGTCTGTAAGGGGTTGCAGTGTTGGGGCACCAGCACCAGCACCAGTGCCTAAGGCCTAATTTTTCAGCTCCTGTTCAACAGGGGCATGTAATTACAATTCATGATCTAATATTTCACAGCAGGGCCCTGTGAGGGCTTACAGTGTTGTGGCCACAGCAACACCTAAGGCCCAAATTTCTGCTGAGTATATAGGGCAGGACCCTACTTTCAAACATCTAACTTACAAACGACTCCTACTTGCAAACGGAAGGAGACAACAGGAAGTGAGATGAAATCTACCCCTAGGAAGGGAAATTCTCTCCTGTAAGAGTTAATATGGGAAAAAAAATTCTCCTTTCCACTGATGCTTTCCAATCCTTGTTCCACAAAAAAACCCAAATTTTCAAAAAACATTTTTCATTGGGACAAAAAGTGAGGTGAAATCTTCTGAAGAGGAGGAAAGACAGCAAAACAAATGTCACAGGGGTGATAACCCTTCCCTATGTTTTCCAAAAAGCTTAAAAAAGATTTTTTGGCTGGAGCTAAACACGTTAAAAATGTACCCGTTCAAAATTACAAAGAGATTCTACTTAACAACAAACCTACAGTCCCTGTCTTGTTTGCACCGCCTGTATACTGCTGTTCAGAGTATATAGGGCCTGGTGGCCCCACACCTTTCTTTATTTTAATTTGGGTGCGCGGTTCCCCTTAATATCCATACAAGACCCAAAGGGCCTGGTAATGGACTGGGGGGTACCCATGCCGTTTGTCTCACTGATTTTCATCCATATTGCCATGACCCGACATTACAAATAAACCCGCAAGCAGTTTTAAATTAGATTTTTTCCTTTAAAAATGACATTTGGTGCAGGGACTGTTCTAAACATGGGAAACACGCGTCACTTTACAGGCATACTATAGACACCCCCCAGGTACGATATTTAAAGGAATATTTCACTTTTTTTTTTTTTTTACTTTAAGCATCATTAAAATCACTGCTCCCGAAAAAACTGCAGTTTTTAAAAGTTTTTTTTGCATTGATACATGTCCCCTGGGGTAGGACCCGGGTCCCCAAACCCTTTTTAGGACAATACCATGCAAATTAGCCTTTAAAATGAGCACTTTTGATTTCGAACGTTCGAGTCCCATAGACGTCAATGGGGTTCTAACGTTCGTGCGAACTTTCGGTCCGTTCGCAGGTTCGGCTCATCCCTACTATACAGGTATCGAATATGGTGTCAGGCACTGGTATGGTGTTAACATTGGCAACCATGGTATGTTTGTTTGTTGGCCTGTAGACTAAAGTGTCTCTTGAGGGTGTCATGGTTATGCAGTAATATTTGTCTGTCAGCTTACCTCTCCATGTGTTCAGATTAAGAGGCCAGCCACTCTCACCTGGCTGCTTAAGTAATCTCTCCTAAGCATGGCTCTACCCCAGCCCCTATCAGGGAACTCTATATTAACCTGTGCACTGCAAGCCAGCTCTGCTGATCAATATTGTGTGATTTGGCTTCCGTGTGCTCATTGCGCTGTGTCCTATGTCTGATCCTGTTTACTGATATTGGCTTGTTCTTGACTATCCCTGCTTGCTTGTGACCCTGACTGTTCTCTGTTTATCCTTGTCTGCTAGTCACCCTGACCTTTGGCTTATCTCCTTACTATCCCTTGTTGTCCTCGGCTGCTGCTTCCTTTCTGTCCTGATGTAGCCTACCGTGAGCGTGAGCTGGGAGACCCTGGGGGCCGCGACCTGGAGTAAGTTGCAGAGCAGTCCATCCCTAACCACTAGAGGCTCTGGTGAATTACCTGCTGGTGCTTAGACTCCGCGCCCTGGGGAATCTTATGCTCTAGCTCCCAGTGGGATCCGTGTAGGTGTTCCAGTGGACCTGCCTTCCTGAAGCACCCAGAGTCCCATCTGCAGCAGTCAGCCGTAGGGTCCACTACCTTAGCGGTGCACTCCTGACTCCAATGGTGTGCACCTGTCACCTGGGCTCAGGTGACCTGACAGAGGGTAATATTTCGGATGAATTTGTTCAAATCTTTGAAGATGGTAAATGGATTAGGTGGAATGCTAGGGGCAAAATTTAGACCTCGTAATAACGATAGTTCATCATCAGTAAATTTAATGGAAGACAAATTGAAGATCTTTACAGTCTCCACATTTTTTCTGGAAGTGGTGTGTTTACATCTGCCCCCTCTCCTGCCTCATCATTGTCTTTTTTTTCGTTGGAGCTGGATCGGAGGGTTAGGCATAAAAAAGATCATTTATTGAGAGCACTGGGAGAACCAGGTGAGTGGTCAATGTTTCCAGCCACAACATGTGTAGGATTACTATCCCTGGCTGGAGCCAAGGGCGTAATTGAAAGATCACAACTAGGAACTATGTTGTAAACTATACCTAGTGCAACTGGTGCATCATGGATAGTGGTGAAGGGATCAATGGATGATGAAGTGGTAGGGGTGGTGTCCTCTGTCACTATTATAACAGTGGTTAGTGCACCTGAGGCAGATGTAGTATTGGACAAATCTCTATTGATGGTGGTATCTGTACAACTCAGACTGATGTCTGCCATGGGATGTACAGATGTTGGCCTGTGGGTCTCAGATTCTTTGTTGGAGGAAGATACCATTCTGTGGTTTTGAGAAGACGGAAAGAGACTTGGGGTTTTGGATTTGGGAAATCTAGGGGTAACAGTCTGGTGGTTGGATCTGGAAAGAACGGGATTAGAATGATTATGGATGTGAGAAGTAGGAGTCAGGGACATGAGCGGAGGTACATTGTTTGAATGTTTTTTCTTTTTCCAATTGAAAACTCTGTTAGAGTTATAATCATCTATATCTCTATGGAATTTTCCTAATTTAGATTTTAAAATAAAATCCTCTTTCTTTTTTATATGTTGTTATGATCCATTTTTGAGTGCAAAATTTGGCAATCTGCTCCCACTCTGTAAGGAGCTCTTCATCTAGAAAAGGACAATTGTTAAGTACACGAAATTCTGGACTCGGAATACTGTTTAAGGAAAAAGCCATCCCACCACTGTTGGTTGGCAGAATTAATAAATTCTTCAATCTTCTTAATTTTTGTGCAAGCATCTTTTGTATTAGGACCAGATACATACATGTACACAATGCGATAGATGCTCATGCATATGCATACCCACATACCTGCACATACATGCAGTATGTGCAGTGCAACAGACAAAGAGGAAACAGCATGCCAAATAGATAGTTTATGAGACTCCAGGACTGGCGATTTTCACCACATACTGAACTCATCTAACTTGAGCTGTGAGTTACTACTTGTTTTTATTAAATATATGATTTATACTGCCCTCAGTCTGGCGCCCCTCTGTTCCCATTTCTACACAGAGCCCATCGCTTTACTCAAATGCCCCGTACACGCGATCGGACATTCCGACAACAAAATCCATGGATTTTTTCCGACAGATGTTGGCTCAAACTTGTCTTGCATACACATGGTCATGCAAATCTTGTGGAAAATTCCGAACGCCAAGAACGCGGTGACATACAACACGTACGACGAGCCGAGAAAAATGAAGTTCAATAGCCAGTGCGGCTCTTCTGCTTGATTCTGAGCATTCGTGGAAATTTGTGCATCGGAATTGTGTACACACGATCGGAATTTCCATCAACAGATTTTGTTGTCGGAAAATTTGAGATCCAGATCTCAAATTTTGTGTGATGGAAATTCCGATGGAAAATGTCAGATGAAGCCTACACATGGTCGGAATTTCCGACAACAAGCTCCCATCCAACATTTACCATCGGAGAAATCCAACCGTGTGTATGGGGCATAAGGGAACTGCCTCCATTTGCTAATCATAAAAGATCTCGAATCATTCATGGACATTATGTTTTAATTTTATGTGTGCTAACTCACACACACATTTTATGTTTACCTATATTGCAGTTGCTATATAATTTCATGTTATCACCATATCTAGCGCCGCTGTTCAGCCCTGTTTTTACTGTATATTGAAGCCATTAGTGTGCTGTTGTTTTGTGTGTTAACATACACCCATGGAATTTTTATCACAAATCGAGCTTATGAAAAATGACAGTTTTATTAATTATTTTCTCCCTCTTTCTTCTCCTCTGCTGCTCTTTTATCTGGCCCTAATACAAAAGATGCTTGCACAAAAAATTAAGAACTGATTAATTCAGTCAACCAACAGTGGTGGGATAGCTTTTGTTAAAACATAATGTCCATGAATGATCTGAGACCTTGTATGATTAGCACCTGGGAGGAAGCCCCCTTATGCTGCGTACACATGATTGCACATTCTGAAAACAAAATCCATGTGTTTTTTCCGACGGATGTTGGCTCAAACTTGTCTTGCATACACACGATCACACAAAGTTGGTCAGAAATTGCGAACGTTAATAAGGCGGTGACGTACAACACATACAACGGCACTATAAAAGGGAAGTTTCAAATCAAGTGCGCCACCCTTTGGGCTCCTTCTGCTAATCTCATGTTTATCTTGTGTTAGTAGAAGTTTGGTGAGAGACGATTCGCGCTTTTCAAACTCGTGCTTTTCAGATCATTACTGCTCTTCAGTTTGTGCTTGTGGGTTCATATCTGTTCTTCAGTGCGCATTTGTTTGTCAGTGCGTATTATTATTATTATTATAGTACGTATTTGATTTTCAGCTCGTTCTTGTCTGTTCGTTTCTGATTTTTAGCTCGCTCTTCTCAGGCCTTTCTGTTTTTCATTGCTTTCTGTTATTTCGTTCTAAACCAGCCGACCGTTTTGAAGCCATGTTGCGGTTACGTACTCGTCGTAGAGTTTGTGCTGTGCAGGGGCTTGGTGTTGGGGTTCTTGCTTTAAACCAAGCCCAGTCCATGAACAGGGTGGGGAGGAGTTCATGGACCAAAAATTGGTTGCTCCAGCGTGACCAGTTCTCTCACATGCCTTTGTTGCGGGAGATCCTTGAGAATAATCCTGACGATTTCAGGAATTATCTCCGGGAGCCGGACCCCGTTTTTTAACCATTTGTTGGCTTTGCTGTCCCCTTATATTAGCAGGCAGGACACCTGCATGCGCAAGCCATCACTCCCGAGCAGAGGCTCATCTTCATGTTCCAGTACTTTACGACGGGGAGAAGTCTGCAGGACATCAAGTTCTCGGCAAGCATCTCCCCCCAGGCTCTGGGGATTTTTATCCCACAGACCTGTTCTGCCATCATTCGGGTCCTGCAGAAGGACTATATTAAGGTAAGATTTCTTCTTTAACATCACATTCTATGTATTTAATGTTTGCTAATGTATTGTATTTCTTTCATCATTCCCTAATTACCATGATTGTAATATGTTGTGAATTTCCCCCTTTGTTCTCATGCATGCTGGAAGCTTTTAAACTTCCTTTTTTGTCCATCATGCATATTTGCCTTCACTAACCTCCCCAGCATGCTATCTTGGGCCCATACACACCTAGTCTAGTCACTTAACAATGTATTTTGGCAGCTCCATAGTAGTGCTTTACCCTAAACACCCCCTAAAATGTGTACAAATGTTATTTGTGTCCTTAAATTCATGCAAAGTGCTAGAGGCTTTTTTTGGGGTCCCAAAATCATTTTGAACCCTCCCTCCCCCCAACCACTAAGTCAACCGATACCAATCATCCTCTATCTGCTGACTTTGCCAAACCCATACACACTATATCTACCTCTTTTGTGCTCATGTTTATGGATGAATTCACCAAAGCATGTAGTGCAAGAGCCTGCCTGAATACTTTCAAATGGTACTTTTTAAAGTTTTGTTCTCCTATTTTATTGATAGGTAATTGCAGAAATGTAAAAATGTGCTTCAATTTGTACAGTGTGTATTTATATTTTTGTATTAAGACACTTCTTACCTGTCCAGTGGGCTGCCAATAGTATAAGTAAGGAGGGGCTGGCCAAAGTAACACACATTATGTATGCATTCAGCTCTCAATGAAGTGGAGAGAGTTACCTGTCCAAAACACCCCCCCCCTAAAATTTTTACAATGGGCCATCAGATGGGGTGAGGCATCTGATAAGTGGACCTTCTCTTTTTGTCTTTAAATACTCCTTCAAATAAATGTTAATATTGATTTTGGCCAAGAATGTTTGTGTCTAATCTGCTTGCAATGTTTATGTGCAAAATGACAAATTTTTTTTTCTTGTTTGACTCCACAGTTTCCTTCAACGCCACAGGAATGGGAGACTGTGGCATCACAGTTTGCCCAGCGATGGGACTTTCCAAACTGCGGAGAAGCAATAGATGGGAAGCATGTCCACATTGTCCCATGCACCAACTCGGGGTCATACTATTATAACTATAAGGGGTTTAATAGTATTGTGTTGTTGGCGGTGGTGTCGGAGACATATGAGTTCCTGTATGTGGACGTGGGGAAGATGTCGGATGGTGGAGTCATCGCCCAGACCGAATTTTACAGACGGCTCCAGAATGGTGGCCTGGGATTGCCACCTGCTGAAGAGAACGTGGAAGAACTCCTGTTTGCCTTTGTCGCTGATGAAGCATTTGGTCTGGGTGAACACCTGATGTGGCCATGGCTGGATAAGGACCCTCACCCCGGAGCAAAGGGTTTTTAACTACCGGCTGGCCAGAGCCAGGAGAGTGGCGGAAAATGCCTTTGGAATAATGGCCAGCCAGTTCCACCTATTCCTCACTGCAATAAACATGGCAGAATATAAAATCAATCATATCGTTATGGCATGCTGCATAACTTTTTAAGAAAAAATGCATCAAACTACTTGGCCTCAGTTGGGACTGAGGCCGGCTTATTACCGGATCCAACAACCCTGATGGCTCTTGAAGCTGGCTGTCCTGGCTTGCCCCCCCAAAGTGCCTGTGAAGTTTGTGAAAAGTATCTAGAGTCCTTTGCGGGTAGGGGGGGCATTGATATGCCACAAAATGTTTAACAAACATGTGAAAAATAATTTTTTTATTTAAACAGAAATAATATTTACTTTGATTTACTGCTTGTCTTTCTTTTAGCGGGCTCCTAGGTTATCCAATGGGCTTTTCTTTTTCCCTTTTTGTTCAATATTGCAAATGTAATTTTTTGGATACATGAGGTGACAATCTCTTCTTCAGCGAACTATTATGTTGTGGGTCAGCTACACACACACACACACACACCTTGTTTTTGTTGTTAATGTATGTAATGCATTACTGATAAAAATATTCATCATTTTCAGCACCATGACTGAAATTTGTGGAGTCATGAAAATGGCCTGATTGTGGCAAATTATAAAGCACTGTGGGAGTTATTTACTAAAGGAAATTCCACTTTGCACTCCAAGTGCACTGCAAAAGTGCACTTGAAACTGCACTGAAAGTGCCCTTGTAGTGCAAAGTGGATTTGCCTTTAGTAAATAACCCCCAATGTCACTGTAATCACCAACTTACTACAAAAACTGCTTCTGAGCATTGAAATAAGAAGCCACACATTGTTGAGTAGAAAACATTTTACTCAAAGCACATTCACATGTGTGTTAGAAAAGGGTTTTTGAACAAACCAACAGCTTTGTTGTATAGCATTTTTTTGTCACATTAGAAATAGCCTTTTTTTGGTAAACAGGCTTTAATACAGACTTTAACACGTTTCAAAACATAACAAACACAACTCAGGAACTTACAAAGTTCAACTTTGATAAATTGAAGGCAATATCAGACATTAGTATGTCCAAACTGTGTTGATCTTACCTTCATCAGATGGGGTGATGTTACCCCTGTAAAAGCAAAATGTTGAAGATTCAAAATGGGGATCTCCCTCCTGATCCCATGCCTAATGTCAACATGTGCTACCTCCCATCATGGGGGATCAATGGACGTGTTTTAGGGGTGCAACCCCTTCCTCTCACCTACTTGAGTTTCGAGGAAGGGGTTGCACCCACAAAACGCGTACCTTGATATTCCATGATGGCAGATAGCACATGTTGACACACCGTGTGCATCTTCAAAATTTAGCTTTTAAAATACTTTAAAACTTGTTTTTAACCGCTTCAGCCCCGGAAGAATTTACCCCCTTCCTGACCAGAGCACTTTTTGCGATTCGACACTGTGTCGCTTTAACTGACAATTGCACGGTCGTGCGACGTGGCTCCAAAACAAAATTGATGTCCTTTTTTTCCCACAAATAGAGCTTTCTTTTGGTGGTATTTGATCACCTCTGCGATTTTTATTTTTTGCGCTATAAACAAAATAAGAGCAGCAATTTTGAAAAAAACGCATTATTTTTTACTTATTGCTATAATAAATATCCCCCAAAAATATATAAAAAAACATTTTTTTTTTCCTCCGTTTAGGCCAACACGTATTCTTCTACATATTTTTGGTAAAAAAAAAAATCACAATAAGCGTTTATTGATTGGTTTGTGCAAAAGTTATAGCGTTTACAAAATAGGGGATAGTTTTATGGCATTTTTGTTAATATTTTTTTTTTTTTACTAGTAATGGCAGCGATCAGCGATTTTTATTGTGACTGCGACATTATGGCGGACATGCTGGACATTTTTGACACATTTTTTGGACCATTGTCATTTATACAGCAATCAGTGCTATAAAAATGCACTGATTCCTGTGTAAATGACACTGGCAGTGAAGGGGTTAACAACTAGGGGGCGGGGAGGGGTTAAGTATGTCCTAGGGGAGTGATTCTAACTGTAGGGGGGATGGGCTGTGTATGTGACGTCACTGATCTCTGCTCCGATGACAGGGAGCAGAGATCCAGTGACACTGTCACTAGGCAGAACGGGGAGATGCTGCTTACAACGGCATCTCCCCGTTCGTCCTCTCCATGAGGCGATCGCGGGTATGCCCGCGGCGATCGAGTCCAAGGGACCCGCGACCCGACTCACGGAGATCGCGGCAGGCACTCGCGTGCGCACACGGCGGCAAATTCAAAGTAGTGTTCAGGTACGTTACTTTGCACAGCCGTGCCATTCTGCCAACGTATATCTACAGGAGCCGGTCGGGAAACGGTTAAAAGCAAAAATACATGATAAAATGGTACAATTTTTGTGTGTTTTATATTCTGCCTAAAACATCAATGATGTTCTTAATTTTTTGTTGAACATCATTGATGTTTTCCTTTATATTTTCTAAATCACGATTGCACCCCATTATCTCCCCAATGAGGATCTGGGCACTTTCACTTGTGAAATGAGATTCTTCTTTCACAACATCCACATCAGCTAAAAATAAATAAAAAACACACCATGTATTATAAATATGCAGGCATCCATCTATTACCTGAAGCTATGGTCTCAGACACTCACCTGTTGTGGTGACTATTTCGCCCACTTCATAAAAGTCTCCCTCCTCATCCTCTGCTTGTGGTTTTGGGATTTCCCCTTCTTTAGGAGGTGGGTGGTCCCTGGTGTCCTCAGATGCCCCGAGTCTTTTCTCCCCTATGTGAATAAGGCCCCTTTCACATGGTCGGACCATTCAGGTCCACCTGTCAGTTTTGACGGCGGACCTGAACGGGCGCTCCATGCTAGCCTATGGAGTGACGGATGTCAGCGGAGACATGTCCGCTGACATCCGATCTGCTAAAAGCAGACGAATGCCTCTATGTTCGGATCCGTCGCTGGCAGATCGGGTGAGATCTGATGAAAACGGACATGCTGTCCGTTTTCTTCCGATCTCTCCATAGGCAGTAGCGGCGCTTGACAAGCCCCTCCCTGCTCAGTGAGCAGAGAGGGACTTGTCATCTGCCGGCTCAGCGGAGTTCAATGGAGAAATCTCCCGCTGAGCCAGCGGACCAAGGCGGACTCCGTGGAAGCGGATCCGCCTCATGTGAAAGGGGCCTAAAAAAAGGTATACTTAGCACGCAGATATTTGAGGCCAGAAATAGGAATATGAAACATTGCTTGAAAGTGTCGTCTAATTGTCTGTTTTGGCAGAGTTCCAAGCTGAAGAAATTTTTAGTTCCTTTCTAAACCTGGAATACTTCCCTTGTTTGTACAAGTTTCACACATGGAGACACCCCTAGTATCCACTGGAGTACCTGTGTGGGACACCCTAAAAAGTTTGTTCTGGTGTCCTACACTAGTGCTCCTGCGTCCAGATGTGTAAACAGCTGCTGAGTGTCCTCTCCTTACACTAAATCAATTTTCCATTTCATTCTAGTTACAAACCAATCTAGACAACAAACTTATTTTAATACAAATAGGCCTGAACACATGTAGTTAACCTGCATCTGTTCAAAACATCTTATAAGTGGGCGAACGAACGATGTTTCCTACGACCAATTACTTTGCCCATGAACATGAAAGTTGCCATTTTAAACTGTACCATAGTAAAGAAAAGCACACGGAGCAACATAAAATAAATAAATATATGTGTATGCGCTAAAGGCTATAAATACGTGAACAAAGAATATAATAAATCTATACAATATTAAAAATTATTATAAATTATAAACAGTGTCACACACCTGTGAAGAAAGTAACTATAATCCACAATTGAATATATGAAAAATGGTAACATGCACCATGCAAAAAAAAATGTGCGAAAAAAAAAAAAAATCCTTTAAATGATTAAAAAAAAAAAAAAAAAAATATATAAGTGCTACTTGATAAAGTGTCCGAAACCAATTCATACAAATGAATATATCTCAGTCCAAGCCATTCATAAGAGTATATAAATCAAAGTGCACAATAGTGTCCAAACAAATAGCAGGCAATCCTCATGCTGTTTTTTTTTTGAAAAAGTGCTAAATATTCCTCATGCTCTTCTTATGAGATGTGCACATTAAGGCATGCTGCAGTGCTCTCCAGTGACCCCCAATGGATAATGCGCTCACCTCACACAGTAGCTAAACAGTGTCAAAACACGCATTAGAGCCACTCCAAGGCTCACACAGGGTATGCTGGTGATGATCTGTATCTCGCTCAAATGGTGACATATATGAAAGAAAGGAGACTCATAGCATAATACCGCCAGGAATTTATTTGAAAAGCCCTAAAAACAATCCCTCCAGGAGGGTACTCACAATGCTTGGGTGCGTCAGTGCACCATCCTATCCAAAACATGCAATACAGATGAATCCTGTGGCGTGCGGTGCGGTGTTCAATCCTCTGCCTGTCTGTGTGTAGAAAGCTCCGTCCTGCCCCTCCCCTACGCGTCTTCGGCACAGGGTATACGTGCCTTCATCTGGGGGATCAGCATGCAAGTAATAATAGGAACACACGACAAGTATTTACTTTTTCAAAGCAGTTTCCTGATCCTTCTGTACTGATCATGCTCCCTCAATTTCAGGTCTGACCAGCGTTTCCTCAATTGATCCTTGGATCGTCGTACCCCAAAATTCCTGTGCAGACTATTCACAACTTTAGTCATGATCTTGGCCTTTCTCACATTTGGGTTTAGGTAAGGTCCATACTTCCCATCAGTCGGCCCTCTTCAAGATGTCCACCATCTCTACAAAGGACATATTTGAGGCCTTAAATCTCCTCCGGAATTCGGGACATTCGTGGCTCCGGGCTTTCGTCGTTGCTGCTCTCCTCTGCATGCACCTGCTGTGTCTCCGCCATGTTCTCTACCCACTGCGCAGTGTATATAAAGCGTAACACGCGTGCATCATATGTATGATCTGAAGTGACAATCGTTATAACGAAGGTACAATTTTGACTTAGTGCATCAGTGGCCTATACTGCTTATAGGCCTATATTGGGTCAAGATTAGGAGAGTTTCGCCTGATATTAGGGTTTGTCTTGTGTTGTGTCTTGCAGAGAAAATGGATGGGTTCAAAGACCACAGCTTCCTCCCAATATTCATTGATAAATATAGGGAGCTGCCCTGTCTGTGGCAGGTAAAACACCCGCATTATAATAACAAAATAAAGAGGCAGGCAGCGATGGAGAAACTGCTGGAGTTGGTAAAGCTGCAAGTCCCCACGGCAGACATCCCCTATTTAAAAAAAAAAATTGGTGGCCTGAGGAGCACATATAATTGTGAGCGTACTAAGGTCCAGAAATCCATGAGATCAGGAGTAGCAGCAGATGACATTTATGTCCCCAGGCTGTGGTAATATGAGAGACTTCATTTTCTGGCAGACCAGACTGAATTCAGGGAATCCCTCTCAACCCTACCTTCCATGCTTCCTTCCACCCCAGCTGAGGCTTCCGACGCCCACCCTGGGCCTTCCAGCCAGGAAGAAGTGGAGGAGCCCAGCTTGAGCGAGGTACATCATTGTTCAACATATTTCTTGTTGTAAAATAAAAGATGTGAAATAGATTTTATTATTGATCACTAATTGCTGATTTAATAAAGTGTTTTATATATCAATAGACAGTAGTAGCCAAAAAGGTTTGGGACAAGAATGAAAAATGCTGGGGTCAGAATGATAGTCTTTTCTATTTATTAACATTCAATTTGCAACAGTCATGAGCTGAAAATTGTGTGTGATTGAACAATAAACTAAAACTATGTCCCTTTTTCATACACAGGAAAGCCTCAGCCAGGAGGAGGCTGTGGAATGTGGCAGCCAGGAGGAGGCTGGGGAATGTGGCAGTCAGGAGGTGGCCGGGCCCAGTAGGAGCCTCACAGAATCGCAGGTCCCTCCCCTCCGCCTTCCAACCAAAAGGGCCAGGAAGGGAAGTAACTTTAGCCTCCCTAATCAACTCAGGCTGATTAGGGAGGCTAATGAGGCCCTCGAAGCCAACCCCACTCTCCAAGAGGCCTTTGCATGCATGACTGCATTCAAAATGCAGCAAATGGAGAAGGGCCAATGCCTCTTGTGTGAGGAACTTATGGTGATCACCCAAAATAAGGGGCTGAGGGGCCAACTCACAACTAAAACACACCTGTGTGAGTTGGACCATCCTCTTCCTCTTCCTCTTCCTCCACCTCCTGCCACACCTCCAACACCACAGCCTCAGCCTGGAAGGAAGCCTGTAAGGAAGACAAAAAAGTGATGGACTGGGTTCAGTCTGGTCTGGCAAAAGATGCAGGCTGTTGTATGACCACAGCCTAGAGACATAGATGTCATCTGCTGCTGTTCCTGATCTCTTGGAGTCCTGGACCGGATTGTGCTCACCATTATATGGACTCCTCAGGCCACCAATTTTGGCTGGCAAATAGTTGATGTGTGCTCTGGGTTACAAAGGCTTCGCCAATTTCAGCAGTTTCTCCAGCGTTGCCTTCCTCTTTATTTTGTTATGACCCATAATAAATGGCTATTTTTTTCAGAAATACTTGCCTATGTGTTTTACTTCAAAAAGGACAGTTTGTTTGTGAGTAGGCAGGTACATTTCAAAAATACAATGTCAAATTAACAAGGGACACCAACACCAAACAACCTCCTTGAGGTTAAAAAAAACAAGATAATAATGGTGTTGTGGTAACCTGACACACAAAATGAGAAATAATATTATGGAGATCACTATAAAAAACAAAAAAATATATATATAACAAAAAAATTCTAAACATTATTATGGAGATCTGACGAAAAAAAAAAAAAATGTTATTCAGGAGATCACAAGAAATAATAAAGAAATCAGTTTGTGAGAACTCTGTGTGAATATGAGCAGCAAAACAACTTCATTATTTGAGCATTATAAAGAAGAAAAGAAGGCGCTGCATTAAAATATTAAAAAATTTGCAGCGTGACGAATGTGCTATCTCCATTACAAACGCTCGTACTTGATTCAGAGCATGCGTGGGATTTTGTAAGTCGGAATTGGCTACACAGGATTGGAATTTAGGAGAACGGATTTTGTGGTCAGAAAATTTGAGATCCAGATCTCAAATTTTGTGTGTCAGAAATTCCAATGGAAAAAGTCCAATGGAGCCTACACACGGTCGGAATTTTCGACAACAAGCTTCGATCGCACATTTGCCGTCGGAAAGTCAGACTGTGTGTACGGAGTATAAGAGTAAAGCGATGGGCTCTATGTAGAAATGGGAACAGAGGGGCACCAGACTGAGTGCAGAATAAATGATATATTTAATATAAACAAGTAGTAACTCACGGGTTAAATTAGATAAGTTCAGTATGTGGTGAAAATCACCAGTCCTGGAGTTTCAGAAATGATCTATTTGGCGTGCTGTTTTCCCTTTGTCTATTGCACATGTACATGTTTACAACTGCATGTATGTGCAGGTATGTGGGTATGTTTTTGCATGAGCGGCTATCATATTGTGTATATGTATGTATCTGGTCCTAATACAAAAGATGCTTGCACAAAAATTAAGAAGATTGAAGAATTGATTAATTCTGCAAACCAACAGCAGTGGGATGGCTTTTTCCTTAAACAGTATTCCGAGTCCAGAATGTCTCCATGGGGTCTTTGTGTACCTTAAAATTGTCCTTTTCATGTCCCGGACTCCTACTTCTCACGTCCATAATCATTCTAATCCAATTCCCTCGAGATCCAACCACCAGAGACTGTTACCCCTAGATTTTCCAAATCCAAAACCACAAGTCTCTTTCCAACTTCTCAAAACCACAGAACAGTATCTTCCTCCAACACTGAATCTGAGACCCACAGGCCAACATCTTTACATCCCACGGCAGACATAAGTCTGAGTTGTACAGATACCACCATCAATAGAGATTTGTCCAATACTGCATCTGCCTCAGGTGCACTAACCACTTTTATTATAGCCACCACCCCTACCACTTCATCATCCATTGGTCCCTTTACCGCTATCCACAATGCACCAGTTGCACCATGTATAGTTGACAACATAGTTCCTACTTGTGATCTTTCAATTACGCCCTTGGCTCCAGCCAGAGATAGTGATCCTACACATGATGTGGCTGGAAACATTGGCCACTCACCTGGTTCTCTTAGTGCTCTCAATAAATCATCTTTTTTATGCCTAAACCTCAGATCCAGCTCCAACAAAAGAAAACACAACAAAGAGGCAGGAGAGGGGGCAGATCTACACAACACACCCAGAAAAAATGCAGAGTCTGTAAAGATCTTCAATTTGTCTTCCATTAAATTTACTGATGATGAACTATCGTTAGAACAAGGTCTACATTTCGCCCCTACCATTCCACCTAATCCATTTACCATCTTCAAATATTTGAACAAATTTATCTGGAATATTACCCTCAAAAGACACTTTAGTCTACAGGCCAACAAACACAAAGATACCATGGTTGCCAATGTCGACACCATCCCAGTGCCTGACACCATATTCGATACCTGCATAGAAATATGAGCCTTGAGCCATTTGGTGGAACTATGGGAGGATTGTGATAATATGGAGCAAATTCTTGGATTCCAACAGCTACCCCATTCTCCACCTATTAAAAATACCTCCTTCAAGCCAAATTCAACCCCACACATAACAAAGTTTCCTACATAGAATCGTTTTATCAGGTGATATATTCAGAACTTCTGGATATATGTAAAAACTCCAAATCCACACATAATAAAGCCAATCTCACCCCTCAAGAACATCTAGCTATAAACAATTTAAGTAAGAACGAACAAATAATTATGAAAATTGCAGACAAAGGCGTTGGTATAGTCATTCAAGACCGAACCACCTATCTTGATGAATCACACTGCCTACTTTCTGATCATAGCACATATACAAAACTAAAAGCAGATCCTTTACCAGATTTCATCAAGGAATCCAAGAATTCGATTAACATGGCTTCCTCTGAGGGAGTCCTTTCTACAGCTGAAGCCTCCTTCTTCCATAGAGAATATTACAATGTACCGTACTTCTACCACCTTCCAAAGGTACACAAGAACTATAAGAATCCTCCTGGAAGTCCAATTGTGGCGTCCATGGAGAGTCGTACCACCAGTTATTCTCTCTACATTGATCAATTCCTCCAACCTCTGACCCAGCCCCCCCCTCGTATATCCAGGATGGTACCCATTTCCTAGAGTTATTACAATCATATACTTGGGAACCAACATATCTGTGGGTATCTTTTGATGTGCGTTCACTGTACACCTCAATCCCACATGAGGTTGGACTACAGGCGGTTTTGCATTTTTTATCTACGGACAATGTGTTAGGGATCAGCGGCTAAGGAGACCAGACACGTAGCTACACAAGAGAACTGAGACCAAACTAAGACTATATCATTAAAGTGATATTTATTTTCAGTGAAACACACTAATACACATACACAGCAACTAGTGAGAACATAAACCACTACAGCAAACAAAATAACAAATTAACCTAACTACTGTCTATATACTAAAGAACTAAACTAAAGACTAAATGCAAATATATACAGGGTACAGGGAATGCAGGGATACAAGGCAGAGGCAATGGATGGTGCTGGGCGTGGGTGGTGATGCATTGTGGAGACTGGAGGGATGGATGGTGCTGGACATGGGTGGCGATGCGTTGTGGAGACTGGAGGGATGGAGTAGGTGCTGGGCATGGGTGGGGATGCATTGTGAAGACTGGAGGGATGGATGGTGCTGGGCGTGGGTGGGGATGCGTTGTGCAGACTGGAGGGATGGATGGTGCTGGGCGTGGATGCGTTGTAGAGTCTGGAGGGATGGAGTAGATGCTGGGTGGGGATGAAGATGATTGAGTTGCATTGTGAAAATGGATGAGGATGACTCTGGGTGGGGATGAGAGTTACATAGTGAAGAGGCTCTCCAAAATGCAACTCTCATCTGTACCCAGAGTCATCCATTTTCACAATGCAACTCAATTATGGGGCACAGTGGCTGCATTTGATGGGGCACAGTGGCTGCATATAATGGGCACAGTGGCTGCATTTGATGGGCACAGTGGCTGCATTTGATGGGCACAGTGGCTGCATATGATGGGCACAGTGGCTGCATTTGATGGGGCACAGTGGCTGCATTTGATGGGGCACAGTGGCTGCATTTGATGGGGCACAGTGGCTGCATTTGATGGGCACAGTGGCTTCATATGATGGGCACAGTGGCTTCATATGATGGGCACAGTGGCTGCATTTGATGGGCACAGTGGCTGCATTTGATGGGGCACAATGGCTGCATTTGGTGGGGCACAATGGCTGCATTTGGTGGGGCACAGTGGCTGCAATTGATGGGCACAGTGGCTGCATTTGATGGGCACAGCGACTGCATATGATGGGCACAGCGACTGCATATGGTGGGCACAGTGGCTGCATTTGATGGGCACAGTGAGGCTGCAATTTTTTAGTTTTTTTCAGAATTTTTCAGTTTGTTTGCACCCCCCAAAAGTTTTGAGCACCAGCCGCCGCTGTGTGCAGGTTTTTTTTGTTTCCAGCAGTATTCAGCCTATTCACAACAGGTGTTGTTGGATTGTATTGCTTCTGTGCACTGTTTAACTGAGCAATGTGAGCAAGGAAAAGACAAACTGACTTTAGTTCAACCTCTACTACAAGCTTGGTCAGAGATCATGTCCCCAGTGCTAGATGAGTCACATAAAGTGAGAGCTGCTGCTAAGAATCAAGAACCTCTTCCTCTGTTACCCTTAGCAACCACAGCTCTTACTGAGTGTTTGTTACCTCCTGTAGACAGGGCATCAGAAATATTGGAGCCCCTCACACAGCTTTAGGCCTGGGACCCCCAGGGCCCGACCCCAACATTCTCCAGGGCCCGCCCACTGGTTGTACCACCAAATCCGCTCACAGGCCATCCCACCGAGTCCTTCGGTTCACCCACTTGGGTTGAGAAAGAGCTGCTCCATACCGCCATAGCGAGTGACCCACTGCTCTCCACACAGCAGTGAGACAGGAAACCCAAAGTGATGCGGCAATGGCTGCAGTTAGGTTACCAAATTAACCTAACTACTGTCTACAGTATATACTAAAGAACTAAACTAAAGACTAAATACAACTATATACAAGGTACAGGGAATGTAGAGATACAAGGAAGGGAATCACGAGTGGGTACAAGAGCAGGGAGCAAGACAGGAACAAGGCAGAGGGGAGCAGACTGGATCATGCTAAGCATGAACAACAGGCAGCAAGGAAGGGACCAGAATTGCGGCGCTCCGGGTGAAGGGAGGAAAAGCCTTATGTAGCCCCCCCGGCAGATGAACACTAATTTGCCTGATTACCCCAGTCTGCTGGCTTCTGGGAGACACCTGCTGGCGGACACTGGAGCTGCAGCAAACAGCCCAGAACAGGATAGTGCCTACAGCAGATGAAAGTCAACAAGAGTCCATGATTATACCTAAAAGTTACACCAAGCCCACATCAGGAAACTCTTTTTTACATTTCACCAGCTGTCATCATCTGAGATGGGTCAAAAATGTCCCCAAAAGTTAATTTTGCCAGTTATGGCACAATTGTACTAGGCTAGAGGATTATAATGCACAAAGTGTACATCTCAAACGGAAATTTATAGAGAAAGGCCACCCCCCCAGACCTCATCAATCAGGTCTACAATACCAATGACATTCCAAAATCAAAACAGCGATCACAAGAAAATGTAGGAAAAAGATTCACAACTCAATAACACAATAAACACTGGAAAATGGAGAACGTTTTTAAAAAAACATTGGTCTATGCTACAGCAAGACCCACACTTAAAAAACATTATTCCTACAGTGCCACAATTTGCCTATAGGAAGGCTCCGAATATAAAAGGGAAAGTCGCTCCTAGCAAAATTAAATCTGCCCAATCTATATCCAATAACATTCAACTAACACTCATTCCTCTGGTGGGCATGTTTCAGTGTAAGAAATCACTGTGCCTGACTTGTGCTCATATTCAACATGGTCAAAAAACCTTTACTCATAAGGGTAAGACACACACATGCAACACCTTCCATAACTGTTCTTCTATGTTTGTGGTTTACTGTCTAGCTTGCCCTTGTGACATTGCTATATGTGGGCCGTACAATCAGGGCGCTTTGAGACAGATTTGGGGAACATTGTAGATTTGTCTATTCTGGTCTCCCTAAACATAGTGTCCCCCGCCACTTTCTGGAATATCATAAACAATCATCCAAAGATCTAAAAGTTTGGGTCCTTGAATCAATTCCAGATAAAACGGCAGAACGTTTCAAAAGGCTGTGTCGTCAGGAAACGTATTGGGTTTTCACTTTGGATATCATGTTGCTTAGAGGAATGAACGAGGAGATCGAAATTAGCACTGTTATTTAACAAGTGCTGGTGTGATCCCCTTGGTCATGCCTCTGTGGGTCGCCTGGTCATTGGTGACTGGACACCCAGTTTCTCCACTAAACAGTTCATATTGGGCAGCAAACGCAAATTTCTCACCCCCCCTTTTTTAACCCCCCCCACCCCATCCCTCCTTCTCTTTTTGTATAATATTGTGTTCCCTCTGGAGAGTATTGGATAGAAAGATGCTTTGCATATACTCACGTGTATACATGTGTCTGTTGCACATGTCCATGTTTTCAACTGCACGTATACGGTATGTGCAGGTATGTGGGTACGTATATGCAAGAGCGCCTATCGTATTGTGTACATGTATGATTATATGTGTGCACACATATGTACCCAGTAGGTATCACCATCATTGTCCATTAACCATTTATTATTTGAAGATTTGATTTATCCCTCTGAGAAATATTTTTGGTCATTATAACAGATAGACCCTTAATATTATATCTAGTATAGAGTCATTTCCTTCCTACATTTTCACCATTTCATTAATTTTATTAACTTAATATAATTTATAATAATTGATTGATTACCAATTGTTAATAATTTAATAAAATTTTCTTAATTTTTTAGTTAATTAATTTATTAATACAAATTGATTAATTTTATATGCGAGGTATATTTATACATTTATATTTATATATTTAATCAATTAACTATTTGATCGATTTCTTCACACGTCATAAAATTATCATCATCCACTATTAATCAGCAAGCTTTAAACTTATATTTACATTCACTTCGGTCTACAACCATCTACCTCTTTAAATCTGTCTATTTGATTAACGGGATGGCCAGCCCATCAGATCTCTCTGTTTCTATTTTCTCTATATTAAGACTGCCAAGTTTGCCAGCCAGTCATGGTCTGATGAAGAAGCTGTAGCTTTGAAATGCATTACCATTCCTTGCCATTGTGAATAATCACATTTCCTGTTCCTGTGAAGTCAGGGCCAGCTGCTTTTCGTTTCCTGGTTCCCAGCCTCCTCTGGATGCCTGTAAGATCACACCAGTGCCTCGGGCTGCAAAGGGAAAATACAACGCCCAATAGGATGTTTATGAGACTCCAGGACTGGCGATTTTCAGTACATACTGAACTCATCTAATTTAACCTGTGAGTTACTACTTGTTTTTATTAAATATATGATTTATATTTCACTCAGTCTGGCGCCCTGTCAGAAACCATGAAATCAGACTGAGACAGAAGTACAGGTAAATCACACCTGTTTAATAATAAAAGTAAAAAAAACAAACATAGTCAAAACATAGCCAAAGTTCAGTAACCGGAACGGATAGTCAGCCAAGCCAGAAGTCAGGGATCAACATAGAGAAACAGCAAGCAGAATCTAGAGCCAGAAGGGATGTCAGTAAAGCAACTCTTTAAACAGGAACGCAGGAGATGTTCACTGTGATATTGACCAAGGCGAAGGCAGAGCTCCTCTGGACTGGACGGCTTAAGTAGGCAGGACTGACGAGCAGGATATCATCAACAGCTGAGTAACTGTGGAGAGAGATGGGAGCTGGCAATTAGCTGACAGCTGAGCGGCCAGCTCAGAGAAGGAAGGGTTGAGCCCAGCCCTGACAGTACCCCCTCCTCAATGACCCCTCCCCCTCAGAGGACCACCAGGCTTGAGAGGAAAATGCATATGGAAATCACAGAGGAGGACAAGGGCATGTACATCCGAGGATGAGACCCAAGAGCGTTCCTCCAGACCGTACCCTTTCCAATGCACCAGGTACTGTATGCGCCCACGGAACCTACAGGAGTCAACAATGGACTGTACTTCATTCTCCATGGTTCTCAACCTGTACAGGGTGAGGACGTGGCACCGAGGTGGTAAAGCAGTTGCAGACCGAAGGTTTTAATAAGGAGACATGAAATACATTCAAAATATGCATATTAGAAGGAAGGTCTAATGCGTAAGCCACTGGGTTAATCCTGCGAAGAATACGGAAAGGCCCAATATACGGAGGTGCGAACTTCAGTGAAGGAACATGAAGTCGGAGGTTGCGAGATGACAGCCAGACCCTGTCCCCAACCTGGTAGGAAGGAGCAGGCAGGTATCTGCGGTCAGCATGAAGTCTGTACCTATCATTGGAATGAAGAGCACGGAGATGCTCCTCTAACGCAGGAATACTCTGCGGAACAAATGAGTCAGGCGACATGGAAGGTTGGAAACCATAGTTTGCCACAAACAGGGACAATTGGGAAGCAGAATTTAAGGCACAGTTGTGAGCAAACTCTGCCCATGGTAATAGGTCTGACCAGTTGTTATCATGGTCAGAGATATAGCAATGAAGGAATTGCTCCAAAGACTGATTGGCTCGTTCTGCGGCCCCATTAAACTGCGGGTGATATGCAGAGGAGAAGGCAAGCTGAATTCTCAACATTGTACAAAAGGCTCACCAGAACAAACCGATTACCCCTGTCCGAGACAATCACCTTGGGTAGCCCATGTAAGCAAAAGATCTCCCGAGCAAAAATGGAAGCCAGTTCCTTAGAAGTGGGCAACTTCTTAAGTGGAATACAATGACACATCTTTGAGAACCGGTCAACCACCATAAGGATAACTGTGTTGCCCACAATGAAATCCATAGACAGGTGGGTCCAGGGCCTCTCTTCATTGGGTATGGGTTGTAGGAGGCCCACTGGAAGGTGTCGTGAAGTCTTACTCTCTGGGACAAAGCAGTGGTTACAAGGTTCTCAGGCAGAGCATGGACCTGAGCAGCAAGAATTTTGTCACCCAAAGGAGAAGTGAGACTGGTGCGAACCGTAGCCAGAATACGATCAGGAGGAATCACAGGAACCGGAACCGGAACCGACTCCAACTTGGAAGTGGAGGAAAAATCGTTGTGACAAGGCGTCAGCCCTTACATTATTAGTACTGGGTAAGAATGAGACAATGTAATTGAAACTTGATAAGAAAAGAGCCCATCGCGCCCTTCTGGGAGCGAGGCATTTAGCCTCAGACAAGAATGTGAGATTCTTATTGTCAGTAAGAATGAGAACCAGCACAGTGGTACCTTTGATGAGATGTCTCCATTCTTTCAGGGCTAAAATGATCGCCAACAGCTCTCTTTCATCAATCTCGTAATTGCACTCCGCAGGTAACAATTTCTTGGAAAAGTAGCCACAATGATGCATAGAGCTCTCAGAGGTAGGGCGTTGAGACAGAAGGGCGCCAACACCAGTCTCAGAAGCATCAACCTCAAGGATAAAGGGTAACGTAGGATCAGGATGTGCCAACACAGGAGCAGAAACAAAGGCAGCCTTGAGACTCTGAAAGGCCTTAATGGACTCCGGAGACCAACTCTGTGGGTTACCGTCCTTCCTGGTCATATCAGTTAGGCGCTTGACCAGAGACGAGAAGTTATTAATAAACTTCCGATAACAGTTGGCAAAGCCCAGGAAACGCTGCAGAGGACGTAAACCCATGGGTCGAGGCCACTGTAGGACTGCCGAAAGTTTCTCTGAGTCCATCGAAAAACCAGCAGTGGAAATTACATAGCCCAGGAATTTAACCTGTTCACGATGGAACTCGCACTTCTCTAGTTTACAATAGAGATTGTTCTCTCTTAGTTTCTGAAGCACACGACAGACATCTGTGTGGTGGCTCTCCAGGGACTTGGAAAATATGAGGATATCATCAAGATAAACCACCACACATAACTGCAACAAATCTCAGAGGACATCGTTAATAAATTCCTGGAAAACTGCCGGGGCATTACAAAGGCCAAAAGGCATTACGAGGTACTCATAATGGCCTGCTCTAGTATTAAACACAGTTTCCACTCGTTGCCCTCCTTAATCCTCACGAGATTGTATGCTCCTCTCAAATCAAGCTTTGTGAAAACTGTTGCTCCCTTGAGGAGGTCAAATAGCTCTGTAATCAACAGAATTGGATAGGCATTCTTAATCGTGAAATGATTGAGACCCCTATAATCAATACAAGGTCTCAGTTCACCACTCTATTCTTCACAAAGAAGAAACCAGCACCAGCAGGAGATGAGGATTTGTGGATAAAACCTTAAGAAAATGTGTCTGCAACATACTCCTCCATGGCCTTATCCTCCAAGACCGACAAAGGGTAAACCCGACCATGAGGGGGTATGGCACCAGGTTGAAGGTCAATTGCGCAATCATATGGCTGGTGTGGAGGAAAACTACTGGCTTGATCTTTGTCAAAGACATTGCTAAAATCGCGTTACTCCCCTGGCAGGGAGGAGAGTGAAGAGGTGCACAGAACCTTGGCTACCTTCTGGAAGCATGTCTCACTACATTGTGGTGACCAGGAGAGAACCCCAGCATGGAGCCAATCAAAAGAGGGGTTGTGTCTCTGTAACCAAGGATAACCAATAATCAGTGGAAACTTAGGTGAGAAAATAACTTGGAATTGGATTATCTTATGGTGCAGAGCCCCTACAGCCATAGACAATGGAAACGTCTCATGAGTCACATGGGCAGGCTGTAGAGGTCTCCCGTCAAGAGCCTCAATGGCAAGTGGAGTGTCACACAGCTACATGAAGTGCTTTGATACAAAGGCAGCATCAATGAACAGGCCTGCAGCCCCAGAGTCGATTGAAGCCTGTATCTCGATGGATGACTCAGCCGAAGAAAGGGTAACCTAAACCAGGGGCTTTTCCTTCTGGATAACTGGGGATGAAACAACGCCACCTAAGGTCTGTACATGACAGGACCTCAAGGTTCGGGTGTTCCTTGGATGGGTAGGACAAGACTTCAAAAAGTGACCTGCCTGGCCACAATAAAGGCTCAATCTCTCCCTCCTTCTAAAGCTTCTCTCATCTGCAGAGAGATGCATGAAACCCAAGTGCATGGGTTCACCTTCACTGACAGACTCGGTACCAGGAAGCATGGGAGGTGAGGGAGGCATGGGTGGGACTGCAAAGCTCAGAGACAAACGTACAGGAGGCTTCTGCAAGCGCTCCTTAAAAGACAGTCTTTCTCTGAGTCTGGAGTCAATGAGGATGGCAAATGTGGTCAACTTCTCCAGCTGAGTGGGTATATCTAGGGCTGCTATCTCATCCTTGATGGTATCCAGAGACCATGAGAAAAAGCAGCCACGAGGGCCTCATTGTTCCACGCAACCTCTGCTGCCAGAGTACGGAATTCAATGGCGTAGTTGGCAACAGTTCTTGTACTCTGTTTGATGGACATGAGGCACTTGGCAGCAAAAGCAGAGCGTGCAGGAACGTCAAATACCCTTTTAAACAAAGCCACAAACTCAGGGTAGCGCAAGACAACAGGTTTTTGCGTCTCCCATAGAGGGTTTGCCCAGGCCAAGGCTCTCTCAGAAAGCAAAACCTACTTTGCTTCTGTCCGTGGGAAATGCCTGGGGCAGCATCTCAAAGTATATCTCAACCTGGTTGAAAAACCCACTGCATTGGACTGGATCACCCCCTAAAATCACTGGGGAAGCAGAGCGGAACCAGACATACCCCTTATAGAAGTAATAATCAAGGCGGGTGCCGACACAGAGACTGGAGCAGCAGCAGGGTCGGCCTGCAACATAGGTTGTACCAGTGTGGCCACAGTGGTAGATTCCAGATGAGCTGTGTGACTCTGGAGTGTTTGTAACACCATGGTGAACTGATCCATGTGGCGATCCAGTTCATTCAATCTGGAAAAAATATTACCAACAAGTAGATTGACTGCATCTTCTGAATTTATGGCCTTCGCCTTCTGTCAGAAACCATGAAATCAGACCGAGATAGAAGTACAGTAAATCACACTTGTTTAATAATAAAAGTAAAAAAGAACAAACATAGTCAAAACATAGCCAAAGTTCAGTAACCGGAACGGATAGTCAGCCAAGCGAGAAGTCAGGGATAAACGTAGAGAAACAGCAAGCAGAATCTGGAGCCAGAAGGGATGTCAGCAAAGCAACTCTTTAAACAGGAATGCAGGAGATCGTCACTGTCATGTTGACCAAGGCGAAGGCAGAGCTCCTCTGGACTGGACGGCTTAAGTAGGCAGGACTGACGAGCAGGATAACATCAACAGCTGAGTAACTGTGGAGAGAGATGGGAGCTGGCAATTAGCCGACAGCTGAGCGGCCAGCTCAGAGAAGGAAGGGCTGAGCCCAGCCCTGATACGCCCCTCTGTTCCCATTTCTACACAGAGCCCATCGCTTCACTCTAAGGGAGCTGCCTCCAGGTTCTAGTCATACAAGATCCCGGATCATTCATGGGCATTCTGTTTTAACAAATGTTTTAATATTATGTGTGCTTATTCACACACACATTTTATGTATACCTATATTCCAGTTGCTATATAATTTTATGTTATAACCAAATCTAGCTCTGTTGTTCACCCCTGTTTTTAGATGTGTGCTTTGCCCATGGCAACAAAGGAGAAATCGTCATTTTCTAAATGTCTTGCAGGACAATTTCATGGTCAGATGGTGAATGCACCAACAAGAGAAAATGCATTACTAGACCTACTGATTACTAACAATACAGACCTGATCGTGGATGTAGAAATACGTGGCAAATTTGGGAAACAGAAACCACAGGTCAATTAGTTTCAGTATAAATCACAGAAATAGGATGCACAAGAGTAATACAAAGACACTGAATTTCAAAAGAGCCAACTTCCCTAAAGTGTGTTCTCTGCTATACAATATTAAATGGGATAAAATCCCAGGAACAAAGAACACAGAGGAAAAATGGGAGTGCTTTAAGAGTGAACTAAATAAAGGTATTGGCCAGGGCATTCCAATGGGAAATACATTTAAAATAGTTGAAAAAAATCCTGGGTGTCTCAACTCCAACGTAAAAATGCATATAAAAACTAAATAAATGGCCTTCAAAAAATACAAGGCTGAGGGGCCATTGTCAGCATTTCAACTTTACAAGGAATGCAATAAGAATTGTAAGGGTGCAATCAGGGCGCCTAAGGTAGAACAGAAAGTATATAAATAGTAAGAAAGCAAGGCCAGAACATAATAATTTTGTATGAACTGGGAGGTCATTCTCCCAGCCTTTCCGGCAGATACAGCTGATGATGAGTGGAGTAGGTTAGACCTGGTCTCTGCGGTTTTAACCTACCTGAAATGATCTAAAAGCTTTTGAAAACAAGATCAACTGTAGGTTTTCCCAATGGGGCCTAAAAATGGTATGCCAGCAACATCCAGAGTAGTGTCTTCCTGGTTTGTCAAGTCCAAATATATTTCATACAATACGCTAGGCCTTCCTCCTCCTTCAGAGATCAAAGCACATACGAGGGGTATGGCAGCATCGTGGGCAGCATACGGGTAGGTCGCCCATGAGGTAGTTTGCAGGGCAAGCTGGAGCATGCCCAACACCTTTTATTAGGCATTACAGGCTTAATTTGGCTTGTCCGCCCGAGGAAACATTTGGCTCTACGGCTATTACGGTGGCTGTTGCCCATTAAAAATTTGAGTAGCACTGCATTGAGGGTTTGGCTTATTTTTTTATTTTTTGTCTTCCCTCCCTTCTTAATATTGCTTGGTACATCCCATAGTAGGCTGACAGGGGGAGGTCCAGGAATAAGGAAAATTGTTATCTATACTTACCGTAATTTTCCTTTCCTGGATTCTCCCCATGTCAGCCGGGGATTCCCACCCAGTTTATCCGTCGCGAGGCGGGTTTGTGTTTTTTTAACACTGGTGTTGGCAGACAGCCGCCCTTTATGGGCTAAGAAAGAGGTGGTCCTGGAGGGGTCAGAGGGGACATAGCTGACCCACAGTAGTGGGCTGACATGGGGAGGATCCAGGAAATGAAAATTATGGTAAGTATGGATAACAATTGTCCTTAATATACAAGATTTCAGTAATGAAAACACTATCATTAGCAGTAATCATCATGGTTTTATGAAGAATCATTCTTGCCAGACCAATCTCTTAACTTTCTATGAAGAAGTGAGCTGCCATCTAGATAAAGGAAGGCCTGTGGATGTGGTGTATCTGGATACTGCAAAGGCATTCTATACAGTTCCCCACAAATGTTTGCTGCATAAACTGAGTTCTGTCAGCATGAACCATAGGGCGAGTACCTGGATTAATAACTCGCTACTGGGACGAGTCCAAAGGATGATGATAAATGATGAGTACTCAGAATGGTCTGGTGTGGGGAGTGGGGTCCCCTAGGGTTCTGTCCTGGGACTAATCCTGTTTAATTTATTCATAAATATATAATAAATAAACAGCTCAATCTCAGTATTTGCGGATGATACAAAGTTAAGCAGGGCAATAACTTCTATGCAGGATGTGGAAACCTTGCAAGAAGACCCAAACAAATTAATGGGGTGGGCAACTACATGGCAAATGAGGTTTAGTATTGAAAAATGTAAGGTAATGCATTTGAGGGCTCAAGAGTATGAACGCAAGTTACTCGCTAGGGGGAGAACCTCTGGGGGAATCTAGAATGGAAAAGGACCCTCGGGTCCTAGTAGATGACAGGCTCAGCAGTGGCATGCAATGCCAGGCTGCAGCCAGCAAAGCCAACAAAATATTGGCATGCATTAAAAAGGTCATTCACTCGAGAGATAAACCGATAATTCACCCACCCTACAAGGCTCTAGTGTAGCCACATCTTGAGTATGCCATCCAGTTCTAGGCACCAGTCCTCAGGAAGGATGTGCTGGTGCTGGAGAGAGTCCAGAGAAGAGCAACAAAGCTGACAAAGGGATTGGATGACCTCAGCTATGGAGAAAGACTACAAGCATTGAACTTATTCTCTCTGGAGAGGAGACGCTGGAGAGGGGATATTGTGTCGTTGAACAAATACCGTACTGGTGACCATAGTTTAGGGAAAAAACCTTTCTGTGAAAGGAAATTAAAAAGACTTGCAATCATTTACTAAAATTAGAAGAGAAGCAGTTTAACCGTAAACTGCATAGTGGTTTCTTTACTGTCAGAGCGGTAAGGATGTGGAATTCTCTTCCACAAACAGTGGTATCAGCAGGGAGTGTCGACAGTTTGAAAAAAACTATTAGATAGGTACCTTAACGATCACAACATACAGGGATATACAATGTACTATTGACATAGACACATACACACAGGTTGAACTGGATGGACTTGTGTCTTTTTTCCTTGTCAAAAGAAGTTTATTGAGTATACAATATTATAAAGATACATAAAGTAAGTTTACAAGGATCTATAAAGTAAGCTCATTGTTTTACAGTAGGGTTTATATAGGTAAATATCATGAAATTTCAAATATTAAACATTGGTTTCACGTAAACCTAAATTAAAGATATATATCATTTCCTTAGTTACTTTTGTAGGTATTTAAATGATTTATACCTACTATACATATTGTTTACAAGTAGAGTGTATATAGGTCAAATAAATTCTGATAATGAGCTTTAATCGTAAGCTGGAGAAAAGGAAAGAGAAAGAAGAAAAAGGGTTGAAAGGTAGAGGTGTGGTCCACAAGGTTGTCCCGCTCGTCATTTTATTATTCTTTTTAGTTCTCTTTGAAGCCTTAGAATGGGTGTCTCTGTAAGTCATTTAATCTGTTACCATGGCAACAGGACAGAGTCATTGAAGTTTGACAGGAACTGTTGTTTTATCCAAGGGTGCCAAAGTTTTTCAAATTTTGGAATTTGATTTTGATCGATGGCTACCATCTTAGCATGGGACATTGTATTATTCATTCTGTGAATTGTTTCTGCTAGTACCAATGTAGGAGATTTCCATGCCTTGGCCACTGTTTGTTTTGCAGCCGTAATTAGTTGGATCATAAGTTTGAATTTAAAGAGTGTTATCCATTCCGGTTTTAGATTAAGTAAAGTTAAATATGGATCTGGTTGTATTATTTTTTTAAATATTTTAGATGCAATCACGAAGACTTCCTTCCAGAAGGTTTGGATTACTGGGCACGTCCACCATATGTGTAAATATGTGCCTATTTCTGGGCATCCTCGAAAACAAAGAGCTGAGGTATTAGGTGAATATTTTGCCACTCTAGCGGGTACAAGGTACCAGCGAGTTAGGACTTTATAATTTGTCTCCAGTGCTAAGATGTTGGGTGAAGATGACTTAGATGTGAGCCATATGTTAGACCAGTCCGTGTCTTCTAAAGTTCGTCCCAGGTCCTCCTCCCACCTCTGAACGTAAGAGGGTCTATTAAGATTTGCTACTCCATATAATTGATTATAAAGTGATGAAATTGTACCTTTAGCAAATGGATCTTTTGTACAGATTGATTCAAAAATGGATAATTGGGGAGCCGGCGGCCGGAGCTGATGGAGCAGTGAGGAGAGAGCTCCGTCACACCGAGTGCTCAGAAGCTACTAACAGCGGCTGATAGTGAGCTGATAACAGCCACACGAACGGCGGAAACAGCAGGGAACCGAGCCGCACTAATGGCTAAACGAAAGGAGAGAGAGCCGCCTCGGAAGCTGACCGACTTCTATACGACGGTCCCAGCTAGCCTGTCACAAGATGGCGCCGGCGCGACATCTCCTCACAGCAGAGCGGCAGAATCTGCAGCCAGTGAGTCATCTGCCACTAACACTGTACTGAACCCTCCACACTCAGCCTCAAACAGCCCCATTAAGCAAAAGAGAAAGCTAAACTCCCCAGATGACTCTGAGGCTGTACAGGTCAATGAGGAAAGTGACATGGAACACACTAATGAGTACAGTCAGAAGCTGGATGCTCTCCCCACCTCAGGTCTGCCCCTGACAGATGTCACTATGAAAGAGATGATTCTCACATTAAGGGGGGCCATACAACAAGACATCACTAATGTAATACGCTCCACACATAAGGAAATGACTACACTAGGTAACAGGCTGGATTATGTAGAAACTAAAATGGATGATTTCTCAGCAGCTCATAATGAGCTAGTGGATGCGCACGTGGATCTGGAGGAGGAGCTTAAAGCCCTCAGGTTAAAGGTCGCTGACCTCGAGGACCGTTCACGAAGAAACAACGTGAAATTTAGGGGGATCCCCGAATCTGTGAAACCAGCTGACTTAAGCTCATTCCTTCAACAACTTATGATGAAAACTCTGCCATCCCTATCACCAGCAGATGTCATCATTGATAGAGCCCACAGGCTGCACAAGCCCCCGCACCTCCCAGAGAGAATTCCTAGAGATGTCATTGCCAGGATCCACTTTTTCCATATAAAGGACCAACTCATGAGATTTTCTAGGCAAAACAACGCCCTCCCGGACCCATACGCGGGGATAACCCTATATGCTGACCTCTCACAAGCCACCATGTCAGCCAGGAACAACCTGATCCCGATTACTAAATCTCTACGGAATCACAAGATATTGTATCGATGGGGATTCCCAGCCAAACTATTCATTACTCGAGGCAACGAATCTTACACCATCTCATCCTTAGAAAAAGGCCTGGAATTGCTGAGCAAGTGGAGAATTCTCCCTACCGAGAACAACTCAGAGGGAAAAGGCCTGGGGACCTCCAAAGCAGGTTCTAATATGCACCGCAACTACAGAGGGAAATGCGATGGATGACCGTCTTTCTCCGCCTACATGAACAGAAATCTACACGCCCATACTCTTGGCGAACCCACCCTGCGGCATCACCCTAAACACCAAGCTTCACTAAAGCTAATACAAGTAGCACCGGATGTACGGCTGTACCGGAAGATACATACATGACTATACCCCACTCGGTATTCTGGGATATTCCCGAATTCACCCAGTTATTGTTGACTGTTCTATTGTTTTCAATTCCAGTTCTCTCAGTTCTATTACTTACTCCTTCATCTTACTGGAGCTTTCCACTTACAGGTACGTCAAGCAGACAACCCCTTTCCACTGCCCTAGAGGCTATATCTCTTTTACTGCAAACAACGACTTGCACCATTAGATGGCGCCAAAGCACCACCAATGAAATGAATGTCTCTTAGACTAATGTCTCTCAATACTAGAGGACTCAACAGCCCATTTAAACGCAGAATGATGTGGAACACAGCCCTGCAGGATAACTGCGACATTCTCTGTGTGCAGGAAACACACTTTTCAGAACTAAGCATGCCTAAATGCACCCACAGCAGGTTCCCACACATTTTTACAGCAAATAACTCTTGCAAACGCAATGGGGTATTAATTGCCATTAAGGACTCTGTCACTTTTAAACTTCTAGAGCAATACACTGATTCCCTTGGTAGGTATATTATCTTGATTGCTGAAATCAATAACGATACATACACGTTGGTAAATATATATGCTCCCACGAAAAGACCAATGAGACTCATACACAAAACCTTAAAAAAGGCTAAGTGTTTGCGAAAAGGCAAATTATTGATATGTGGAGATTTCAATGTACTCATGAATAACGAAATGGACTCCTCCTCTGTGGGGCGGAGACGCACGCCATCCCTGGGCCACTACTGTCTATCAGAAGAGCTATACGACCCCTGGCGGTGCCTCCACACCACAGAGAGGGACTATACATACTTCTCACCACTACATAAAAGTTACTCCAGAATTGATTTCTTTCTTACAGATAAGTTCACCTTACAAAATGTGGTCAAAGCGAATATCCACAATATCACCTGGTCTGACCATGCCCCCATTACAATAGACATTATGGATACCCGCAAAACCAACCTCGCTCCCCTATGGCGTAACAACACTTATCTTCTTTCTCTACCCCAAATTAGGGAGGAAATGCAAACAAAATTAGAGGAATATTTTACATTAAATGAACACCGGGGGACCCGCCCTAGTACAGTATGGTGCGCACACAAGGCCTTCTCTAGAGGGGTGCTTATACAAATAGCTGCTAGAGAGAAAAGGAAAAAAATGCGGCACATAGAACGACTACATAACAACATCTCGGATCTGGAAACCAGACACAAACAATCGCCTAACCACTCCCTACTCCTCCAACTAAACACCTGCAGAGAAGAACTCAAACAAACACTTCAACATGATTACGATTTATACTTTAAAAGGCTTAAACTCTCATACTACTCCCAGAGTAACAAAGCGAGCAAACTTTTAGCCTCACAAATTAAAAAACGTCAAACCAGGGCAAATATCTCAGAGATTAAACACCATGGGAACAATAGAATTTATACCAACCCCAAAGATATAGCAAACGCCTTCAAAGACTACTACGACTCTCTATACAATCTTAACCAGGATAAGAACATTTATCAGCCCACAGATACAGATATCACAAATTTTCTCCAGAAAATTAATCTTCCCGCGATAGATGCGAACACACTACATACTTTGAACAGGCCGTTCACTGAAGCTGAAATTAAAGCTGTAATCAAACGCCTCCCAAAAAATAAATCCCCCGGAGCAGATGGTTTCTCAGCTGAATATTATCAAACATTTTCCCCCCTTCTGACACCTAGATTAGTAGAAATTTTTAATAACGCAGCAGAATCAGGTGGCTTCCCGAAAGAAATGTTACAGGCCATAATTGTAACTATACCAAAAACAGGAAAAGACCCCTCCCATCCCCAAAACTTTAGACCCATTTCCCTATTAAACTCAGATCTCAAAATATATGCCAAAGCAATCGCCAATAGATTACTGGATATCACCCCTACCCTCGTAGGACTGGAACAGGTGGGATTTGTTAAAGGCAGACAAGCCCCAGATGGTACCAGAAGGATGATAAATCTAATAAGACACGCTGAAATAACTCGCACTCCCAGTATATTTGTAGCCTTAGATGCAGAAAAGGCATTTGATAGGGTGCACTGGAACTACCTATCTAAAACACTAACTAAATTCGGTCTACAAGGATTTGTTCACACGGCCATAATGGCCCTATATTCTAACCCCACAGCCAAAGTGTATACCTCAGGCATGCTATCCGACCCCTTCAGCCTGACCAATGGTACGCGCCAAGGATGTCCACTTTCCCCAATTGTATTTTCTCTAGCTATTGAACCGCTAGCAGAACTTATAAGGAACAATACTGACATCCACGGTCTCACAGTAGGACAGAAGACCCACAAAATCGGGCTTTTTGCCGACGATGTCATACTAACACTATCTAAGCCTGAATCTTCCTTACACACAGTTAAAAAAATCCTACATGAATTTGGAAGCATGACTTACCATAAGATCAACACCACTAAATGCTTCGCTCTCCCTTTAAACCTCTCCACAAAAAACATATCCAAACTTAAAGAGGTATTCCCTTGCACCTGGGATCTACCTTCTGTTACATATCTGGGTATACAACTGACCCAGCTTACCTCTAATCTGTACACCGCCAATTATCTACCTCTCTTATCACAAATACAGAAAGAATTCACTCAATTATCAAAGATTCACTTAACATGGGTGGGACGCATTGCAGCTTACCAAATGCAAACACTCCCCAAATTGCTCTACCTCTTTAGAACTCTCCCAATTCCCATCCCCACAAAATTCTTTACTGACTTAGCCTCAAGCCTGAATAAATTTATCTGGCTAAACAAAAAACCCAGGGTAGCCCTAGCCACTCTTTATAAACCTAAGACACTAGGAGGAGGAGGACTTCCCAACGCCCATGCGTATTATCAAGCGTCTTTACTGGACCAGGTGAAATATTGGTTCTCTTGCCAAGAGGATAATCTATGGTCTCACATTGAACGTGCCATCACCCCGGGACATGACCTAACGGCACTGCTCATGGCCTCTACTATTCATCACAAACCATTTATACCACCCTACCCTACCATACAAGCAACACTCACAGCCTGGTCATTATTGATCAGAAAGCAATTCCCTAATGAAACACTCTTCCAACTTAACATACCCCTAACGACCTATGAATTCCTTATACAAAATTTTTCCACACACCACTGGAAACAAAAAGGCCTCCACTTCTCTACGGAAGATATAGTGAACCCAACTACCCTAGACAATCTTATGATTCTGCAAATTAATCACTACAAACAAAAACATCCACTCCCAAATACGAAAATACCACTTTCCATTTGGAATTTTCTGCTGAACAAACACAATCCCAGTATTAAAGGCATATCCTTATGCTATAAATTTTGTAACTCCCACTCCTCCCATGTTAAAATGCCAACGATGGAGAAATGGGAAACTGAACTGCAAATGTCTTTCACTTTACCACAATGGCTGCTAGCAATAAAGCACAATAACTCCTCTTCGGCATGTGTTGACCACTGGGACAACTTCCACAAAATGTTTCACAGATGGTACTTGACTCCCATGCGTTTACATACAATAGACCCCACGCTATCGCCACTATGTTGGAGAGAATGCTATCACAAGGGCAACCTCCTACATATCCTGTGGCACTGTAAAGCCCTACACACCTTCTGGAAAGATGTGTTCTCCCTGCTATCGAAAACTACCGATACTATATGTACACCCTCTCCAGCACTAGCCTTATTAAGCCTAGGGATAGAATCTTTTTCCCCCCTGCATAGGAAGGTGATAATACACATTCTATTTGCAGCACGCGTCTCAATAACAAAACGGTGGAAGACAATTTCTCCCCCCAACATCACAGAGGTTATTGCTAGAGTGAAATCACAAAGCCTTATGGAAAAAATGCTAGCACATAAAGAAGGCAGGATAAATACTTATTTTAAATATTGGGGAAGTTGGTTAAACATCCAAGATAACCTCTAGTGTTGAGCTTGATAATACTTACTACACTCGATTATTGAAACATACAGCGCATCTAAGGTGCTTTAACAGTCACAGAGCTAAGGGATTTATGCCTAGAGCTATAAACGTAAAGACGTACTATGGTTATGGTTATTGTTCAGATTTAGTACCAGCAATTTGTATTTCAGATAATACATACTAGGAAAGGTTACAGCTAATAGTACTTGGTTCCGAAACAAAAGTATTAATTATACTACATGATCTGCTTCAAGTGACCGCCTTCTGGGTCACTAACACAGTTCCTCAGAGAAAAACTGGCAAGCCTGCTCACAGAATGTTCCCAATTGGGGTGACAGGCTTCTCCCTCCAATGCCGGATACTCAAACGGTTTTATGAGGAACCATGACATTCCATATGTTCTCAACTGTTGATGTACTGAACCAAGAATACTCAATTTTACTTTTCTCTTTTTTTTTTTTTTTTCTTTATGTGCCCCATGTAAATCTGTATTCCTTTCCTTTCTGTACAACTACTTTGTATTCCACTACTCTGTATCTTGTATAACCTGAAAATCTAATAAAAATTTTCAAAGTTAAAAAAAAAAAAAAAAAAAAAAAAAAAAAAAAAAAAAATGGATAATTGGGATAATGGTGTATCCCCCTTTAGGAATGGTGTATAGAAATTTTTGATTTGGAGATATCTAAATATCTCAGAGTTTGGTAGATCATATTTTTCTCTAAGCGATGGGAATGAAAGGAATGATTTAGATGCTATGAAGTCATTAAGTGTCTGAATGCCTGATGTTGTCCAAGCTTTAAAAGAATTTGGGTAGATCCATGCCGGATAAAAGGCCGGATTTCTGATAAAAGAAAGGAGAGGATTGTGTGGAGATTGTAACTGATATTTGGTTTTTAGTTTATCCCAGAGAGATAAGAAGTGTTTAGTTATGGGATTATGAATTTTAAAGCGGTCTTTAGGATCAAGCCATAATAAATTTGATATTAATAGAGGGTCATTTTCTGAAGCCTCTATAAATACCCATAATGGGATTTCCTGTTTTGCATGGTATTTGGACAGACTGGCCAAATGTGCTGCTCTGTAGTAGTTAGTAAAATTAGGGTATCCCAGGCCTCCTTTATTTTTGGGAAGATGTAGTGTGTGTATATAGGTATACGTGGTTTAGAAGAGCCCCATATAAACGAAGTTGCTCTTTTTTGTACTATTCTCAAAAAATAGGAAGGAATTGGAATAGGGAGGACTCTGAATAGATAAAGCAATTTGGGTAGAATAGTCATTTTGATTGCATTAATCTTCCCTATCCAGGATAAAGGAAGTTGCGACCATTGTTTTATTAGATTTGTAAACTGTCTTAATACAGGAGGATAATTGGTTGAGAATAAGTCAGAATGAGATGCTGTTAAATGAATTCCAAGATATGGGATTGATTTTTCTGCCCATGTGAATGGGAGTGCAGCCCTAGCCGGGATCAATTCCATGTTTGTGAGTGAAATAATTAAGCACTAGGCATTTCTTAGGATTAATCATAAGGCCGGATAGGGCTGCAAATCCATCAAGAGCTGGTATTAAGTTAGGACCAGAGACCTGTGGTGATGATAGAAAAAGTAATATATCGTCTGCAAATATACATAATTTGTGTGTAATACCTCCTACTTCAATGCCAGTTATAGTTTGGTTTGTTCTGATGTATTGGGCCATGGGTTCGAGTATAAGGGCAAATAATAAGGGAGATAATGGGCAACCCTGTCGGGTACCTCTTTCGATATTAAAGGCATCAGATTTGTATCCAGCATATTTTATATAGACTTTGGGTTTATTATATAATGCTTTGATCCATGTTAAAAAGTGGGGTCCAAAACCCCATTTTGTAATGAATATTGCATATATTGCCAGGATACTGTGTCAAATGCCCTCTTAACATCGAGAGATAGAAAACATAAAGGGATTTTCCGTTTTTTAGCAATATGTGCCAATAACACTGCCCTGCGTATATTATCGCCTGCCTGTCTATTTGGCATGAAGCCTACTTGATCTCTATGTATTAATTTTCCTATAAAGCTATTGAGGAGTTTTGCTATTATTTTTGTAAATAATTTAATATCGAGGTTTAACAGAGAGATAGGCCGATAATTCACACAGGAAGTATCATCAGAAAGGGGTTTTGGGATCATACAAACAATTGCCATTAGTGTTTCTTGCCGAAAAGAATGTCCATATAGAAGTTTGTTAAAAGTTTCAGTGAGAATGGGAGAGAGTATTTCTGAGAATGTTTTATAGTATAAAGCCGAGTAGCTGTCTGGGTCTGGTCTTTTGTTAAGTTTTAGGTCTTTTATGGCGTTAGCAACTTCATCTATAGTTATAGGCTCATCCAAACTGCCTTTTTGATTCTGAGATAACTCAGGTAAGGTTATTTTTGAGAAGAAGGATTCAGCCTCTGTAGGATTAAATTCATTGTTTGTCTTGTATAAAGTTGCGAGATGTGAGTGAAATTTATGGACTATTTTAACTGGATTACAAGTGTAAACATTTTTTGATAATTTCAAACGTATTGGTTTGAAAGATTTGTTAGTTGAATTTAATGCCTGAGCTAAATATGTACCTGGTTTGTTTGTATTCATGTAGAAATTGTGTTTGGAGCGTTTGAGGGATTTATCAACTGACTCAGTGAGAAATAGATCGTATTCCAATCTAGATTTTTCCAGATGAGATTTTGTACTCTGAGATGGATTATCTTGAAATGATATGTAGGCTGCATTAAAATTGAGTTCTAGTTTTTTTGCTAGATTTTTGCGTTCCCGTTTAAATAGTGCCATTTGTCTTTGTATTGTACCACGCAAGACAGGCTTATGAGCTTCCCACAGTGTTATTGGGGAGATGTCTGTTGTATTATTAATTGATATGTATTCCTTTAAAGCTTGTTCAATGGCCATCTGATGTAGTGGGTGTTTGAGCATTATGTCCGGTAAGTACCACATTGGGTCATGCGCTTTTGGTATGGCTGAGGCTATAGTAGTGTATACTGCATTATGGTCAGACCACGGAATCGGAATTATATCTGATGCAATAATTTCTGGTATCATTCCTATTGTTAGAAAAATATGTGACTGTGGGGATACTTATATCATTTATATTGATAAGCATTGTAATGTTAATGTAGGATTTTATATGTACATATCGCTCTAACAGGTGTGAAGCACAGTGTTGGTTTCATAAATGACATGTCAGGGTTAAATAATGCTGTTGTATGCTCCACCACCCCGGGATGTCGCTATAGTAGTGGTGATAGAAAGAGGTGGGGAGATTGTTTTAACAACTTTAGGAGAGACAGCAGCATGTCATGTTCTGCTGTCACGATTGACGGGGGTTTGCGCTCACGGGGACACTCGTAAGGCGCAGGCGCTGAGTAAATAGGTGCGCATGCGCACTGGGACTCCTCATTTGATTGACGAGAGGAGGGGATATAAGGAATGATGGGTATCTAGAGCGGCCTATCCCATGATTAAGATACAGGCGTATCGAAACATGTCGGGGGCATGGCCGTATGAAGGATAACACCACGTACGAGTGACAGGAGAAAGTTAGCTGCACGGATTACCGAGTGGGGGAGACGGCTATACTCATTTAAGAAGCAGGCGGGGAGAGGGTGAGAGATACTTCCTATACGCTGGCTTTTAGAGGGTCCGCCGTGACCGCATACCCCCTAGGAGATTGATCTTAGCAGCCGGTTAATACTACACTGGACAGATTGCTGTGGAGTTTGCTGTGTTTTTATTTTTTACACAATGTGAGTGAAACTGTTGAAGTGGTATTTGCAGTGTGAATCATTAAAAGTGTTTTACAGTATTACACTATTGGGAGTTTTCTTGTTTCTATATGGAACGCTCTTCCGGATGGATGAGAGTTTAACCCTTGCCGTCAGGAGCAGACATCTATGCCTTTTAGCCTCATACGTAAGTGGAGGCATGAGGAGCTGGTGAGTGGGTGTCCATAGGGAAAGTGGTCACTGAACACAGAGGTGTGGTGGAAGATTGCACTAGAAGAATCTACACTCCTATAATAGAGGAACTTGCGGATGCACCAGTTTTATTGCTTTTATGAGCACTGATTTGGACACTTGTTGGCACACTTGTGTGATATTTAAGGGACTTGATTTATATATTCACTTTTATGTAGAAGTGTGTGGTGATGCTCACGGATCGCCATCTGATGGGCTTATATATATGAATTATCACAGCATGAGGGGTTTATTATAACAGCATCTGAGTGATATTGACACTAAGTCACGTTTATTTATTTTTGTGGTGTTTTTACATATTGTTTAAGATACATGTTTTTTTTGATGTGGATTCATCAATAGTATGTTTTCATCTTAGTACTATTGCACGCATCTATTCATTTTTTGCACTATATATAGATGAGCACCGGTCAAGAGGTGTGTGTTAGATTTAGTTTTTTTACCATAGGAGGTGAAATAGATTCACGAGTAATAGCGCCACGATTTAATTTGTCACGTGTGGTCTTTGCACTGATCACATAGCACTTATTTAAATCTAATATACACTAGTTGAATTTAATGCCCGAGCTAAATATGTACCTGGTTTGTTTGTATTCATGTAGAAATTGTGTTTGGAGCGTTTGAGGGATTTATCAACTGACTCAGTGAGAAATAGATCGTATTCCAATCTAGATTTTTCCAGATGAGATTTTGTACTCTGAGATGGATTATCTTGAAATGATATGTAGGCTGCATTAAAATTGAGTTCTAGTTTTTTTGCTAGATTTTTGCGTTCCCGTTTAAATAGTGCCGTTTGTCTTTGTATTGTACCACGCAAGACAGGCTTATGAGCTTCCCACAGTGTTATTGGGGAGATGTCTGTTGTATTATTAATTGATATGTATTCCTTTAAAGCTTGTTCAATGGCCATCTGATGTAGTGGGTGTTTGAGCATTATGTCCGGTAAGTACCACATTGGGTCATGCGCTTTTGGTATGGCTGAGGCTATAGTAGTGTATACTGCATTATGGTCAGACCACGGAATCGGAATTATATCTGATGCAATAATTTCTGGTATCATTCCTATTGTTAGAAAAATATGATCTATTCTGGTGAAGGTTTGATGAGGGTGCGAGAAATAAGTGAATTTCTTTTTCATTGGGTTACTTTCTCTCCACGAATCTACCAGATTGTATTTGGAAAGAAGTTGAGAAAAAGGTAATCTAGAGGTTATTTTGGATGGTGTAAAAGGTGATTTATCTAGAAATGGGAGGAGGACCTGGTTCGAATCCCCACACATTATCACTGTTCCTATTTTGTGTGTATTAATCACTTGTAATATATGTGAGAGGAATGGTGTAGGTTGTTTGTTAGGAGCGTAGTAGGAAATCACCGTGATTGCTGTATCCATTATATAACCCATGAGTATCAGGTATCTACCTTCTGGGTCTTTAATTTCTGATGATAAGGTGAATGGTGTGGATCGGTGAAATGCAATTAGAGTTCCCCTATGCTTGGTACAGGCAGAAGCCGTGTAAATTTGTTGATAAAAAGGAGAAATATATTTTGGAGTAGAATCTTTGGTGAAGTGTGTTTCTTGGAGGCATACTATGTGAGCCTTCTTGTTATGAAAAGTACGGAAGGCTTTGGTCCTTTTTTGAGGGACATTTATTCCCTGAACATTCAGGGAAAGTATATTCAGTGGTGCCCTGGCAACAAATAGTTTTGACTTACTTTTTGTTATGCAGAGCTGACTGCGCAGATCAACCTGTGTGGACTGAAGAGATGAATAGATAGAAAAGAAACCAGTGAATTCTGGAGTAAAGAGTAAACAAAAAACATATGAGATTAGATGATACATTGTATAAATTATTTTTTGCAAGTAATCACAATTTACCCGTGAAAGAGAGTAAATATCTCTCTCAGGAGAATAAGTGCCTTCGTCACACTCCCACATAATATGGTTGGGAGAATAAGGAGGGCTAATGGGGGTACACGGATCTTCCGCTTACAGGAGAGAAGTGCTATGTCAAAAGACATCAAAATGATGTTTCATTAATTGGAGTGCAGAATATAGTTTTTGTTGAAATTATTTATTCCAGGGTGGTTGTATATGGTTAGTCTTGCCCTAGGCTAAATAATTCAGTTAGAAAGGTACTGTTAATAACTTTGGTATTGATGAAGATAGTTTGAATTATTTTGGGATTTTAACCCTTTTAGAGTAAACAATTACATATTTTATTCATATGTAACTGTTTAGATATGTTAACTCATAAAATTGAGGTTGTATTGCTTCAGATTAGAATAAACAAAAACATAATTCTAGGAACTAGGTAGGTAATAATATATTTGTTTTAAGAAAAGAAAGAAAAAGCTTCCATTACTTCTGCATTATTGAACATATTTGTCCTAAAAAGTAATAAATCTATTGTTATTACCTGATAATATATAACTGAACAAGAATTTCCTTATTTCACTTATATATTCTAAGGCTATATGAATCAGAAGTAATAAGAAATATAACTGGAATGTAACATGATCCCACACAGTGTGTGACTATCAGAATGCAGTTACATTCAGTTATAAATACAGGTTTTTTATAGAGAACCATCTCTTAGTATAATAAATGAAGAGATATCAGGAATTAGGATGTCAATCCATTGAATCTTCTTGGTCCATGGATAATGTGGCATAACGGCCTCTTTTGTGAGAATGATAATTCCCATTTTGTTCTGAAATTTTCTGAGTGCTGCCTGAAGGTGAAGATGATGTCATTCTGGGAGAGTTGCTGCTTGTGGGTTCTGTCAGATTTAATTTTAAAAGGGTTTGTTGTAGTTCATCTGCTGATCTGCTTCTGTAAATTGTACCTTGGTAGTTAAATCTGACTGAAAAGGGGAAGCCCCATTGATACATAATGTTGTGGCGTTGCAGTTCCATTAGTTGGGGTTTCATGGATCGTCTTTTAGTAATAGTAAGTTGGGATAGGTCAGCAAAAATTTGATAATTGTGTCCTTGAAAATTAAGTTCCTTTTTTTCTCTTGCAGCAATTAGTATTTGTTGTTTCGTTCTGTAATAGTGAAATTTTGTGATTATATCACGTGGGGGTCCATCTTTCTTTTTGGCTGTGAGGGCTCTGTGTACTCTGTCCAGTTCTAAACGTTCAATAGGGATATCTGGCTTTAGTTCTTGTAATAGAGCAGTAATAGTAGATTGCAGGTCTGTCACAGTTTCAGGTATTCCCCTTATGCGCAAGTTTGAACGTCTGGCTCTATTTTCGTAATCTTCAAGCTTAGTTTGAAGTATTAAATTCTCTTCTTTTAATTGTTCCAATTCTGTTATATTTACTTGGGTTGTAATTTCAATTTCATCCATTTTTATTTCTAAGGCTGCGGTGCGGTTTCCCAGCTCTCTTATTTCCTTGGTTAGGCTTTTTGTTATTTGGTCTGAGGTTTGTTTTAAAGCCTTATGAAGCATCTTTTCAAATTGTAATAATATTACTGGGGATGCTGAGGAGGCTTGTGGAGAAGTTTGTGAGAGGATTTGTTCTGTATCTGACTCAAATGGAGAGTCTTGCTGTGACATTTTCTGTCTGTGAGAGCGCCCTGATGCTGTATCTTGTGAGGTGACTGGAGCTGCTTTAGTTGCAGTGAGTGCCTGTGAGCTCTTTGCGAGGTGATTTTTATTTCTGCCACGGTTTCCTCCCAGTACCATATTTCCTGCCCAAACTTTCACAGTTTGTTCCCTGGGGCAAAAAGGTTCAAATGGATACCTTTTGAGCCTGCAGGCTCCCCTTTGTCCTTCTCTTCTCTCCTGAACGGTGCAGAGCTCTAACAATGCATGTCTGCTCCGTTAGGCTCCGCCCATCTCCCTCGACTTGTGTCTTTTTTCAACCTCACCAACTATGTAACTATGTAACTATATGTATATGAAATCCATGCTGCTGACTTTATAATGCCTATGTTGCCTTCAGAACATGTTGAAGACTTTTTGGCTGAGTTTGCGATGATTGCTTCCTACAGAGGGTGGCACAGAGGTCACTGGGCTGAATAGGTGCAGCCTTTTCTGACAGAGGAGTACCAAGGGGTGTACCGTTGGATGGGTCATAACCGAGATGACTACGACAATTACCTAGAAGCAATCCAATATAGAAAATATTCAGGAAAAATTCAGCAGGGGGGATTGTGGTCTCCCATAGCAACCAGAGAAAGTCTATTTACAAAAAGGAGGTGCTACAGCATAGATGTGGCTCAAATCTTAAGTGAAGATGTTTGCACAAAAGTTTCTGCTGTTACCCTGGCAATCATGGAGAAAATTTGATTCAGCCTGCAGGGGGTAAGAAACTGGTAGTTTCACATTATGGCTGCTTGTGTGAAGTGGTCAGCCCAAAGATGAGAACACAGTATCCAGCATCCTGCAAGGGGTCTGATCATGTGTGTGGGTCTGCTGTTACCCCTGACAACAGAAAACCTGTTTAGCCTGCATGGGATGTTGGAGAGTCCAAGAAGGCTGCAATGTTGCCCTGTGTCCATGTGGGGGCATTAGCCTGTGAGAGCACAGCCAAGAAGGGATTACACCCTCAACTGAAATTTCCAACACCTGCCACCTGGAATGGTAAGCAAGTTCCTGTTACATGTGGAAAGAGACTGAGTTTGTGTTTAATGCTGGTGAAGTAGTGGCAAGTCTGGTGTGGGGACACGCTACCAAGAGAGACTTGCTGCTTTTCAGGGGTGAAGCACGGGTTAATGTTGAACCCACAGCAAGACAGAGAACTGATAAGGACTTGTCTTCAGGCAGAGTATTGTGTAGCAGGAAGACAAGTGGTAAAAATGAATGAAATGTGTTGCTCACTAAAAAGATTAAAAATGCTGAGGTAACTAGTGGGTTGATGCCACCTGTTAAAGGCTGAAACAGCAGAGTCTTATGAAGTAAATTAAGCATTGTCAGTGCATTATGGTGAAAATTTGGTATTGCATCCAGATATGTCAGGTATGACCACTGAGAAATGTGTGCCATTGCCCCTAGCAACCGTGACAGGTGCAACAGAGGTATCCCTGGAAACTGCACAGGAGCTCATGGTGTCTGAGCTTGGGCTTTCCCAGGACAACCGTGTCACCGCCCTGACGGGTGAGTGTGTTTCACATGAGGTAAAAAGTGATGAACTAAGTATCCTACAGTCTCAAACTGCTAATGTGCTAACGCAGCCTATACAAGGCAGGAATGTGGATAGTGATGATGTTAAAAAGTGCATTACCACCCTTTTTTGCATTCCACCCATTTTTGAAGCCTCAGGCTCTAATCATGTGCTTAAAAAAAAAAAAAAAATTGAAATCAATGTTTCTGGCACCCTGAATGTGGATTAGGGGCCAGGCGCATGGATTAGGGGGGCGGCACCCCTGCCCTGTGTTGGAGCCGGCGGTGGTCCAGGACAGCTCTGATACTGCGCGGGTGGAACAAATGGGGAAAATAGCTCAATAATTGGACAATTGATTATCACAATCTGATGTGGTTGACTTTGACTTGTGCAGGATGTCTGTTGTCAAGTCATTCTGTCCACCTGTGTCTCCTTGGGCAGTTGGAGCAGTGCAACGGAGTGCTGGTGATTGTAACGCAGGCAGGATAGACTGGGATAGTCTGGTTATAAAGGTGTTAGCATGGTGGAAAGAAATTTCTAAAAGTAATAGTGAGGTGGACTAATGACCAATGGAAAGGCTGCAGAGCCAGTAGTCACAGGTGCATTGGCTGTTGCAGAAGTTAACCCCAGCAGTCGGAAAGATCAGATAAGGGCATGTACATGGCAGAAGTTTTGTCCACAACAAAACAGATAAGTATGTTACAAAGACGGTTGCAATGTTCGAGGGAATTAGCTGGATCGCAGGACACAGGCTTTGCAATCAAAGTAATGTTTATTAACTTAAACAGCTTCACGGCAGCAAAATAATACAACAGAAGATACAGTCGTCGCCCCCCCGCTCCAACCCCAAGTAGGTGGAGAACAACAGCGGAGTTAAGGCAATGGACTCGGGAGAGGGCATCTGCCTTCTTTTTATGCAACCTCCTGGGCCTGTGTACCACTACAAACTTAAATTTCCTGGAGTGCCAGGAACCGAGTAATCCTGGCATTGGTTCCTTTACCTTGTCTCATCCATGTTAAAGGGGGGGGGGTCCTCCCCAAGAGTTAATATCTGAGGGATTCTAAGGCCCACTTAATGGCCAGACACTCTCCCTCAACTATAGCATAGTTTTTCACCGCTGGCGTCAACTTCTTACTGAGAAATACTACTGGGTGTTCTCATCATGAACAACCTGTGACAGAACCGCTCCTAACCCCACATCGGAAGCATCAGTCTACACAATGAATTATTTTGAAACATTTGGTGCTATCAGGACAGGGTGTTGGCACAGTGCTGACTTGAGTTCCAAAAAAACCTTTTCAACCTCTGCATTCCCCTCAACCATGACCGACTTCTGACCCTTATAGGGCGTACACACGGTCGGACTTTGTTCGGACATTCCGACAACAAAATCCTAGGATTTTTTCCGACGGATGTTGGCTCAAACTTGTCTTGCATACACACGGTCACACAAAGTTGTCGGAAAATCCAATCATTCTGAACGCGGTGACGTAAAACACGTACGTCGGGACTATAAACGGGGCAGTGGCCAATAGCTTTCATCTTTTTATTTATTCTGAGCATGCGTGGCACTTTGTCCGTCGGATTTGTGTACACACGATCGGAATTTCCGACAACGGATTTTGTTGTCGGAAAATTTTATCTCCTGCTCTCCAACTTTGTGTGTCGGAAAATCCGATGGAAAATGTCCGATGGAGCCCACACACGGTCGGAATTTCCGACAACACGCTCCGATCGGACATTTTCCTTCGGAAAATCCGACCGTGTGTACGGGCATTAGTCTGATCAGTCAATGGAGCTGCCAATGTGGCAAAGTTGGGTACAAACCTCCTGTAGTATCCCACCATGTCAAGGAATGCACGTACCTGCTTCTTTGTGAGGGGGCAGGTCCAGTTCTGTATAGCCTCTACCTTGCTGATCTGAGGTTTCACCAGCCGTCTATCAAGTTAACCCAGTTATTATATTTTTCAGGGTTCAGTGTAAACCCCTCTTTCTAAAAGGAGTCCAGCACTGCCTGGACTTTGGCCAGGTGTGATTTCCAGTCTCTTCTAAAAATGAGTATGTCATCAAAATATACGGAGGCATACTCCTTTGCTTGCTGACTTTGGATTTTAGACAGGGTATTTGCTACTGGGACACTCTCCGCCCCCAACCTGAGGCTCAAGTCTTGCATCAGCCAGGGAGGTCAACGGTTCCCTGTCCGTTAGGGATGAGCCCGATGTTCGAGTCGAACGTAAATTCAACTCGAACATTGGGTGTTTGCCCGTTTGCCGACTTTGGAATATGGGGTGTTCGTGGGAAATTCGAGCGCCCGCAGAACGCCCCATAATGAACTGCGAGACGATCAATGCACTGCAAGATTGCAGTGCATTGATGGCTGCTGATTGGCCAATGCATGCTTTGGCCAATCACAGTGCGCTCTGCTGTGAGAGCCATGATTGGCCAAAGGCAGGGTGCCTTTGGCCACTCATGGCTTAGGGGGCTTAGTCTAATCATGGCTTAGGAGGCCTAGTGCTCATGGCTGTAATGTATTGCCTACTATTGCCTACTAACTGCTAAAACCAATGGCCATTACTCCATAATCATGCTCTTAGAACTCTCTGCTGCCTTTGACACAGTTGACCACCTGCTCCTCCTCAGCAAACTACACTCCCTTGGCCTCTGTGATTCTGCTTTTTCCTGGTTCTCCTCCTACCTATCTCAGCACACTTTCAGTGTCACTTACAACTCCATCTCCTCTGCTCTGTCCTTGGGCCCCTCCTATTCTCGCTCTATACCTCTTACCTGGCCCAGTTGATAACCTCCCATGGCTTCCAATAGCACCTCTACGCCGATGACACCCAGATCTATCTCTTCACTCCTCAACCCCTCGATCTCCTCACGGATCTCAAACTTACTGAATGACATATCGGTATGGATGTCACACCACTTTCGCAAACTCAATCTTTCTAAAACTGAGCTTGTAAAATTTCCTCCTTCCCGGTCCCCCCCCATGACTTTACTAATAAGATCAACAGCACAACCATCTCCAGAATTCGACCCTTCCTGACTAATGACACCCCAAAGCAGCTTATTCACTCCTTGATTATTTCCCGCCTTGACTACTGCAACTCTCTCCTTAATGTCCTACCCTTATGCAGGCTATCCCCCCTTCAGTCTATTATGAATGCTGCTGCCAGACTAATACACCTCACTAATGGATCTGTGACTGCTGCCCCTCTCTGCCAATCCCTTCACTGGCTTCCCCTACGCCACCATTTAAAATTCAAAATGCTAACCACAACATACAAAGCCATCCACAATATCGCCCCCAGCTACATCACCAACCTCATCCGCAGATATCGTCCAAATCGTCCCCTTCGCTCCTCCCAGGACCTCCTGCTATTTAGCTCCCTTGTTACCTCCTCTCATGCTCGCCTTCAGGACTTCTCCAGAGCCTCTCCTATTCTCTGGAATTTCTTGCCCCGGTAAATCTGATCAGCCCCTAACCTGTCCACCTTTAGGAGATCCCTGAAAACTCACTTATTCAGAGAAGCCTATCCCACACCCACCTAACAAATGTGTCCGAGCCACCCCTCATCAAATCATTCCCTGCATCTATTATCTTTTGTACCACCACCTTCTCCCTTTAGAATGTAAGCTCTACGAGCAGGGCCCTCCTGTCCCTTCTGTATTAAACTGTACTGTAATTGTGCTGTCCCCCCTGTACATTGTAAAGTGCTGCATAAACTGTTGGCGCTATATAAATAGTGAATAATAATAATAATAATATTGCCGGATCCTGGCAATATACATAAAAAGTTCCCCTCACCCAGTCCATTACCGGGCCCTTTGGGTCTGGTATGGATATTAAGGGGAACCCTGTGCCAAAATGTAAAAAAAAATGGCATGGGGTCCCCGCAAAATTAACAAGGGCCTTTTCCCCACAACCCTTGCCCGATGGTTGTGGGGGTCTGTGGACGGGGGGGCTTATTGGAATCTGGAAGCCCCCTTTAACAAGGGGGCCCCCAGATCCTTCCCCCCATGTGAATGGGTATCCTGTACATTGTACCCTTACACTTTCACCAAAAAAAGTGTCAAAAAAGTAAAAATGACAGGAGACAGTTTTTATAAATTCCTTTATAAAAAAAAAAGTGTTCCGTGATGTCCATTCATCTTCAATCACAGCAGCGACACCCCAAGAAAAAAAAAAGAAATCAGAAAAACTCCATCTTAATGGGAGGCGTCCCACCGGCTGCAGCCTTTTCACAATGACAGGCTCCGCCCTAAGCTATATAACAGCTGTTATAGTGAAAAGGCTAGAGTCTGCAGGAGGCAGAGTTTTTCCATTTGGACATTGCGGAACACTTTTTTTTTTTATAAAATAGTTTTCAAAAACTGTCTCCTGTCATTTTTACTTTTTTGACACTATTTTTTAGGTGGGGGCGGGATCTGGGACTTTAACGGTCTTCGCTCAAATTTTTTGCCTGTTCGCATGTTCTGCTCCGTACTGAACCTGGGGGTGTTGGGTTCATCCCTACTGTCCATCCAGGGCTTTAAAAGTTCACATGATATATCTGATATGGCTTCCTCTTGCCCGGTTGGTGGACTTTATAATTTACCCCCCCCATTTTTTCCACAATTTCAAAGGGACCTTGTCTCCTGGGCTTTTTGCAAATGTTCTTTGACCAGTGGCATCACGCTTCTGATCCTTTCCTGCATCTTGGAGACATATGTTTCCTAGAGCATAGCCCACTAACCCCCCCATCCCCCACCCATGTTATTTTTTTTTTACAAAGTATGCCTAATAAGCCAGAAATATTGCAATTTTGATTTGACAGATTCTGTTCCCATTAATATCAGTGGGGTTTGGGTTCGGCATCCAAATTATTTGAAGTTCACCAAATCCTGTTTAAACTGAACCCTGCTCGAGCAAAAGGACAATTTAATTCTGTGTGCAGAACTAGCTCTCACTTTAGATTTTCCTAAACTTTTTTCTTTTTTTTAAATAAAGGGGATTGCCTAAATGTAATGACAGCTAGGTGATAGTGGGTATAGACATGGCGCTTTGGTGCATACTACTTTAGGCTCTAGAAAAATAAATAAAAAATACATTTATAAAACCTATTTTGGAAAAAGGGGGGCAGCCAATGACCATACATGTTTTTTACATGCTTTTACACATTTTTGAAAATAAATCTTGTCTTATTTATCTATTATCTCAGTTCGATAACTTGAAAGTAATAAGTTATAAGATTATTGTCACCTGGACTAAAGTGATGAAAAATCCAAACTTTTGAGTTGTCACTTGAACAGGAATAGAGGGGAAATCTTCCAATACTGACACATATTTCAGTGAACATTATAAAAGGATTTCCCTCACTTTGGCGTGATTTCCTTTCTCTTTCCCCTGTGTATTTTGAACAGCAAATGAGGGGAAATATACTAAAAGAGACAAAGATGTAAAAAAAACTTGACAGGATTTTATTAACCTTCTTTACTCACAAGTGAAAAAAAAGTGAAAAAAAAATAAACGTTTTGGATACACTTCAAAATGATCTGAAGTTAAAAAATAAAAATAAAACAAACAATAGTTGATGGTTAGGCTATAACAGAGGCTTTCTTGGGAATGTCAAAAGGCAGAGACCTATTGATGGAATTCAAAGTAAGGGAAGTGGCAAGGTGCCACTACATTCCATGAATATTCAAAACTGATATATGGCCAAGAAGTGCTGAAAAGAGTTTGAGAGCATGAATGTTAGTGTACATCTAACTGCCCTTTCCAATGTCTATGACTAGCTTTAACCAAAAAAATGATATTTAACAAACACAATACCAATGAATTAGATAGATAGATAGATAGATAGATAGATAGATAGATAGATAGATAGATAGATAGATAGATAGATAGATAGATAGATAGATAGATAGATAGATAGATAGATAGACAGACAGACAGACAGACAGACAGACAGACAGACAGACAGACAGACAGAGTGCCTTGCAAACGTATTCACCCCCCTTGGCTTTTTACCTATTTTGTTACATTACAGCCTTGACTTCAATGTTTTTTTTTAATCTGAATCATATGTGATGGATCAGAACACAATAGTCTAAGTTGGTGAAGTAAAATTAGAAAAATATATACATAAAACTATTTTTCAGAAATAAAAAACTGATAATTGGCATGTGAGTATGTATTCACCCTCTTTGTTATGAAGCCCATAAAAAGCTCTGGTGCAATCAATTACCTTCAGAAGTCACATAATTAATGAAATGATGTCCACCTGTGTGCAATCTAAGTGTCACATGATTTGTCATCACATATACACACCTTTTTGAAAGGCCGCAGAGGCTGCAACACCTAAGTAAGAGGCACCACTAATCAAACACTGACATGAAGACCAAGGAACTCTCCAAACAAGTAAGGGACAATGTTGTTGAAAAGTACAAATCAGGGTTAAGTTATAAAAAAGTATCCAAATCTTTCATGATCCCTAGGAGCACCATCAAATCTATCATAACCAAATTGAAAGAACATGGCACAGCAGCAAACCCGCCAAGAGACGGCCGCACACCAAAACTCACGGACCGAGAAAGGAGGGCAGCACAGAGACCTAAGGTAACCCTGGAGGAGCTGCAGTTCCACAGCAGAGACTGGAGTATCTGTACATAGGACGACAATAAGCCGTACGCTCCATAGAGTTGGACTTTACGGCAGAGTGGCCAGAAGAAAGCAATTACTTTCAGCAAAAAACTAAATGGCATGTTTTGAGTTTGCGAAAAGGCATGTGGGAGACTCCCAAACTGTATGGAGGAAGGTGCTCTGGTCTGATGAGACTAAAGTTGAACTTTTTGGCCATCAAAGAAAATGCTATGTCTGGCACAAACCCAATACATCACATCACCCAAAGAACACCATCCCCACAGTGAAACATGGTGGTGGCAGCATCATGCTGTGGGAATGTTTTTCAGCAGTCGGGACTGGGAAACTGGTCAGGGTTGAGGGAAAGATGGATGATGTTAAGTACAGGGATATTCTTGAGCAAAACCTGTACCACTCTGTGTGTGATTTGATGCTAGGACGGAGGTTCACCTTCCAGCAGGACAATGATCCCAAACACACTGCTAAAGCAACACTTCAGTGGTTTAAGGGGAAACATGTAAATGTGTTGGAATGGCCTAGTCAAAGCCCAGACCTCAATCCAATAGAAAATCTGTGGTCAGACATAAAGATTGCTGTTTACAAGCGCAAACCATCCAACTTGAAGGAACTGGAGCAGTTTTGCAAGGAGGAATGGGCAAAAATCCCAGTGGTAAGATGTGGCAAGCTCATAGAGACTTATCCAAAGCGACTTGGAGCTGTGATAGCCGCAAAAGGTGGCTCTACAAAGTATTGACTTTAGGGGGGTGAATAGTTATGCACATTGACTTTTGCACACACACAGGGGTTTCAGCTTCACATAGCAACAACAGGTAACAGAAAATGCTAGCCCACTTGGCTGCACTTTAGTAGCTCCACTGCTTTCTTTCAGCTCACTTAGCATCTTGCTGCACCGGCCTGCTCCTGGCCTCTAGGTAGGTGTTCTTCTGACACCCCGGGCTCTTTAACTTACAGATTCCTTTGGTCTCCTGGACTCTTTCCTATTTGCCTCAGCTCTCTCAGTCTCCTAGACTCTCTCAGCTGTTTCAAATCTCTTAGTCCGATGGGCATGTAATCTCTCCAACATGGAGTGCTGTCTCATGAGTAGATCACCTTTGTCTCCAGACAGGATCAGACACACATGTCTTTTGCCTGGGGCCTGAACTATTGCCAGTCTTTAGGCAAGGAATCCCCCACATAAGGGATGCAATCTCCAGCAGGAACACACAACATTTTTGACAGGGCTCTGTCTACAGATGGCAGCAACTGCTCTGAGCTCTCCCCAGACTTGACACCTGTCTCCTCAGATACCTGTGTACTCACACAGGCTGTAGGTGCATAGGCCCTTTAAGGGCATGCATAATGCTGTGCATAATGCGTCCCGCAATGAAATTAAGTTGGACAGCCTGCTTTAGAACCTTCAAACTCCAGGCCGTAATCCGGGAATCCAAAACCCAGAGAAACTCAGAATACAGCTTTCTCTGCTCAAAATACACACTGGAGATACTCAGACCATGAATTTGAGAATCCCGTGTCATCTCTACATCCCTTTATTAATCTCAAACTGTGGCAGGGCCTCACACTTTCAAGATAGAAAGATAGATAAATACACACATTTCTGAAACTATTTGTTACTTCAAAAAAATTGTAAACCATTAAACACACATGATTATATTTGTGTACAGTAGAAAAAAATATATGTATTGGTAATACCTCTGTCCTAGTATAGCACTGCGGACCAATTTTTTCAAGATACCGTATATACATAATATAAGCCGAGTTTTTCAGCACATTTTTTTGTGCTGAAAGTGCCCCCCTCGGCATAGTAATCGAGTCACTGCGATCTGCCTACCTGATCAGCATGTCATGCAGTCAGATCTGATCAGCCATCCAGTGTACAAAAGCCACGCCTCCTCCTTGTCCTCATCCATGATAGGGGAACACTCAGTTTCCCAGCAGTGAGTCAGTGTTCAGTGTTCTGCTTATCACCGACGTCCTCTCGTCCTCATCCCACGAACGAGAGGATGTCTGTGATAGGCGGAACACTGACTGTTGGGAAACTGAGTGTTCAGCCTATCATGGACTAGGACGAGGAGGCGGCGCGGCTTTTGTACACTGGATGGCTGATCAGATCTGACTGCATGACACGCTGATCAGGTAGTTAGATCGGCACAGGGAAGGCATGCAATGGATGGTCACAGGGAAGGCATGCAATGGATGGACACAGGGAAGGCATGCAATGGATGGACACAGGGAGGTATGCAATGGATGGACACAGGGAAGGCATGCAATGGATGGACACAGGGAAGGCATGTAATGGATGGACACAGGGAAGGCATGTAATGGATGGACACAGGGAGCTATGCAATGGATGGACACAGGGAGGGCATGCAATGGATGGACACAGGGAGGTATGCAATGGACACAGTGAGGCATGCAGCTGCAGATGGAAATTGTTGACCCTCTTTTTCCACTTACAGTAGCTGCTGCATTTCTCACCCTCAGCTTATACTCGAGTCAATACGCTTTCCCAGTTTTTTGTGGTAAATTAGGTGCCTCGGCTTATACTCGGGATGGCTTATACTCGAGTATATACGGTATGTATAAACTACAGTCAAATTTGCTGTTTCATTTTTATCGAACTAATGGAACACATAGCTTCTCAGACCTGGTGACAGTCCCCAAAAAAATATAAAGCGTAACTTACAACATACTGGTATTATACCTAAATTAAATTGATGGGTTTAAGAAAAACTGACTGATGTCACCATATACAGTAGATATTCAATATGCACTTTAGCATTAAGAGTGCTTTCACGCTCACGGCGCCTGGGCGTCAGGGGCGTCAATGGGCAGGGGTGCTTTAGGAGCGGTGAGTTCACCGCTCCTAATGCGCTCAAAAGAAGCTGCTGGCAGGACTTTTTCTGACGCCCTGCCAGCGCACCGCTCCAGTGTGAAAGCCCTCGGGCTTTCACACTGGAGTGAATGGAGCCGCTGTTTCAGGGCACTTTGCAGGTGCTATTTTTAACGCTATAGCGCCTGCAAAGCATCTCAGTGTGAAAGGGGTCTTAGGTTTAGCATAAAAACAACATTATTTTAAAATTAGGCAAATGTAACAGGAATACCATTCTGACTGACAGTAATTAGAAGACCACTTGAAAAAGTATGTTCCTAGCATGCCTGCAAACATAAGCACTACATTAAATAATGCTCTAACCAAGCTGCAAAAAAAACTGTAAATGACATGCAAGGTACATCTAATGTTGACATTTTTCACATGCTGCTATTTTTTTTTCAGTTAAACCTAATTCACTAATTCACATTAGCTCTACAATGACATCATAACCAAATTTTTCTTGTTTATAACAGATACATAATTTTGTGGTTGATTCAATAATTAATTTCAGGTGTTGAGGTGGGGTTCTAGGTGCAAAACTAAGACAGCTCAATCTGCTAACATGCAAAATGGATTCCTTAGGTTCCTTTCACAAAGACTGTCTGATCAGGTCTGCCTGTCAGTTTTTTAGGTGGACCTCATCAGACCCTCTAGTCTCCTCTATGGAGCAGTGGATCCGCTGACAAGCGCTGCCATCCGATCCTGTCTGCCAAAAACAGACAGATGGTGGTCCTTTTTTTTCCATTTGTCCAGCAGATCAGCTGGAAACGGACAGTCAGTCTGTTTCTATCTGATTTCCCCATAGAGGAGAGCAGGAGTGTGTCCTTGTCTGCTCTGCTGTGCTTGTCATCCGCATGCTCAGCAGGGATCAGTGGAGCGATCCCCCACTGAGTAAGCGGATTCCGTTAAGCGGAGGCACCCGTGTGAAAGAGGCCTAGATGGAAGTTTATAAAGTTTTAATGGCCAAGAAGCTGGATCATTGACTTTTTCCTGTTTTTTTCAACACATGTTCACTAACATGTGAACAATAAAATGTTGCAATGTCTCATTGTCTGCAAGATGTGTAAACCCTGTGTTATTTACTCCCTCTGTAAATGGACAAGGACTCAAATACTGTCCAGACACATCAGTAGTAGAGTTGGACGAAAGGTTTGGGCCAAGCATGAGTTGGCCCAAACCTGAACACCGAAATTATTGGGGCGTTCGACCTGCCGAATGACCACAATGCACTACGCCGCCGCACAGTGCATTGGAAGCCCTGATTGGCTGAAGCAATGAAAGCTTTGCCTAATCAGGGCACAGAGCACTGTCAGAGCCATGATTGGAGAAAGTAAGGATGACTCTATCCAATCATGGCTCATTGCTCTTAGTCCCACCCCACTCTATTAAAATATTCTCCCCATGGCGGCCATTTGCAGTGTGATATTGGCATGGAGAGAGATAGAACAGGGCTCTGTTCAGTGCTACTAATGAGTTTGTGTGCTATTGTACTTCTATTGTCAGTGTAGAATATCAGTTTAGTGGGAATCTAGTGATAGTTCAGTGTGAGTGTAATACGACCATTCATTTTTTTTAATAATAACATTTTATTAAAATTTACAGAAAATACAAGTACAAAAAAGTTATAAGTATTAAAATAAGAACCAAAGCGGGATCATTCCATGAATGTGTAAACAAGTACATTTAGTATTAAGGTCATCTGTTAGTAACAAATACAACTAATTCAATGCAAAGATCACAAGCAGATGACGTAGACAAAAAGTGCCCAATGGAGTTGTGACCCCGCCACATCATCAACATAGGTACGAAAAGGCAGGCGCGGACTAACCACGGCACAGCACCGGCACAGAACGCGCACGTGCACCTACACCGGCCTGAGATATGTAAATTGTAAACACTGTACAAAAAGATCTCAAATTAACCTACATATCATGGACGATGATAAAGAAAACAGGGAAATGGGGAAAAAAGCAACCACAAGGAGAAATGGGGAAAACAAAAAGGGCACATCAGGACCAAATAACAATTAACGGATGCATCTGTGAGGAGAGGTTGCAGCAATGCAAGCAATATTTGGGTGGAGGTGTGCTGTAATGGCATTTAATCTGTAGAGATCTCTGAAGAATAGTACATCCAACCTGCCCATATTTCTTTAAACTTGTCTTGTTGGTCTTTGACCATATGAACCCATTGTTCAGCCTTCATAATTATATCAACCTATCTTTTCCAGTAGGACATGTAGATTGTTTCCAAAACCTAGGTATTAATGATTTGGTTGCATTCAATAGATGTGCAGTGATGCTTTTTTTTGTTTGATGGAGGAGGGCACCCCATCGAAAAGAACATGGAAAGGAGATACTTCTATGGGTCAAAGAGTCCTCCATTTAATCCATGAACGTTTTGATCCTCCCAGAATGGTTTGATCTTGGGGGAAGACCACCATAAAGGGAGGAACGTGCCCTGTTGATTGCAACCCCTTCAGCAATGGGCATCTACCATCGGGTAAATCTGTACTAGACAGACAGGGGTCCGGTACCAACTAGCAAGAAATGTGTGAGACTTTTCTTGTGTGTGGGAACTATTGGAGGTGGAATGAGTTGATTTGATCAGTCTTTGAATTTGTGAAGGAGTAAACGTGTGACCTATCTCTCTCTGCCATTCTCTTATGATGTAGGGTACTGAAGTATATTGGGCAATAAGAACCAATCTATACATTTGGGATAACAGGTGTCTAGATTCCAGGAGGTTAGCGCATAAGGACTCAAAGGTAATAAGCTAGACCAGGGGACTCACTCGAGGTTGCAGTTTATTAAAGAAGTCCACTAATTGGCAATGTCTCCAGGATATTAAGGGTATATTGCCAAAGGACATCACTAACTCTGGGAGGGGAGACAAAGTGCCCTGTGGAGCAAACTTAGCCAACCTCCTGCAGCATTTTTTACTGACAAAACATGGGAAATTTACTGGCGAAGCACATTTTTTACTGGCAAACCTGAGAAATTACAGAACTCCTATTGAAAGCTAACACAGTGAATATTTAAACAGTATAAACATGATATGGAAACACTGACAATACCTATAACAAAGTCATTTGCTTGATTTACATTTAAAAAGTCAACACAGCATGAAAGTATCAGCCCCTGATATTTACTGGCAGTTGTAAAAAAATCACAGATTTTTACAAATTGTCAGTAAATTTACTGGCAGTTGGCAACCCTGATGCCGTGTGCCTCATTGTACAGACTGCCTCCCATTGTTTAAAAAAATAAAGAAAGCTTAAAGAGGAGGTCCACCTAAAAAAAATATATCAAAAGCCAGCAGCTACAAATACTGCAGCTACTGACTTTTAATAAATGGACACTTACCTGTCCCAGGGTCCAGCAATGTCGGCAGCTGAAGCCGATCAATCGCTCGGCTCTCGGCTGCTGCCGCCACCATCCTCGGTGAGGGAATCAGGATGTGAAGCGTTGCGGCTTCACTTCCCGGTTCCCTACTGCGCATGCGCGAGTTGCGCTGCGCAATCTGGATGGTCCCTGCTGTCTCTGTGATCCGTGTGTTTCCCTGCAGACAGAGGGGGGGCAGGAAGGGGCATAGACTCCTGCGGGAGTCTATGCCCGGAAGTGGGTGCTAATACCTGTATTATACAGGTATCTGCACCCTCCTCCTCCCTGAAAGGTGGCAAAAGTGACCCCGGAGGGGGGGAGGGTTCCGAAAAGCGGCAGTTCCATTTTTGTGTGGAACTCCGCTTTAAATGGAAAATGTCATTGTCATTTTTTGACTTTATAAATGTCATTATTGCTGCAGCAGGCTCTATAAATGGTACAGATGTGCCATATTACAGGCAGACTAAGGGGACCACCACAGGCACTATATTTAAAGGAATTTTTCATTTTTATTAATATTTCTCATTTTGATGATTTAATTTTAAGAATCAGTAAATCACTGCTCATTTAAAAATTATGTTTTTTACAAACTTTTTTTTCATTGATACATGTCCCGCAGGGCAATACCCGGACCTCATAACCTTTGTTTGCCCAACTACTTGCATATAAGCCTTCAAAATGGGCACTTTTGATTTTTCCAGTTCGGGTCCCATCGATTTCAATGGGGTTCGTTATTCGGTTCCGAACTTTTGCGATGTTCTAAAGTTTGGTGCAAACTGAACAGGGGGTCATTTGGCCCAACCCTAATCAGTAGCACTGACTACCAAATAGGGTAGACTTAAGTGTAGTGTCTTTTTGAATAAATATTTTTTACAACTTACATACAAATTTAACTGACTGCCTATACGCATACTCTATATGCGGCCCCACAGAAAAAAGCCCAGTAAAGTGGGGCCGCATATATGCACACTGTCGGCGTGAAGGGGTTAAAGAAATATACACTATGAAAATGTTTGGGTTTAAAGTATAACTAAAGGCAAAACTTTTTTTTTGTTTTGGATAGAGTGCAGAGGGGTTAAAACATCTGTCAGGTTCTTATTGCTGTCTGTGTCCCCGTTATGGAGATTTTTCCTCTGTATTTGTGATGTGTACCGTTATCATCAAATGTGAAAGTAAAAGAAAATCACAAATTTTGGGTTGTCCCCAGAACAGTTCCTATAGGTACACTACTTCCTGTGGCCCTGGTGACAATTAGGGATTCCCTCACTTTGGCAGTATTTCCTCTCACTCCCTGTTATGGGACAGGAAGTGAAGGGAAAAATCTTCAATGGAACATGGACAGGGTTAACTTGAGACATTGCAAATTACTTGGAGCATTGAGATTGGCTGGGTCACATGACACTAAACAGGAGGAGAGGATGCAGAGAACAAGAAGAAAGGTTACCAGGGGATGTGTGATCAGTGAGCAAAATCAGAAGAGAATGAGGGCTGGGTGATCAGTGTATGGGAACAGGAGGAGAAGACCACGGGGGCCTAGTGACCAGTAGGGCAGGGGCAGGAAAAGGACACTGCCTTTAATTCAGAAAGTGAAGAAGATGTGGCTGACAATTTCCCTGCCAGCGAAAGCTTATCTGAGCATTCTGGGATCTATGACTGCCACCATACCAATGATCCAGTGGGCCCAATGGCACACAAGAACATTTCAAAAATAATTCCTCTCACTGTGGTATGCCTCCCCAACCGGAGACAGTCACATCAGATGCCAGCCTGGAAGGATGGGGGGCTCACTATCAAGACCCGTCAGCACAGGGACGTTTGGCAGGTCAAGTCGCAGAGTATATTCTCAAACATTCTGGAGCTTAGAACAGCCTTGCAAGCAATGCTAATGTTTAGCCCCTCTCTGAGGGGGAAGAGTGTCCTCTTAGGTGTGTACAACAGAGTTGCCATGAAAGAGGGTATCTGATAGGAGGTGCTCAAGGGGGTGTACCACATCCCAATTGTATCATGGAAAAAGAAAGACCCCCTAGGGGTGGGACTTTATAGGCACTACCACATAAACAAAAAGTAGAAAAATAGAAATTATTTATTAACATATCATAGATAAAAAATACATATATAACACATAATCATGGATGCAATAGTATATACAAAGAAATTTATGCAAAGGGAAATGATACAAGTTCCTTAACCCAACAACATTTCAGAGATAAGTTGTTGTCTCCTTCATCAGGGGACAGGGAAAGTAGGGGGATAAATATCCCCTGGTTACACCCAAAAAGTCAGCTGAGGTCTGGAGATCCAGACAAACAGCGAACTGACATGTGCACTGTGGCCCAGCAGGTAGGGAGTCTGGAGGAAAAACAAACATAAAGAGCATAATGAATATCAGTGTACGGAAAAGGAACAAGGAGGGGGAAAGAGAAAAAACTAAACAATTCCCCCTCCATATTTGATTATGTATTATATATGTATTTTTATCTATGATATGTTAATAAATAATTTCTATTTTTCTACTTTTTATCTATGTGGTAGTGCCTAAAAAGTCCCACCTCTAGGGGGTCTTTCTTTTTCCATAACAGAGTTGCCATGACCTACATCCAGGGACAGCGGGGCACCAGGAGTTGCGCACTGTTGAGAAAAGTCTGGGTTATTCCAGTGTGGGCCCAGGTGCACCTAGCAGATTTGAAAGCAATATATGGCAACACCAATGGCAAAACTTTGGAACAATACCTTCGCTGTTTTTGCACTTGCTCTCAAGACAACTGGGCTTCTCTTCTCCCATGTGCAGAGTTCGCTTACAATAATTCCATACATACGGCCACCAACCAATCTCCTTTTTGGGCCAATTATGGTTTTAACCCTTCCTTCCTTCCTGATTCTATTCCTGAAGCGTCAGTCACTGTGGTACAGGATCAAATAAATTTAATTCAAACCAATTTTCAACAATTCCGGGAAGCCATGCAAAAGGCCCAAGATAGACACTAAAAATACCATGACAGGGGAAGGAGGAACAACCCGGCTTTCAAAGCAGGGGACAAGGTTTGGCTATCCGTCATTAATCTTAAATTGCCATGCCCATCAATTAGGCCCGAAATTCAGCATTTTCCTGCGCGCATGCACGGTAGAATGGCGCTTACACGGCTCGATGAGGGACACATAACGTGAATTCCTTGCTTGCCTATAAAAGGCTGCTCAGTCCCATGCTGAATTGCTGGATTGTCTCTTAGCTTCCTGTGTTCCTGCATCAGCATCCTGTTACCTTGTGATTACCTGCTGTGACCCGGATTGACCCTGACCTTCTCTGATCTCTCTCCAGCGCTTTGACCATGGCTTGCTTTAAGGACTCTGCTTACCCTGCCTGCTCCCAGTGTATGACCCCAGCTAGTTATACTGACTTGCTTCTGCTTCTATTACCTGATTACCTGCCTAAGCCTGCTGGTGACTCATGCCTCTTTGTGTCCTATACCCTATGTACCACTTCCAGGGGTATAGTGCGCTCAGCTGCAAGGGAAGCCGCTCTCAGCATCTCGGCCTTGGTAAGGTACGTGACACCGGCACAAGCTGTTCTGGACTATCAGTCACTGTGGGTGTCTCTGAAGGAGTGATGGCAGCGGGAACTAACACTTCCGCTATAGTGTCGGCGAGCTCGACGGACATGTTCAGTTCCTCAGAAAAGTCAGCCTGGGCTGAAGTAGGACTGCCCGACTCGGCAGCTTCGGTACCGGAGGTGGGTTCTTCCACAGAGGCATACCCATGGGCTCATGGGTGCACATGGCAGCTATCAGCAACAATTCTCCACATTGACAGCACTGATTTCTCGGGAGCATAAAGAGAGCAAATCTGGAACACCGCTGGCAAACAATCCCCATTGCCACGGAACTTTGGGAAATGTACAGAGCAATCTCACCCTTCAGTGCTATCCGAATACGAATACCCGTGTCAGTAATTGTGGTTCCAGAGGTGAAGAAACTGGCGAACTCTCAAGGGTCGTATTCAGCCGACATGGGTTGAGGAACCTCCAGCCCAGGAGCTCCCAGATGCGCCATGTTTCCTTTCAAGTCACGAGGTCTCAGCATGCGGATCCAAGATCGTGGCCCGAACAGTAATGCGTCCTCCTCTGCAGAGTGGAGGCTCCTCCCTCTGCCAACAGATTGTTCTTTTGGGAACTGTGGTGCCTGCCTTCTTCTTGCTGCGGCGTGCCAAAACTGTAATGGAGTCCATTTTGGAGTCTGTACCCTCACAGCGCTAGCGGGAAGTGTCAAAAGACCAGGCAGATCCTCTCCCCCGAGCAATGAGACTTGGTGGTTCTTCCACACATTAATAGTACACACGACAACACAGTCTATAAGAAGAGTAAATGTTACTTGCCACCTTTCCATGGAGCCAGACTAAATCCTGATGGAGTTGAAGCCAGTTGCTATGGGCGACTGCTGCAAGGACAATGCCTTGGCCCCACGTTGGGCACCAAATATAGCAAGGTCTCCGGCCTTGTCCAGTCTAATGAGAACCTCCAAGGCCAAAGATAGCTGACATCCTTCAATATGTAGTGGGTTGTGAGGCATAGTGGGTGCAAAGATGGTGAAAGTCATTGGGCGCCAGACACTTCTTGGATGTAAAAGAGGTTTTATTTCTTTAGACAGTCCTTTTTGTATTTTTGGGGGATAGAGGGTTAGGGCAAGGACACCCTTAAGTAGTTGAAGATTCAAGTGTCAGACTCTGAGACTTCAATAGGAGGACAGCCATGCAGGGAAAGGCCCCAGCAAGGTGCCACTTCTGCACATGCAGTTCCTAACTCAAATGTAACAGTCCTTTCAGCTCCATTACAACTGCCTCTTGTAGCTCTTCAACACTGAGCTCCCGGTCTCTCACTAGACCCTCTGATTCACTGACTCCGAATCCCTTGAGCTCATCCAGGGTTTGCGATTGTATCCCCTCAAGCATCACCCACACTTCCCTGCTGGGTGCCTAGCTTGGCACTCCAGATACTTCTCTAGCTTCACCCCTGCTAACTGGCGAGGTCCCTGGCTTGACTCACAAGGCTGCTCTGCAAGCATCTCCTCCGTGGGTTGGGTCCCTGACTTGATCACCGCCTGAGGTTTCCTGATTTTCCACCATGCCCTTTTGGTGAGAATGGGGTTCTGGTACTTGCTTCAGTTGCTCACTGTGGTCCCTTGTAAAGGTGGTTGATCCCTTTGTGGTGACAGCTTCTCTTCTACCTCAGACCACTGACAGGTTCTCTGGCCGGCAGAACTGTCACTTCTGATTGGACTGCAAGCCTCAATCCCAACCCTGCGCTGCTCTCTCACTTCTGGATAGGCCCTCATACAGCCTGGCAGCCAGATGCCCCCGGGTTAGGCCAAATCTAGCAGCCCGGGCACGCAACACACATCCACCCAGACAGCCTTTCAGGTGGCACAGAACACAGATCACCTGACTCCACCCAAATATATATGTGCTCCCAGCAGGCCAAGGGATTCAAGAAAACCCCTGCCCATTGGCTGAGATACCCCATATACCCATAACCTGACCTTGGGTTGCCCTTTTCATACCTAGTACCACCAAGTACATGACCACCTAGTGGTAGAAGAGAAAAGTGCAACAAGGCCAAACTTAGGGAGAAAGCAATAGATCTCTATCAATCAATTTTTTTTAGATTAGCTCTAATGAGCAGGGCCTTCTGATTCCTCCTGTACCAAATTGTAATGTAACTGTAATGTCTGCCTTTATTTTGTTAAACACTGGGCAAACTGTTGGCGCTATATAAAACCTGTATAATAATAATAATAATCAATCAACCAGAATAACTACTCCTGGCAAGTAATTTTGTGAGGAGCTCCCTGCCCAAACTACAGGGTGCTACAAATGCATTCTTCTTCTCAGTTAATACAAAGGAAAAGTAGGTATAATAAACAAGACAGTAATGTTAATAACTTGCTTTCGTTGCCAGCGGTTTAGACATTAATGGCTGTGTGCTGAGTTATTTTAAAGGGAACAGCAAATGTACAATGAAAGTGCTACCCCATGCTATAAACTAATAAATCATTGTAACAGTGCAAAAAATTCATATAACAATGACAATAATAAAACCATAAAAATCAAAGGTTTAAAGTCTATAACAGTTCATCAGTTTCAAATCTTTCCTGTGCAACTTCAAATTGGTTGTACAGTATAAAGTGCTAAGTGCTGAAAAGATAATCTGTGCAGTCCGTGCTCCCCTCTGTGTGCCCTCTCACTCACCAGATTTCCAGGACTCTCATGACAGAAGTCACAATTGCTTATGGGGATGGCTGGGCTCTGTAGTCCCACGGCTGTGTCTCCAGCTGTAGTGTAGGTTAATCTCCATACACCATCAGATTTCCAGTGCTCCCATGACAGATGTCCCAGACGTTTAGGAGGATGGCTGGGCTCTGTAGTCCCACAGGCTATATTTCCAGCTGTATCGTAGGTTAGTCTCCATAGACCATCAAAGACTAAGGACAAATGGCAAAAGAAAATGATATAGCGTAATTCCATTTATTACGCATTAAAATCAAACAAACTCAGAATCGGAAGTGGCCAACGCCTTGCGTCTCACTGGCTGGAAATTGCGTCACCACCCGCGGTCAACTGGCGCTTTTTGTCCCTCCCACGAGACGTTATCAAAGGATATCCCTGGGTGGTGTTGTATATGAATATATAGTGAGAAACTCCTCCCTCACACACCTAAACCAAGTGAATGACTCAAGAGTGATGTCTTATCCTCTTCCTGTATCTAAATTCACCTCTGTTGAATCCTCCATATTAGTACACCCAAATGTTACCAAACTTAACTAAATGTTTAAAGCGTCTATGTGTATCCTATCAACTTAGGGGAATGGTTCAATGAATTAATTGGATAAAATAAACAGCTCCATGATGGAATTAAATTAATTCCATCATGGAGTTGTTTATTTTATCCAATTCGAGGAGGTAAGCTGTAATTTGGATAGAGGCCTGTGGATGTAGCATATCTGGATTTGTTTAACACAGTACATCTTAAAGTGGTTATAAACCCTTGTTTACAACTTTATGTTACAGGCAAGCCTATATTAAGGCTTACCTGTAGCTAACAAGGATATCTCCTAAACCTGCACGGTTTAGGAGATATCCCTGTATTTGCATGCGCCGACGTCATGCGGCACATGCGCACTGAAGACAACTGAAGCAATGGTGCCATATGCCGTTGCTTCAGTTGTACTGTGCCGTTCCCGCGGAGCCACGATACCCGGAAGTCACTCCGGGACAACATGTCTGCGGTCGGAGGAGAAGACGTGGACCGATGCGGGGGCTTCGAATTAAGAAAAGTAATACATAATTAACTAGTATGCTATGCATACTAGCTAATTATGCTTTTATCTCGCAGGGTTTTTTGTTTTCTCGTTTTTTTGCTGAGGGTTTACTTCCTCTTAAAATGCTTAATTTAAAAATTAGGGTCTTTTGGCATTAATGATATGATATGTTCCTGGATAGAAAACTAGTTGCAGGAGTGCATCCAGAAGGTGGTGATTATTGGCATTATTTCTAAATAGTCCCGAGTTGTGAATGAGCTACCCCAGGGCTCTTTCCTGGGACCAATTCTGTTTAACGTCTTCATAAATGATACAGGGATTGGAATCAATAGTTCAATCTCAGTGTTTACTGATGATATAAAGCAATGCAGGGCAGTAACTTCACAACAGGATACAGCAACTTTACAAGAGAACCTCAATAAAATAGATGGATGGCCAGCTAGATGACAGATGAAGTTTAATATTGAAAAATGTAAATGAATGCACTTGGGAACCAAAAATATGAACATCATTTACACACTAGGGGAGAACCTCTGGGGAAATCGAGGATGAAGAAGGATATGGGGATCCAGGGCCATCTTTAACCCTTGCCGACCGCCCGCCAATGGCGGATAAATGGCTCCCCTGTGCGAATCGCTGTAGCTGTACAGCGGGTGCTTTATGGGGTAAAGGGCATGTCTGCTGTGTCAATTAGGAGCCAATGCGCGTGCCTGGCAGCTGCGATGTCCGCCGGGCACCTGCAATGCCTCCTGACAGAGCCAGAACGAGGATTTGTGTGTGTAAACACACAAATTCCCATTCTGTCAGTGGTGAGGAGACAGATCTGTTGTTCCTAATGCTTAGGAACAACGATTGGTCTCCTCCCCCAGTCAGTCCTATCCCCCCACAGTTAGAATACAGACACAGGGAACACATTTAACCCCTTGATCACCCCCTAGTGTTAACGTCTTCCCCTGCCAGTGACATTTATACAGTAATCAGTGGCTATTTTTAGCTCAGATCACTGTAAAAATGTCAATGGTGCCAAAAAAGTGACAAAAGTGTCTGATCTGTCCCCCGCAATGTCGCAGTCCCGATAAAAATCGCTGATCGCCGCCATTATTAGTAAAGAAAAAAAAAATAATAAAAATGCCATAAATCTATCCCCTATAACTATTGCGCAAACCAATCAATATACACTTATTGCGATTTTTTTTCTCAAAAATATGTAGAATACATATTGCCCTAAACTGATGAAGAAATTTGTTTGTTTTTTTTTTAATTTTGAGATATTTATTGTACCAAAGAGTAAAAAATATTGTGTTTTTTTTAAAATTGTCGCAATTTTTTTGGTTATAGCGCAAAAAATAAAAACCGTAGAGGTGATCAAATACCACCGAAAGAAAGCTCTATTTGTGGGAAAAAAGGACATAAATTTTGCTTGGGTACAATGTCGTACGCCCATGCAATTGTCAGTTAAATCAACGTAGTGCCGTATTGCAAAAAATGGCCTGGTCAGGAAGGTGGTAAATTCTTCCGAGGCTGAAGTGGTTAATATTGATTGGACCCTGGACAAACATTTTCTTGTGCCCCCCCCCAGCCCAGCGCCAAAGCTCCCGAACCCCCGGAATGCAATTTCGCTCTCCACCTGGTCTGAAACATACAATAAATGTCAGCTAGACTCAAAATCAGTTATCAGTTTACTGCAGCAGCATTTATGCTCCCTGGCTGGTTGCTAAAGATTACTAAACATCCTTACCACTCACCCATTAATTGCTAGAGGTTACTGCACATCATTAACATTCACCCATTGGTTGCTAAAGGTTACTGCACATCCTTACCACTCCCTCTCACTGATTGGGTGTTAGAGGTTACTGTACATAACTATTGCTAACCCATTGCTGCACATCATTACTGTTAACTGATTGCTAGAGGTTACTGCACATAAATTACTGCTCACTGGTTGATTGCTGGATAGGGTATACTACAAACTCACACAGCAGTCCCCTTGCCAGAGTAGAAGAGTCTTGCATTGCAGCAGAATTTAACATATGGCAGAACAGATGGGGTTAATGAAGCCGACCAGGATCACATTTAAAACAGTACTGTCAATGAGCATAGCAAGCAGAGAGACAGACATAAGTGACTTTAGCAGCTATAGAGCACATGCTCTAATTCACATTGTAACTTTCGCACCACTGGGTTTGCTTATCTTTGCTGCCTTAAGAATGTTATTATCTCCTCTATGCCATCCTCCCTCACTCCTCCTTTCTCTGCCACTGCTTGTCAGTGTGTCTCTCCACTCAGCCAGCTCCACTGTAAGGCATGGACACCTCCGATCGCTGCTTCTCTTTCCCTTCAGCTACAGCTGCACTATGCGACAGGGAACCATTGTTAGGATGTCGAGCCCCACACAACAATGACAGGGCCCAGGGCAACTTACCCATTTGCCCCTTCTTAAAGACAAAGAGCCCTGTGGGGAACCTAGTAGATCATGGACTGAGCAAAAGCATGCAATGCCAGGCAAGGCAAAACTATTTGCATGTGTAGCGCTTCCCTTTTAAGTGTTTCAAGATAAATCAGTACCTCTTTGGTTGCCCTGACCTCATGAGTCCCCTGCCACCTCTGACACCCTGGGTTCAAACATTTTCCCTTAATAACACCAATAAGGAAATGCACCAGAATTTGTTAAATCAGAAATAGTTTACTCAATGAAATAAATGGGAAAAGAATCAAAGAGCCAACCTGAATTTACACCTCAAAGGTTGTTTTACAAAGGATATTATTGGAAGCAAAATAACTAAAACATTTAAGCTTCAAACATTCAACAGTGAACACTATATTACTATAATCAAATAAGTGCATATAATGCTTATGTGAGTAGAGGAATGACTATTATTAGTGTCAGACCCCTCTCTACTGCTCCCCTAAACATAAATGTGAAGGCAGCAGATAAACAAGTACAACTTCAGCAAACAGGAACTGTAATGCTGCGTACACACAATCAGAAATGCCGCCAGCAAAACTCAGATGAGAGCTTTTTGTCGGAAAATGTGACCGTGTGTATGCTCCATCGGTCTTTTGCTGGTGGAATTCCAGCCAGCAAAAGATTGACAGCATGTTCTCTATTTTTCGGTCGGGAAAAGTTCCTATCCGAAAATGCGATCATCTGAATGCAATTCCGATGCACAAAAAAAATCACGTATGCTCAGAATCAAGTACGAGACGGAAGCGCTCAGTATGGTAAAACTACCGTTCGTAATGGACATGGCACATTCGTCACGCTGAAATGTTTTAAATAGTTTAATGCAGCGCATTCTCTTCTTCTTTAGAATGATAGATTAAGGAAGTTGTTTTGCTGCTCATATTCACACAGAGTTCTCATAAACTGATTTCTTTATTATTTCTCGTGATCTCCTGAATAATCTTTTTGTTTTTAAAGCCAGATCTCCATAATAATATTTATAATTTTTTTAAAGTAATTTTTATTTTATTTTTTTAATCAGGATCTCCTGTTCTTTTTTATTTTAAATTATTTTATAGTGATTTCCATATTTTTTTTATTTTGTATGTCACATTTCCACAACAATATTATTATCTTGTATTTATAAACCTCAAGGAGGTTGCTTGGTGTCCCTTGTTAATTAGACATGTATTTTTGAAATGTACCTGCCTACTCACAAAAAAACTTACATATTTGAAGAAAAACACATAGGTCAGGGTAGGAGGAGTCAGGTGCCGACGCTTCTCGGGGACGGCCGAACCCGGAAGCCTCCCTCACATCCACTGTTTGCTGTCAATTTTAATGTAAGTTACTACGTTTTTTTCAATAAATGGGCTTTTAATACTACACCATGAGACCTTTTCTTTGTTCTTAATAACCGCTGGGACCGCTGAGAGTGCTGAGAGCTGTGGGATGAGCTGCAGAGAGACAGACCTATTTGATGTTTAAAGACACGCTGCAGGAAACACATCCTCTCCTAGAAATATCCACCCGCTCTACTAGGCCCATTGGGGGCCGCTGTTGGAGGTGAGAGGCTGGGGGAAACACCTGGGAGATGCACTAGAACGTGCATAGAAGAAAAATTACCAGTCACTGCACACTTTTTTGCACTGTGTCTAAAGACTCTTTGTGGAAATCACCCATCACTACTGCACCTTTGTATGGACTATATTGCACTATTGTCACCGTTTGGGACAGCATCTCTGTGGTGGGATTAGCTGTCCTATCACTATCGATTATTTTTTAATTACCAATTCATTACTTAATACTGTATTTAATACTTTATTTATTATGGCATGATTACACTATTCATTTTGGTTATAATTATTTATTATTTCGCATTTTATGCACATAATTTTTTGCTTATCGTTAGATTTTTTCTGCATTATATGTCACTTTATCACTTTTTATTCGTAGCTCACCTTGAAGAGCGACTTTATTTATTTTCTATCAGCATTAGAATTTATTTATTTTCAGTGATTATTTCTGAGCCACTGGTTATCACTTGTGTATGAATTTTTGGTTGTGAGCATTTAATCTGGGAAGTCATTTTTTCCATACCCACAGATATTATTTTTTCACCTAATGAGGGGTGACCGTTTTATTTCACTAAGCACTGAGTCACTTTGCATCTAATTGCTTATACGTGTGTATGAATTTTGGTTGTGAGCATTTAATTTGGGAAGTCATTTTTTCATATCCACAGATATATAATTTTTTTCACCTATTGAGGGGTGACCGTTTTATTTCATTAAGCACTGAGTCACTTTGTATTTAATTGCCTATATTCTTTTATTTAATTTTTCTTATCGCAGAATTGCATCTTTTTTGATCTACTCTTGTATGGTGGCATTTATTTCTAGGCTATTATTCACTCTTTCCTGGCATATACTACATGAGGTGGAGTGTACTCTGCCCACTTCACCATACATTGTTCTGTTACTGATTGATGGAATAGCGCCACATAATTTTATAGTTGTTTTTTTTGGGGAACTGAGTGAACCTATCTATGTTGGCGGCTCTCCATCGGGTATTTTACCGTCAGTTTTATTATTCCCTTACTCATATTATGGTTTTGCGCACTGGTTCTTACATATTCAGATCTCCATAATAATGTTTATAATTTTTTTAAAGTAATTTTTATTTTATTTTTTTAATCAGGATCTCCTGTTCTTTTTTATTTTAAATTATTTTATAGTGATTTCCATATTTTTTTTATTTTGTATGTCACATTTCCACAACAATATTATTATCTTGTATTTATAAACCTCAAGGAGGTTGCTTGGTGTCCCTTGTTAATTAGACATGTATTTTTGAAATGTACCTGCCTACTCACAAAAAAACTTACATATTTGAAGAAAAACACATAGGCAAGTATTTTCATATTAAAAAATCTACATTTATTCTGGCTCATAATAACAAAATAAAGAGGAAGGCAACGCTGGAGAAACTGCTGGAATTTGTGAAGCCTTTGTACCCCAGGGCAGACATCAACTCTTTGTAAATTACAATTGGTAGCCTGAGAAGTCCATATAATAGGGAGCACAATCTGGTCCAGGACTCCCAGAGATCACGAACAGCAGCAGATGACATATATGTCCTCAGGCTGTGGTACTGCAACAGCCTACCTCTTCTGTCAGACAAGACTGAAGCCAGGTCATCACTTTCTTGTCTTCCTTGCAGCCTTCCCTCCACGCTGCCCTGCAGCCTTCCCTGCAGCCTTTCCTGCAGGCTGTGGCTCTGGAGGTGGACTTGTGGCAGGAGGAGGAGGAGGAGGAGGATGGGCGAGCGCACATAAGTGGACATCATCGGTCATTTGTCCCCTCAACCCCTTGTATATGGCCTCAACAAAATTTTTTTCACAGTTGAGACTTGGCCCTCCTCCATTTTGTGCAAATTTGAGGCTATATAGTACCATAGGCCTCTCCAGCGTCAAGGGGGGCTTTCAGGGCCTCCTTAGCCACCTTAATGAGGACAAGTGCTGCCTCCTCCACGTTCCTCCCCTTTCGTGGGCCTTTTGGGTGGAAGGTGGAGGGACCTGGGATTGGGTGAGGCTGGGCTCGGCCACCTCCTGGCTGACACTAACTCCCGCCTCCTCCTGTGTGCCACATTCCAGAGCCTCCTTCTGGCTGAGGTCTTCCTGTGTATGAAAAAGGGACATAGTTTTAGTTTTTGGTTCATCAATCACACACAATTTTAAACTCATGACTGTTGCAAATTGAATGTTAATAAATAGAAAAGAACTATCATTCTGAGCCCAGTATTTTTCATTCTTGTCCCAATCATTTTTGGCCCCTACTGTCTATTGATATGTCAAACACTTTTTGTTAAATCATTCATTTCTTAGCAATAATAACATCTAGTTAACAACAATAATTTTCCCACAAAAAAACTATGTTTAAAAATACTATACCTGGCTCCAGCTGAGCTCCTCAATTTCTTCCAGGATGGAAGGCCCAGGTTGGTCCTCGGAAGCCTCAGCTGGGGTGGAGGAAAGGGTTGAGGGAAGGCTGGATGGAAGGGAAGCTGGAGGAGTCGAAAGTGATTCCTTGGCTTCCATCTGGTCTTCCAGAAACCGCATCTTGTTCTAGTACCACAGACTGGGTACATACACATCCTCTGCTGCTACTCCTGACCTCATGGACTTATGGACCTTCTGAAGCTCCTTCCTATACGTGCTTCTCAAGCTACCAATTTTCCTCTCCACAAAGTTGATGTCTGCGTTGGGGACCTGCATCTTCACAAATTCCAGCAGTTTCTCCAGCAATGCCTTCCTAGCTGGTTTATTTCTATAAAAGGGGTTTTTCACCTCCCACAAATTGCGCATATCCCTGTATTTATCAATGAACTGGCCCATTAATTCTGGGTCTTTAAATTGTTTCATTTTTGCTGCAAGACCGAACAAAAGACAAAAACACTAATATCAGCCAAAACTCTCCTAATCTTATCCCAATATAGGCCTCAATCTAGAATCAGTATAGGCCACTCATGTCCCAAATTAAAATGTTACCTTCATTATTATGTTCGTCGCTTCCATTCTTCCTTCTTCCGCACACAGAACGTAGGTACGACACACACGTGTTAGCTTTATATACACTGCGCATGCATGAAACTCCGCACGCGTCGCCCGCCCCTGACGTTCTTTCTAGAATATTCCCCGCCCCTTCGGCGCGCAGTGGGAGATGACATGGCAGAGACACAGCAGGTACATGATAATACCAGTAACGAGGAGGAAAGCCCAGAGCAAGAAACGTCCCGATCCAGGAGGAGGAGATTTAAGGCCTCAAATATGGCCTTTGAAGAGATGGTGGAGAAGGCCGACTATGATGGGAAGTATGGACCGTACACCAACCCTAATCAGAGAAAGGCCAAGATCCTGACTAAAGTTGTGAAGAGTCTGCACAGGAATTTTGGGGTATGACGATCCATGGAGCAACTGAGCAAACGCTGGTCAGACCTCAAACTGAGGGAGAAGGATCAGTATAGAAGGATCAAGAAAGTGCTTCTAAAAAGTAAGTAGTTGTCGTGTGTTACAATTATTATTATTACTTGCATGCTGCTCCAAGTGCTTTTCTTTACTATTGGACAGTTTAAAATGGCGACTGTGTGCCATTTTAGATGTGTTTGAAACTAGAAGGAATTGCAAACATGATTCAGTGTAATGTAAGGAGAGGACACTCAGCAGCTGTTTACACATCTGGACTCAGGAGCATTAGTGTGGGACACAAGAACAAACTTTTTAGGGTGTCCCACACAGGTGCTCCAGTGGATACTTGGGGTGTCTCCATGTGTGAAACTTGTCCAAAAAAGGGAAGTATTCCAGCTTGGTTAAGGGAATAAATCATGTCTTCAGCTTTGAACTCTGCCCAAACAGACAATTGTACCCCACTTCCAAGCAATGTTTCATATTACTATTTCTGGTCTCAAATATCTGTGTGCTAAGTATACCTTTTGTTTCATTCTCATAGGGGAGAAAAGAGTCAGAGCGTTTGAGGACTTAAGGAACCCCCCCCCCACCTCCTGAAGAATGGGACCAGGAAACACCACAAGCTGAGGATGTGGAGAAAGGAGAGGTGGTGGAAATTGTCACCACAACAGGTGAGTGTCTGACACTACAGATTCAGGTAATAGATGTATGCCAGCATATTTATAATACATGGTGTGTATTTTTTCTTTTAGGTGATGTGCATGTTGTTGAAGAACAAGCTCCTCATTTCACCACTGACAGTGCCCAAAAGTTTATCCAGGACATCATGTATTGCAGTCGGGATTTATAAAGACTTTATAAAGCAAAAAACACATGAGATTGAAGTCAAACTAAAGAACATGATTGATGTACTAGGAAGAATATAAATACCCAAAATATGCCACCTTTTTTTGTTTTTAACAATTTTTTGTGCATTTTAAAAGCCAAATTTTGAAGATGCACACAGTGTGTCAACATGTGCTATCTGCCATCAGGGGATATCAATGTATGCATTTTGTGGCTGCAACCCCTTCCTCGCAACTCAAGTAGGTGTGGGGTGGAAGTGGTTGCACCCCCAAAACACGTCCATTGATCCCCCATGATGGGAGATAGCACATGTTGACATTAGGTATGAGATCAGGAGGAAAATCTCCAGTTTGACTCCCAATTTGTGTGCATCTTCAAAATTTGGCTTTTACAGGGGTGACATCACCCCATCTAATGAAGGCAATATCAACACATTTTGGACACTATAATGTCTGATATTGCCTTCAATGGTTTTCAATGTTGAACTTTGTAAGTTCATGAGTTGTGTATGTTATGTTTTGAAACATACCTATTTATGTACCCTAAAAAAAAATTCAAGGTAAAAATTTAAGAAACCCATATTTTTTGATTTAAAAAAAAAAGTGTTATAATGCGCATGTGCACGGAGTAAAAGGTTTTATACTCAACAATGTGTGGCTTCTTCTTTCAATGATCAATACCAGTTTTTGTATTAAGTTTGTGTTTACAGTGACAATGGGTGTTATTTAATAATGGAAAAAACACTTGGCACTACAAGTGAACTAGGAAAACCTAGGAGACAGCAAAAAGAAACACAAGCAGTAACTGAAAATCAAGATTTTATCTGATAAAATAGAAAATTTATTCCAATTGGCTGCCAAAGCAATGGCCCCCCTACCCATAAAATATTCAACATATTTTTCCCGCACTTCACAGGTGCTTTGGGGGGTCAAGCCAGGACGGCCCACTTCCAGGGCCATCAGTGTTTCATTAAGTCCGGCCCCAGGCCCAACTGAGGCAACATATCTTGGATTATTTCGTTTAAAAAAGTTGTGCAGTATGCAGCAAGATAACACAATGTGGTTTAGTTTGTACTCCGCCATATTTATGGCAGTTAAAATAGGCGGAACCGGCTGGCCATTATCCCAAATGCATTCTCCACAACTCTTCTGGCTCTGACCAGCTGGTAATTAAAAATCTTCTTCTCTGGAGTGAGGGTCCTCTGGGGGAATGGCCTCATCACGTGATCACCCAGACCGAATGCCTCATCTGCGACGAACACAAATGGCAGTCCCTCAATGTTATCTTCTGTAGGTGGCAATCCCAAGCCACCACTCTGGAGACGTCGACACATACAGAAACTCATATGTCGCAAACAACACCTCCATCAACACAATACTATGAAACCCCTTATAGTTATAATAGTATGACCCCGAATGGGGTGGTGGTACGATGTGGACGTGTTTCCCATCAATTGCCCCTCCACAGTTGAGAAAGTCCCAACGTTCGGCAAAGTGGGATGCCACAGTCTGCCATTCCTGTGGCGTTGAAGGAAACTATGGAGTCAAACAAAAACATAAAAATTAGTCATTTGCACATAAAAATTGCAAGCAGATTAGACACAAACATTCTTGGCCAACACCAGTATAACATTTTTTTGAAGGAGTATAAAGGCATAAATATAAGGTCCACTTAGCAGATTCATCCCCCCTCTGATGGCCCAATGTAACGATTTTAGGGGGGGGATGTTTTGGACAGGTAACCCTCTCCACTTCATTGAGAGCTGAATGCATAAATAATGTATGTTACTTTGGCCAGCCCCTCCTTACTTACACTATTGGCAGCCCACTGGATAGGTAAGAAGTGTCAGAATACAAAAATATGAATACACACTGTACAAATTGAAGCACATTTTTACATTCTGGAATTAACTAGCAAGATAATAGGAGAACCAAACTTTAAACAGTACCATTTGAAAGTATTCAGGCAGGCCTTTGCACTACATGCTTTGGTGGATTAATCAATAAATATCAAAAGAGGTAGGTATAGTGTATATGGGTTTGGCAAAGTCAGCAGATCGAGGATTAGTATGGGTTGATTTAGCGGTTGGGGGGAGGGAGGGTTCAAAATGATTTTGGGACCTCAAAAAAAAGCCTCTGGCACTCTGCCTGAATTTAAGGACACAAATAACATTTGTACACATTTTAGGGGGTGTTTAGGGTAAAGCACTACTATGGAGCTGACAAAATACATTGTTAAGTGACTTGGCTAGGTGGACTTCCTCTGAAGCAATGCCACACCACATCTTCTGATTGCAGGAATAGATAGGTATCCAGCTCCTGGCTACACATGCATTAAAATAGGGTATTTACTTAAGAGATAAAATTATAATGCTACCACTTTACAAAACTCTGGTTCACCACATAAGTATGCTGTCCAGTTCTGGTCGCCAATCCTCAGGACGGATGACTTGAACTGGAGAGAGTCCAGAGAAGGGCAACAAAACTAATAAGGGGGCTGGAGGATGTGAGTTGTAAGGAACGACTACACACATTAAACTGTTCTTCCTGGAGAAAAGACACTTAAGAGGGCATATAGTGATATACAACTCTGTAAAGCAGTATTAAACCCAAAAGCAAACATTTGTTATATTGTAGCTTACCAATTCTTAGATGTGCTGACTGCATTTGTTTTTTGAGCTTTCTTTGCGTTATTTTCACTTGATGATCTGGCCAGTAAGTCTGTTGTTTTTCAACAGAACAAGCTGTATGGAAGATGTAGTAGTTACAGTGTTGAAACAAACCATTTACTGCTGACATGGGTGCTTACAATGGAGTTCAGTTTGAGTTTATTAGTCTAAATCTACTGTTAAATTTAATACTCCCCTTCCTCCAGATTAACCATGCTGCTGTCCAAAGGTGCCCTTGTGTTACTGGCTGGATACCCAAGTGAAAGCAGAGAGGGAAAAAAGCCTAAAAATAAGAAAATTAAAGCAGCCACCACATCTAATGATTGCTAAGCCGAAATATATTATCTTTTTGGTTTTGGGCTTAATATCGGTTTAAATGGTGAATCTAGTTTTGGGAGAAAACGATTTAGTCTAAGGTCTCTAAAGAAGACATGCAACAGTTGGTGGTATCAGTGGGGAGTGTAGATATAATCAAAAACCTTTAGGTGTGTTTCTTAGCAAGTGCAATGTACAGGTATATGAAGGTGGTAGTGACATAAACACACCCCCACACAGGTTGACCTGGATGGACTGATGTCTTTATTCAACCTGCCCCGCTATGTAACAATGTGTGTATTAACAATGTTGTGACGCTAGTTGCACTGTTTCATTCAGTTTTAGGGAGAGCATGTTACCATTCTTTATAATTCTTACACACACACACTCAGGTTGAACTGGATGGACTATTATCTTCATTCAGCCTTATCAACTACTGTATATAGCTATCTAGGTAAAATTGCAGTGTCTGCAACCCTTTAGAAGTAGTTAACCCTTAGGGAGTATCTCAACAAAAATGTAATTCTTATCACAGGTGATGCCTAAAATGTTACTTGTATCTCGGTGCAAACATCTGAGAAAATCAGTGTGTCAATCACAAAAGCAGGAAATTACATGATTGTGTTCCTTATTTGTATTAGTCTATGGTACCAGTGCTGTGTCGTGGCCTAGGCTGACAAGGCCCAGGCCTAAGGTGGCACTTTGCGGGGGCGGCAAAAAAGCCTCCCCCCTGCACGCAAAATAGCCCTCCCGTCCCGTATTCTCAAGTCCCGGTTCCCGCAACCGCCTCCCACACAAATATAGCCCTGGCGGCCGGCTTGCTGTAGCACGGCTCTTGTACATATTGTGGGCAGTATATGGAGCATGCTTGGCTGGCGGGGAGGGGGTGGGGCTGCAGCTACGACGACTGGCACCCCCATAAGCAGCCGGTGATTGGCCAAGCCGGCTGAATGTAATCTTACTGGCGGAGGCGGAGCTCAATGCTCCTCCCACTCTCCTCCGCACGGCTTTCTTCTTCACTGAATCTTCCCCTGGCCCAGGGCGATAGGAGGAGAAAAGAGAGAGGAGCACAAGGGAAATCCCCAGCCAGCGGCCAGGACAGAAGGGTATGTGACTATTACTAATGTGCACGTGTCAAGTTCTCAATATGGAAGTTATTATACTGATGGCCACTGATGAGCTGCACCGATATGGGCACTGATGAGCTGCACTGATATGGGCACTGATGAGGTGCACTGATATGGGCACTGCTGAGCTGCATCGATATGGGCACTGATAGGCTGCACTGATATGGGCGCTGATGAGCTGCACTGATATAGGAACTGATGAACTGCACTGATATGGGCACTGATGAGCTGCACTGATATGGGCGCTGATGAGCTGCACTGATATGGGCGCTGATGAGCTGCACTCATATGGGCACTGATGAGCTGCACTGATATGGGCGCTGATAGGTTGCACTGATATGGGCACTGATGGGCTGCACTGATATGTGCACTGATAGGCTGCACTGATGGGCACTATTAGGCTGTACTTTTTGCCCCTGATGAGGCCACACTGACGGGCACTGATGAGGATGCTCTGATGGGCACTGATACACTGATAAGAGTGAACTGATGGGCACTGATAGGCGGCACGGATGGGCACTAATAGGCTGCACTGGTTGCCCCTGATGAGGCCGCACTGATGGCCACTGATGAGCTTCACTGTTGGGCACTGAGGTGGCTGCACTGATAAGCACTGATAGGCCACACTGATGGGCACTATTAGGCTGCACTGGTTTCCCCTGATGAGGCTGCACTCATGGCCACTAAAGAGCTGCACTGCTGAGGCTGCGCTGCACTGATAAAGCAGCACTGATATGGGCACTGATGGGACTGTACTGATGGGCACTGATAGGCTGCACTGATGGACACTGATAAGGCTGCACTATTGGGCACTAGGGATGAGCTTCAGTGCAGCCATGTCAGTGCAGCCTTTCCCAGTGCAACCTTGCCCCAGTGCAGCCTTGCCCCAGTGCAGGCTTGCCCCAGTGCAGCCTTGCCCCAGTGCAGCCTTGCCCCAGTGCAGCCTTGCCCCAGTGCAGCCTTCGATCCCCTGTCCCTGCTTGCTGGGATTCCAAATCGCGGACCGCGATTTGAAAATGGCGCCGCCGGCGCCGAAATACACAGAGCCGGTCCTCGGCTCTTTCCGGCGGCTCTCATTTACTTTCGGTTTCACTCGTAGCCCCGAGCAGAGCTATCCGAACCTACTCGGATAGCTCCGCTCGGGGCTACGAGTGAAACCGAAAGTAAACGAGAGCCGCCGGAAAGAGCCGAGGACCGGCTCTGTGTATTTCGGCGCCGGCGGCGCCATGTTCAAATCGCGGTCCGCGATTTTGTTATTTTGACAGCTCGGATCGCAGGGGATCGGCGTATAACACGCACCTGCGACTTTCCCCTGATTTTAAGGGGAAAAAAGTGCGTGTTATACGCCGATAAATACGGTATTTATTGGTTTGCGCAAAAGTTATAGCGTCTACAAACTAGGGTACATTTTCTGGAATTTACACAGCTTTTAGTTTATGACTGCCTATGTCATTTCTTGAGGTGCTAAAATGGCAGGGCAGTACAAAACCCCCCCAAATGACCCCATTTTGGAAAGTAGACACCCCAAGGAAATTGCTGAGAGGCATGTTGAGCCCATTGAATATTTATTTTTTTTGTCCCAAGTGATTGAATAATGACAAAAAAAAAAAAAATTTACAAAAAGTTGTCACTAAATGATATATTGCTCACACAGGCCATGGGCATATGTGGAATTGCACCCCAAAATATATTCAGCTGTTTCTCCTGAGTAATGGGGATACCACATGTGTGGGACTTTTTGGGAGCCTAGCCGCGTACGGGGCCCCGAAAACCAAGCACCGCCTTCAGGATTTCTAAGGGCATAAATTTTTGATTTCACTCCTCACTACCTATCACAGTTTTGAAGGCCATAAAATGCCAAGATGGCACAACCCCCCCTCCCCCAAATTACCCCATTTTGGAAAGTAGACACCCCAAGCTATTTGCTGAGAGGCATGTTGAGTCCATGGAATATTTTATTTTTTGACACAAGTTGCGGGAATGTGACAAATTTTTTTTTTTGCACAAAGTTGTCACTAAATGATAAATTGCTCACACAGGCCATGGGCATATGTGGAATTGCACCCCAAAATACATTTAGCTGCTTCTCCTGAGTATGGGGATACCACATGTGTGGGACTTTTTAGGAGCCTAGCCGCGTACGGGGCCCCGAAAACCAATCACCACCTTCAGGATTTCTAAGGGTGTAAATTTTTGATTTCACTCTTCACTGCCTATCATAGTTTCGGAAGCCATGGAATGGTGGCACAAACCCCCCCCAAATTACCCCATTTTGGAAAGCAGACACCCCAAGCTATTTGCTGAGATTCATGGTGAGTATTTTGCAGCTCTCAGTTGTTTTTGAAAATGAAGAAAGACCAGAAAACATTTTTTTTTTTCTTTTTTAAATTTTCAAAACTTTGTGACAAAAAGTGAAGTCTGCAAAATACTCACTTTACTTCTCAGCAAATAGCTTGGGGTGTCTACTTTCCAAAATGGGGTCATTTTGGGGGGTTTTGTGCCACTTGGGCATTCCATGGCCTCCGAAACTGTGATAGGCAGTGAAGAGTGAAATCAAAAATTTACACCCTTAGAAAGCCTGAAGGCGGTGCTTGGTTTTCCGGGTCCCGTACGCGGCTAGGCTCCCAAAAAGTCCCACACATGTGGTATTCCCATACTCAGGAGAAGCAACAGAATGTATTTTGGGGTGTAATTTCACATATTACCATGGCATGTTTGAGCAATATATCATTTAGTGACAACTTTGTGCAAAAAAAAAAAAAAAAATTTGTCTCTTTCCCGCAACTTGTGTCACAATCTAAAATATTCCATGGACTCGACATGCCTCTCAGCAAATAGCTTGGGGTGTCTGCTTTCCAAAATGGGGTCATTTGGGGGGTTTTGAACTGTCTTGGCATTTTATGCACAACATTTAGAAGCTTATGTCACACATCACCCACTCTTCTAATCACTTGAAGACAAAGCCCTTTCTGACACTTTTTGATTACATGAAAAAAAAATTTTTTTTTGCAAGAAAACTACTTTGAACCCCCAAACATTATATATTTTTTTAAAGCAAATGCCCTACAGATTAAAAATGGTGGGTGTTTCATTTTTCTTTCACACAGTATTTGCGCAGCAATTTTTCAAACGCATTTTTTGTGGAAAAAACACACTTTTTAAAATTTTAATGCACTAAAACACACTATATTGCCCAAATGTTTGATGAAATAAAAAAGATGATCTTAGGCCGAGTACATATATACCAAACATGACATGCTTTAAAATTGCACAGAAACGTGCAGTGTCAACAAAATTAATACAGAGAGCAGGGGGGACAGGGGTGCTTTTTTTTTTTTTTTTATTATTTTTTTGCTTTTTTATCTTATTTTTAAACTGTTCCTTTCATTTTTTTTAAAATCATTTTTATTATCTCAGGGAATGTAAATATCCCCTATGATAGCAATAGGTAGTGGCAGGTACTCTTTTTTGAAAAAATTGGGGTCTATTAGACCCTAGATTTCTCCTCTGCCCTCAAAGCATCTGACCACACCAAGATCGGTGTGATAAAATGCTTCCCCAATTTCCCAATGGCGCGGTTTACATCCGGCGAAATCTAGGTCATAAAATGCTCGTAGCTTCCGGTTTCTTAGGCCATAGAGATGTTTGGAGCCACTCTGGTCTCTGATCAGCTCTATGGTCAGCTGGCTGAATCACCGGCTGCATTCTCAGGTTCCCTGTTGAGACAGGAGAGCCAGAGAAAAACACGGAAGACGGTGGGGGGGGAGCATTCCCTTCCACTGCTTGTAAAAGCAGTCTAGAGGCTAATTAGCCACTGGGATTGCTTTTACATGAAAGCCGACCGCTGGCTGAAAAGAATGATACCAAGATGATACCTAAACCTGCAGGCATCATTCTGGTATAACCACTCAAATTCGTGAATGGCGTACCTGAAGACAAAAAAATGGTTAACAATAAAGCACAGTAAACGGTAAAGTATAAAAAATTGCATACCTGAAAAGCAAACATGATAAAACATAATAACAATAAAACATTGCAGAATAGAATACAGTAAAAAAGAGCAGAACAATAGAGAGAAAAGAGAGAGAGAGAGAGAGAACAATAAAACGACAACTATTTTTTTTATTTTATATTTTTGTTTGTTTTGTTTTTTTTACACTTTTTTTTGTAACTGTATCTTTTATAACTGTAACTTGTTCCAGGTTCGGGTCTCTCAAAATGCGATGGCATCTTGGGAGACCCTGTGAAAATGCGCCTAGTCTGTGCAATGCTGTTCCCTACGCTAATACTCAACTAGTGAATGGTAGCGTTCAAAACATTCACCAATGCAAAGACCAGAATTGTCAGGACAGGAGGGACAATAATAGCGGGTGTCACGCCTATATCCGCGCTTGCTGCAGACACAACATCTTTTTTGGGGGGGTTTGTTGGGTAGGGTACTCGGGAGGACATAAAGAAAATGCCTCTCATGCAGCCGACTGCATTTGGTTGGGGATGTGAATGGGGGCAGTACGGGCGCTGCAGAAGTGGTGGGTTCCCAATTAGGATTGGCAAATGCAGCAGGAAGGGCACTATGGGCACGACGGCCTTTGTTTGTCTTCTTGGTGGCAGCGGGACACTACTTGTGCTTGCCACCTTACCAGCTTGAACTACACTTATGGGACTCGCCACGTCACCAAGTGTTACTGCAGTGCTGGTTTGACTATGACCGGGGTGTACTAGGCCGCTGATGCTTGCCAGTTCACCAAAACGCTACCAAAAAAACTGTTAGAGATCGCAGGGATTATGCCTGACTCTGCGAACGCTGCAGTTATGCGTTTAGTGTTTTGTAAGTGACAGTGATCTATTGATACTGCACTTGGGTGGGCTGGGCTGGGCCGGGCGGAGGGGCAAAACGCAGGTGCTAGCAGGTGCTAGCAGGTATCTGAGCTGATCCCGCTAACACTGCGTTTTTGGGAACCCCAAACTGCTGGGGACGCTAGTATAGATCTGATCAGATATTGATCCGATCAGATACTATACCACTAAGGGAGGTGTACAGTGCATGCGTGGGTGTTAGCGCTACTGACACTAACCTGACGCTGCCTGGGGCTGGTGCTTGCCAGTTCACCAAAACGCTACCAAAAAAACTGTTAGCGATCGCAGGGATCAGGCCTGACTCTGCGAACGCTGCAGTTATGCGTTTAGTGTTTTGTAAGTGACAGTGATCGATCGATACTGCACTTGGGTGGGCTGGGCTGGGCTGGGCCGGGCTGGGCCGGGCGGAGGGGCAAAACGCAGGTGCTAGCAGGTATCTGGGCTGATCCCGCTAACACTGCATTTTTGGGAACCCTAAACTGCTGGGGACGCTAGTATAGATCTGATCGGATCAGATATTGATCCGTTCAGATACTATACCACTAAGGGAGGCGTATGCTGCGTGCGTGGGTGTTAGCGGTACTGGCGCTAATCTGACGCTGCCTGGGGTGACGCATATCACCGCCGGGCGATCAGGGGGCTAAACCTTTATTCGGTAATAAACGGCGGGTTCCCTGACACTATAAAAAATAAACGAACTAACCAGCATCACCCGTAACGGTTATACGGTGATCAATGGTGAAAGGGTTAACTAGGGGGCAATCAAGGGGTTAAAACATTTATTAGGTAGTATATGGGGGTCCCTGTCGCTATAAAACGCTGAAGGCGAACCTAAATATTTACCTCCCTAACTAGCGTCACCAGCGACACTAATACAGCGATCAGAAAAATGATCGCTTAGTGACACTGGTGACGGGGGGTGATCAAGGGGTTAAAACTTTATTGGGGGGGTTAGGGGGGTACCCTAGACCTAAAGGGGGCTAATACTAACTGCCCTAGCACTTCTAACTGTCACAAACTGACACCATGCAGTAATCAGGAAAAAAAAAAAAAAAAACCTGCTTGGTGTCAGTGTGACAGGGAGGGGGATCGGGGGGCGATCGGGGGGGGATCAGGGGTGTAATGTATGCCTGGCATGTTCTACTGTGTTGTGTTGTGTTTTACACTTACTCAGATGTCTTCTCTCCTCGGCGCCGGAACGGAAACTGCCGAGCCGAGGAGAGATGACATCACATCCTCTGCCTCTGTGTACTATACAGAGGCAGGGGATGTTTCTCATTGGCTGGGAGCGATCGCGAGGGGGGGGCCACGATCGGATGGCCTCCCCCTCGCCTCTCAACGCTCCCAGACAAATGCCGACCGCCGCTGGCACCGGGGGGGGGGGTCCGATCGGACCCCCCGCCCGCGGGAAGGCAATCACGTACCAGGTACGTGATTTTGCCTGCCCGTGCCATTTTGTTCACGTATATAGGCGTTAGGCGGTCGGCAAGTGGTTAACAGTAAACCTACAGTCCCTGTCTTCTTTGCACCGCCTGTATACTGCTGTTTAGAGTATATAGGGCCTGGGGGCCCCACGCCTTTTCTTTTTTTAATTTGGATGCGGGGTTCCCCTTAATATCTATACAAGACCCAAAGGGCCTGGTAATGGACTGGGGGGGTACCCATGCCGTTTGTGTGACTGATTTTCATCCATATTGCCGGGACCCGACATTACATTAAAGCCGCAAGCAGTTTTAAATGACTTTTATTCCTTTACAAATGTCATTTTGTGCAAGAACTGTTCTAAGCACGGGAAACACGCGCCACTTTACAGGCATACCATAGACACCCCCCAGGTACGATATTTAAAGGAATATTTCACTTTTTTTTTTCACTTTAAGCATCATTAAAATCACTGCTCCCGAAAAAACGCCCGTTTTTGAAACTTCTTTTGCATTGATACATGTCCCCTGGGGCAGGACCCGGGTCCCCAAACCCTTTTTAGGACAATACCATGCATATTAGCCTTTAAAATTAGCACTTTTGATTTCGAACGTTCGAGTCCCATAGACTTTAATGGGGTTCTAAAGTTTGCACGAACTTTTGGTCCATTCACAGGTTCTGGTGCAAACCGAACTGGGGGGTGTTCGGCTCATCCCTATTCTACACTCCCTAACTCACATCTTTAATCTCTCCCTCTTTTCTGGCTTCTTTCCAAACTCTCTAAAACATGCATTGGTCACCCCCATTCTTACAAAGTCCTCACTAAACCCCATCAATCTTAACAGCTTATGCCCTATCTCCTTTCTTCCCTTTTTATCCAGACTCCTTAAACGTCTGGTTTACAACTGACTGGGCAACCACCTCGCCAAGAGTAACCTTCTTGATCCCCTTCAGTCTGGATTCTGCCCTCAACACTCCATGGAAACTGCTCTCCTAAAACTCACAAACGATCTGCTAACAGCTAAATCCAATGGACACTATTCTCTACTCTTAGACCTCTCTGCTTCCTTTGACACAGTGGACCACCCCACTCTCCTCAAAAAACTCCACGCCTTTAGTCTCCGTGACTGTACTCTTTGCTGGTTCTCATCCTATTTATCCAACTGCACTTTCAATGTCACTTACAACTTTACTTCCTCCTCTCCTCTCCCTTTTTCTGTCGTGGTCCCCCAAGGTTCTGTTCTTTGACCTCTCTTATTCTCCATCTACACCTCCTCCCTGGGTCAGGTAATAGCCTCCCATGGCTTCCAATACTATATGCTGACGACACCCAAATCTATCTCTCTGCTTCTCAGCTCAGTCTCCTCACGTATCACTAATTTACTAACAGACATATCAGCCTGAATGTCACACCACTTCCTCAAACTCAATCTATCCAAAACTGAGCTCATGATTTTTCCTCCCCCACACGCCTCTTCTGATTTCTCTGTCAAGATCAACAGCACTACTATCAGCCTGTCCCTGCATGCCATGGTTCTAGGTGTAACCCTGGACTCTTGCCACCTCAACCTCTGCAACATCTCCAAAATACGCCCCTTCCTAACTTCCTAACCAATGACACCACAGAGCTCCTTGATCACTCCCTGGTCATCTCCCGCCTTGACTATTGCAACTTCCGCACGGGAGTACCTTTACATAGGCTTTACCTCTTAAGTCTATCATGAATGCTGCTGCCAGGCTCATCCACCTTACCAACCGCTCAGTGTCTGCTACCTCTTTCTGTCAATCCCTTCACTGGCTTCCAACTCACCCAACAAATTAAATTCAAAATACCAACCTACTCGTTTCCTTCATTCCTCCCAAGACCTCCTGCTCTTTAGTTCCCTCGTCACCTTCTCCCATGCTCGCCTCCAGGACTTTTCCCGAGCCTCTCCTATCCTATGGAACTCCCTGCCCCAATCTGTCCGACTATCTCCTACTCTGCTTGCTTTTAGACAATCCCTGAAAACCCTTCTCTTCAGAGAAGCATATCCTACTTTCTTCATCAGATCATCCCTCACAGTTATTACCTTTTGTATCACTTGACCCTTCCTCCTAGATTGTAAGCTCTAATGAGCAGGGCCCTCTAATTCCTCCTGTATTGTATTATAACTGTACTGTCTGCCCTCATGTTGTAAAGCACTGCGCAAACTGTTGGCGCTATATAAATCATGTATAATAATAATAATAATTTCTAGGGGCATTCCATACAGCAAAAGGTATATATACGGAATGCCTCCAGGTTGCCATTTTGCACTGAATTTTTTTTTACATATTTTAAAAATTACAGCTGCATAAGATTAAAATAGTAATTGAATAGTAATTGAATTAGTGAAAAAGTAATTTTTAATAATATTACATTTTAATATTCTTAAGATGTGAGGTTTTATTCAAATTTTAGTCTTTCTCGTGAGTTCAAACCAGCTAGGATATACTGTTTCAGGGCTTGTTGGCCAGAAAGTAAAAACTCTAACATAGATCAAGCGGTTACCTTTGCAGGGGTGTTTGGCGTTCCTCCGATATTATACAATAACGCATATGCTTCCTTCAGGCTCCTGGCTCCCTCTCACAGCACCGACACTCAGGTCTCAAGGTTAGGCCTTTGGTCTGGTCTCTCAGACAGACTCATAGCACCACTGTGCTCACATACAAACTCTGTACCTCTCTCACATTCTCCCAGCTCCTTGCTCTACTGGCCCTTGCCCTGGCCTCCTGCCAGGGGGCCACCTGTCTCCTGGGTGGAACACTGAACCACTTTTAGTCTCTTATAAAGATTATAAAGGTTGAGCTTATCTGCACACCCAGCCTGCTGCTCCCCAGTAAAACCCAGACCAAGGGTTAGAGGCCTTTTTCCTCCATTAAACTCTTTAAAGTTTCTGGACTCCAGAACCCAATTTGGAAGTTACAAAACCTGGAGAAAACTGAAAAGCCAAAATTTCTCCACTAAGTACCAACATTTTAGAGCATTCATGAGAATCTTGTATGATCTTTACGTCTGCTGAAATAGTGGCAGGATCTAGCACCGTCACAATGCTATGTTCATTTTTTAAATTAAAGTGATAATACCTGTTGGAGGTGTGACTGCACTTGGGACGCTAGCAGATCATAACTCCAAACACAGCTCTCTGGCTCTGTGCAACCTTCCCAGTCTGCTGATCTTAGAATAAAGATGCCTATGTCCAGAGTGTCTTTTTTGAAAGTTACAAACTGGAGTTTACCTCCTCTGCACTTCATGATGTCAAACTTGTCTCCATCACTGCCACACGGGCAAGATCTGCTTGCTGCTGTCAAGCAGTTATTGTCTCAAAGGGTTGTTACCCTAATACCAACAAAAGAACGCTTTCAAGATTTCAACTTAAACTTTTTATGGTTCCCAAACCATTCTTGATTTGAGGACTCTCAACCTGTTCCTATGGGTTCAAAAGTTTCACATGGGAACTGCCAGGTGAGCAGAAGCATAATGTCATGGACTTTGGGCTGCAGGAGAACCATTGCCTGGAGAACTCTGTGCTTTAATGTGTTCTTAAGTTATCCAGACAGAGCTGGTCACTAATTGCTTTTGGCTTCTTAAGTTAGTCCTATGGGGGGAGCTGGACTGTCTAAGGTGGTCATTGTTATGATAATAGGATTAGCTCTACTGTCTAAGGTCACTATTGTCTGAGATCACTTATCTGATGGTTTTCTGTATAAACTCAGTGTGTTTCTCAAATAAAGCAGTTATATTTATGGTGTACTCCAAGACTGGTGTTGTCTAGTTTTTGGGGTTACTATAGCCAGATCCATTAGTCTCGTGTTCTAGGACCTGGGAAGCAGTTTCTTGATGGAAATACCCAACAGGGTGTTTGGAGTCCATCGCACATAGCTATAACCTTCAGAGCCTCAGTGCAAGAAACCATGAAGGGCTCCCCTGACCCCCAGCTGGAGCCCTTCCCCCCAAACCCGGTGGAGGAATGCCAGGGCCCGGTTGCAAGTGTGACCTTTACGACCTTGATACTTCTGCCACTGGTCTCTGTAGTTATTTATTTTTGTTATTTTATTATTTTTTGCAATTTTTTTTTTTTACGGTTTTATTTAGGATCCCCGTTGGGGGGCTTTGGTGAAATATCAGGGATCTAAACAGGCCTCTGATGTTTCACCTTTGAGACAGAGAAAGGAGATTGAGTGCACAGCCTCAGCTGCACAGAATGAATGGACAAGAATACTTCAGTTATGAATGGACAGTCAGTGATTGGTACTGATCACTGACTCTGTCTATTCAGAAAATGAAGGGGTCGATAAATTACATATTTGCTGGCCCCTTCCTCACTCTCCATCCTGACAAATCCCCCAAAGCAGCTGGTGGGTGAGGGGGAAGCTGGCAGAACTGCAGGGGGATGGGGAGGGGCAGGAGGGCACACAGAGGGTAGCAGGACCTAGATAGGAGGGGCGGTTGGTGGCACGTAGAGAAACCAATCCCCTCCATTTCTTAATCGTACATCAAGGGACGCAGAGTCATAGTAATTACTATGTGGGTTATAGGCCACCTTCAGGTGATGGACACTGGCACACCCTAAGACAGGAAGTCCACTCCCTATATAACCACTGGGGCTAGCTATGCAGCCGGATCCATTCAAAATGTCTTATTAGGCCGAATTTAATGGTATCTGGGCCTTGTGGCGGAAGAAACGAGGTTTAGCCTGTAACGCTTCTCTTTCTAGAGAGCTAGACCCCGGGATCCAGTGCTTTTGGTTTTTTCAGCCATAAGTTTTTTTTCTGGCGGGGTGCTATTACGGGTCCAGGAGTGCAGATCCCCCGATAAAAAGGGGCCCCAGTTCCTGAAGGTTTATTTAAACCAAACCCACCGTGAGGGGTGAAGATTGGGTCTGATTGCTTTACCACAGAAAACCCTGCATCGGGAAAGGTAAGTGGGGATTTTTAAGGAATTTTCATATGAATTGTCTCCTTTAAAAAGTTAATGTTGTCATGCCTAAAAGTCACCACTGGGGGCTGTATAGAGCATGTACCTTGTCATGCTTCCTCAAAGATCACGCAATCTCAGCAGAAGGAGCAGATTTCCCTCCGGCGAGCAGCCCAGGCCTCCGGTAAGATTGGGGGGGGGGGAATTTTCTTACAAAAAAACACCACCCACCTGATCAAGCTCTCCCCCTCTTCCTGGATAGGGGGAAGTCAAAACGATCGACAATGCCACTCCGTTTTTCACCGCCCCTGCATGGCAATTTGATTACCGGGTCCCCTCCTCGCCATGCCCCCACACACACGCCGATCCTGATGGATCGGAGGCCCACGCCCGCGTGGGAAAGACGCTCTTTTGAAGAGAGGGGGGGCGCGATGTGACGGAGGGGGCGGGGCTTAGAGAAGCGTTGGTGTGGGGCAAAGTCAAGTGTGGGAGTATGTTTTAAAAACTCAATTTTTTGCTGGCTGCAGCTGTCGGAGGGACACAAGAGAAAAAAGGGGCATGTAGAAGGTTTGGTGACACAGGCATTCCCTTGGCACATTTACTAAAAGCACCAGGCTAAGCATTAAATAGCAGCGGCAGTTGCTGGATTATTTGCTCAAGCAATGGATGCGATTTCTTCTGGTAGTACATTTGCATTTGTTCATCGGGCTATGGTCAAAAGGGGGGTTATAAACACCCCAAAAAAAGGGCTCAAGGGGGACTCCTTCAAACTCTAAAAAGCCTAAACTCATCTCTGAGATGTCATCCTCCCCTGAGAGATCTGAAGTGGCTGGTCAGAGTGAGCCATCAGGGACATCCGGTGTTGCAACTGTTTCCAACACTGCAGCCCCTGTCTACGTTACTGAAGAAGTTTTTTCCTCAACCATATTAGGATTGGAGCAGAGGTTAGCGGCTTTAATCGCATCTCAGAGTGGGACTAAACGCGATAGGTCCCCTTCCATTACCCAGGACCCTCAAACTGAGGAACCGGGGGCGGGAGATGATGAATTTTTCTCAGGGGACCGGGAAGAGGCTGATGACTCCTCTTCTGAGGGGTCAAATACAGGAGGATCTGAAAGATCGATGGTACAATCTCTTAATGAATTGGTCCCCTCCACATTTATGCTACCCTTAACTGAGTCGGTTGACAAGCCTACTTCTTGTTTGGGTTTGCTAAAGCCTCCCCAAGCTGCGCATGCCTTTCCTATACATTCATTGCTGGAAAAGCTTATGTATTCTGAGTGGGATCACCCAGATAAGCATTTTTATCCTCCTAAAAAGTTTTCAACACTTTATCCTATGGAGAAAAAATGTAATAAAAAATGGGAGATACCAGCAATTGGCGCTGCTATATCCTCTGTGAATAAAAGTTTGACTTGTCCAGTAGACAATGCTCAAATGCTTAGGGATCCAACGGATAAGAAGTTGGAATTCCGATTGAAAAACACTTTCTCTGGCAGATTCAGTAACTCAGCCTGCACTGGCAGCAATTGGTGTATGTCAATCCTTGAGAGACCAGGTTAAACAGGTGCTCAAGATTATTCCTGATCAGCAGACCCAAGATTTGGCTGAGCTACCAGGGGCGTTATGTTTTGCAATAGACGCTATGAGAGATTCTATTCTCCAGGCCTCATGCCTGGGGCTGGTGCATATGCGTAGAATACTATGGTTGAAAAATTGGTCAGCCGAAGCGCCCTGCAAAAAGCTCCTGGCTAGTTTTCCTTTTCGCAGTGAACGGCTGTTTGGGGATGATCTGGATAAGTACATCCGAAGAATTTCTAATGGGAAAAGTACCCTTTTGCCAGTTAGGAAAAGGAGTAAGCATATTTGATTTAAATGAGCTGCTTCTACAGTGCCGGGTGACAATCTTGATGGTCTCTACCGTCAAATTCAAGAGGTAAGCCTCAGGGTCAACCCCAGGGACAAAAAAAGTCCTGGGGAAAGAAAAAACAAAATACTAAAGCCTCCTTATGAAGGGGCGCCCCCACTCGCTTGAGTGGGGGGGAAGACTTCTGCAGTTCTCAAGGGTCTGGCAGGAATCGTATATGATTATATGATCTGCTCTTGATAGACCAGTCGGTAGACCAAGGTATGGTCACCACAGTCAACTACCTGGAATTCATCAAGGAGGTTGGAATACTACTTGGGTCTGATCATAGCAGCCCAGAAGAGGGTATTCTTAACCCAGGCGAAGATCAGTGCCATAAGGGAGCTGATTCAGGTAGTCAAAACAAAGAAGAATCCTTCTAATAGACTTTGCATGAGGTTGTTGGGAAAGATGGTGGCTTAATTTGAGGCCGTTCCTTATGCTCAGTTTCATTCGAGACTGCTGCAAAACAGTATCCTATTGGCTTGGAACAAGAAGGTCCAGGCTCTAGATTTCCCAATGTGCTTGTCTCCAAAGGTGCGCCAGAGCCTCAGTTGAAGCTTGATAACCAAGAATCTGCAGAAAGGAAAATCCTTCCTACCAGTTACCTGGAAGGTGGTAACAACAAATGCCAGCCTTTCAGATTGGGGAGCAGTCCTGGAAGAGGTGACTGTCCAAGGGAAATGGTCCAGGTCAGAAATGACGTTGCACATCAATATTCTAAAGATTCGGGCAGAGCGCTTGGCCCTGAGGGCAGAACATTCAGATTACAGAATTGTCCTGTCTGGATACAATCCGACAATGCCACAGCAGTGGCCTATATCAATCACCAAGGGGCACGAGAAGTCGTGCGGCCCAGAGAGAGGTGATTTATATCCTAACTTGGGCAGAAAACAATGTACCTTGCCTGTCGGCAGTCTTCTTTCCAGGAATAGAGAATTGGCAGGCGGACTACTTGAGTCGCCAGCAGTTGTTCCAGGGAGAATAGTCTCTTCACCCTGATATCTTCCTAACAAAATGTCAAAGATGGGGGATTCCGGACGTAGATCTGTTTGCATCCTGGTTCAACAAAAAGATCGACAACTTTGTGTCAAGAACAAAAGATCCGCTAGCTTGAGGAACAGATGCCTTGGTATTCCCGTGGAATCAGTTTTCACTGATTTATGCATTCCCTCCTGTTCTGCTGCTTCCACGACTTCTTCGCAGGATCAAGCAGGAAGGGTAATCGGTGATTCTTGTGGCCCAGGAGATCTTTGTTTGCAGAGATCATAAAGATGGCGGTAGGAGACCCATGGACACTACCACCACGTCCAGACCTTCTCTCGCAAGGTCCGGTATTCCATCCTACCTTACAAACGCTAAATTTAACAGTTTGGGTATTGAAACCCACAATCTGAAGAAGTGTGGGCTGTCAGGTTTAGTGGTATCTACCTTGGTTAATGCAAGGAAGGCATATGTCTCCTGGTGTGAATCCAAGGGTTGGCACTCCAGGAAGTATGTCATAGATAGAATCCTTGACTTTCTACAAATGGGGTTAGAAATTAAGTTGGCCTTGAGTACTATCAAGGGCCAGGTCTCGGCCTTATCAGTATTATTTCAGTGACCACTTGCTTTGCATTCTTTGGTTTGTAGCTTTATTCAGGGGGTAACGCGGCTTAATCCTCCGGTTAGGTCACCCCTGAACCCTTGGGACTTGAATTTAGTTCTGTCAGCATTACAGAAACAGCCTTTTGAGCCAATACGACATACTCCCTTGGTCCTTTTGACAAGGAAACTAGTTTTTCTGGTAGCCATATCTTCTGCAAGAAGGGTACCAGAGTTGACTGCTCTTTCTTGTAAAGAGCCATATTTAATTATTTACAAGGATAAGGTAGTATTGCGTCCTCATCCTAACTTTCTACCGAAGGTAGTGTCAAGTTTTCATTTAAACCAGGATATTGTTCTACCTTCATTTTTTCCAGAACCTGGTTCTACGAAAGAAAGGTCACTACATTATCTTGATGTGGTGAGAGCAGTCAAAGTCTACTTGAATTGTTATAAAAGAATAAATCCGCGCTTAGGACAGAGTAAGAGCTGCTGCCTATCTCTAATTAGTACCCCTAAGGGTCTAATTTTTCAATAGATGAGTAAAATGAGAACATAAACGGCGCTGCCCTCTATGCCAATTAATGGGTGCCAAATGAAATAATATATCACAAGGTTCACACTGAGTCAAAATGACTGCGATACATAAAAACTCCAACAATGTCAAACCATACTATAATTTAAGCCAGAAAATAAAACAAATAATTGGGGATAAGCAAAATTAGCAGACTCACCAATACTAATAGTTGCTAAAATAAGATGTGTTCCCCCTGTGGGGTATAAGTGTCATCCAGAGCGAAATTATACCAGAGTGATAAGATAAAAAATCCCTAAGTTTAGAAAATTAAAGTAGGACAGTGCAAACCAAAAATCAGTGTAAAAAAGGAGAAAATAACTTTTTACCCCAAAATTTCAAAAATATTGGGACAAAATGGCGCCAGAGGATATTCAAAAGTATTGGGACAATAATAAGAAAAGATATAAGTGTTGTGCAAATATGGTCAGTGCAGTATCTACATGTCCCCTTCCGTGTTTGTATGCAGGAAATCTTGCAAATAATTGTGTTTGACCCCAATATTCAAAAGTATTGGGACAGAGGCTTTTGAAAACGTGAGATGTAATATGTCCTTTTGTGCGGGACGTGAATTGTCCTTCAATGTGATAAACAAATAATATTAAGACCTCTCCCAATGTTAAGTTACAGTACACAAAAAAGAAAAAAAAATTTATACATGTAATTATATCTTTTGTATATATCAGATAATATGGTAAGTTTATAAGAAGTTCATATGTATAATCCAACCAGGACAAATGTTGTTAACCAAGTAGGGAAAACAGAGTTCAGCTGAGAATGCTGTTTTTTCCACCCAAAAAGGTTACACCACGGTGACTTCTGTGCGGTATTTTCATAAGGTGACTTGAAGTGCTCGCCCCCCTCTGCTGCCCCACTCACCAGAAGTAATCACCCCTGCAGGGGTACCGAGCAACAAAGTGGGTGCCTCAGGGCGAGAGATGTTCACTTCCAGAGCGCTTCCTTTTCCTGTGTTTTATGCGATCCTTATAGCTGTTCCGGGATAACTGTGTGCTCTGACATGACCATTCTACTCCAGCAGTAAACCACCTAAAGCTTTTAGACACTCCAGGAGTCCAGAGTAAAGAGAAACACAAGGGGCTGCCTTCGTGAAGTATGTCAAAGTATTTATTCCTTAGAAGTAAATCCAATCCAAACAATACAAGCCAAAGTGTACATAAAAAACAGCGCTGTAAGCAAGGAGGGAACCAGCAGCGAGTATACAAGCGTGCGTCCCAGCTTGCGTTCCAGCGTCCACTTCCGGGTATGACGTGTGAGCGTGACTCCGCCTAACCCATGCGCCGCTGAGCACGGTTTGAGTGGTCAAGACGTATCTATGCCGTTCCTGTCAGGAGTCCAGCTGGTGCCTCAATACATCTGCCCACTTTGCTTACATATCTGGTATAGAGGTCTTCCTTAAGGTTCGTTGCAATCTGTGTTTGCCTACTTGGTGATTGATCCTTGGCTATATTGAGTCTGCTCACAAAGGTTTGCTATCTGGTAAGCAGTTTGCACTAAAAGTTTGCTGCACTTTGTGGGATCCTTTTCACACTTTATTGGGGTGATTGATACATGCTGATTGTTCACTTACATCTGGTAAGCAGATCTTGGGTGTCGTTTACGTCTTACCTATTCACCTATTATTTGCATGATTGCATGACACTCACTATATTATCCTGGTATTGGCACAGGATGTTATATGATCACATATGATTTTAAAGTTTAGTCGAGTGTTGCACGTATTATTTGGGTTTGGAGTGGTTTATGTCAACAGTATTACGCTATATTTTTGTTGTATATTTTCGGATCATATTCTGTGGATTCACGGGACGAGGGCGTATATCCTGCTTCACCTGGATTGCTCATCAAAAGGCCCAGGCTGGGTTTAAGCCACTTGCCCCATTTTGGCTTACTTCTGGTAAGCGCAATACTTATTGGTGTGTTCCAGATAACATGTCTGTCATCACTGATTTTCTTTGGATGAAGTTCACGTCATTCACTTAAGATAGACTCACCTTCTCCTTTGTGTTTGGATTACACTTGGGACTATTTATCCTGTGTATGGGACTTCATAATATTGTTCACATCATTTTTTAGCGCGGTTTTTGTTTTTGATTTTGTTTTGGTGTGCCACACTTGTAACCGCAGCTTGTTCTTCTTTTTTTTTTCCAAGCGCAGTTTTTTTCTTTTTATTTGTCTCCTAATAGTCTGTTGTTAAGGTCAGGACCAGAGAGAAGGACATCTTTTAGAGAGACACCCTTTTGCTTGGCGCTAGAATCGAACACCACTCTAATCTGCCCTGACTTCTTAGGGTGATAGACCCCAAATATGGGTAAGTACCAGCATTCCTCTGAGTCTTTGAGGTTTGGGGCTATCTCAGCATGACCATTCTGAAATATTTTCTCCATGAAAGAAAGGAATTGTTCTTTCATTTCTGGTTTCCTTTGAAGATTGTGTCTTAGGGAAGTGAGCCGTTTATATGCTAGTTCTCTGTTGTTAGGCAAAAGTCGTCTTTGTGGTCTAAAGGGTAGAGGTGCAACCCAGCAATTAGTCCCGTCTTTCTCCATACTTTCTTCCATAACTTCTAGGAAGAGCCTATCCTCAATGGACATTGCTACCTGGTTGTCTTCCTTTGTTCTCTTGAACACTGTGCTTCCTAAGTCGCTTTGGTCTTCGTCATAGGTATTGCTGTCACAGAGGGGACTTAGGAAGGGAAGAGGTACAGGCTCGTTGTGTGGTAGCTCCTTTATGAGGATGTGATTTTGACAGGGTTGGAAAAGAGTAGGACGACCATTCTTGAGGGTACTAGTGAGCAAGTTATTAACAGAGGCTGGTTTGTGTGCACCTCCCAGGCAAACATCACCTATAATGACCCACCCGAGATCTAGTTTTTGGGCATATGGGGCATATTTAGGACCGTTGATCAGTTTTCTTACTTTGTGGACTTGCAAGATATCCCTCCCTAGGAGTAAGATTATCTGAGCCTGATCATCTAGTTCTGGTATGAGATGTGCTATGTGATTCAAGTGAGTCTGGTGAGCTGCTGCGTCTGGTGTGGGAATCTCTGATCTGTTGTCTGGCATCTGCTTGCACTCTATTATGGTCGTTAAGGGTAGGCATGTCTTACCATCCATAGATTCAATCTGTAAGCAGTCAGCTCTTCTCCCCGCCGTTTCCACTGTACCTGCACAAGTTCTAAGGGAGTAAGGACTGCTGGGGCCTTTAAGGTTTAGAATGTCAAAAAACATAGATCTAGCTAGTGACTTATTACTCTGATCATCCAAAATAACATAGAGCTTGACTGCTTTGTCTCTGCGTCCTTTTCGATAAACTCACAAGACAGATTTTAGAGCAGGATCTGCCACCTGTACTTCCTTTGCAGACTTCAGTGCACTGTGAAGTGATTGCTATTGCGTCTCTACTAGAGTCTTTGGTCTCCCTGCCTTGCTCCTTGTCCCTGTGAACAGGTGGGAAAGTTCTTGGAGTAGGCCTTGGGTGTAGGGCTGTGTTGTGCTCCTGTGCTGTCACATTCTGTACATTTGACACTGACCTTACTGTCCTTGGCGAAATGTGTGGATGAAGAGCAGCACTTGTAACAGATGTTGTTCTCTTTGAGGAAAGCTTTGCGATTCTGGATGGTCTTTGTCCTGAAGGCTCTGCATTTCAGAAGAGGATGTGGCATTTTATGTAGAGGGCAGAACTTAGTAGGGTCGCTGTCTTGATCCTCTGGCTGAGACTCTGCAAATCTGTGGGAAGAAATGTTAGTTTTGTGCACTGCTACTGGAGCTCTGAGTTGTTTAGGGCCAGAATAAGTGGTATAAGACACTGGAAAAATGAAGCTGGGGTCATCTTTCATTCCTGCTTGTCTGTCTACAAAGTCCACAAACTCACTAAAGGGTGGAAAAGGCACATTGTGTTTTCGTTTGCAGTTACAGCCATGAGTAATCCATCTTTCGTGTAAATCATAAGGAAGTTTTTGTGCTAAGGAGTTAATACCTCTAGCAGAGTCAAGATAAGAAAGGCCAGGTAAGTCCCCTTCTGCTTTAGCCACTTGTAACTCCATACACAGGTCACTGAATTCTCTGAGTCTTTGGTAACCTCTGCTAGGTATTTTTGGGAAGTCTTCTATCCTTTTAAACAGTGTACTCTCTATAGCCTCTGGTGAGCCATAACATCTATCCAGTCTGTTCCAGATGTTTGTAAGGCCTATCTCAGGGTGGTTTATATTAATGTCTCTAATCCTTTTGGCATGTTCAACAGAATCATTGCCAAGCCACTTTACGAGGAGGTCTATCTGGTCCCTGCAGGATAGATCTAGACCTTGAATGGCACTCTGGAAAGAGGATTGCCACGCCCTGTAGTGTTGGGGGCGATCACTGAATTTGACAAGTCCTTGGGTAACTAACTCTCTTTTGGCCAGGAACTTGACAAAGTCTACAGTAGCCTGATTGGCATTGGGGTAGGCTGCTGGTGTATTGTGGTGTGGTGTAAAGGCATACCTGGTAAAAGTCTCTTCTTTAGGCGCGCTGGGTTCAAACTTACATAAGGTTGGCAGTTGGTAGCGGCTCGTTGCATACACCTTTGGAGTGAAGACTGGTGTTTGATGCTTGTATTAAGGCTGGGTACCTTGTGGAGTAGAAGGTTTGGTTGGAACTGGAAAGTCTGGAACTCTGTCAGATTTTTCTTGTTTGTAGCGCTGGGGGCCCAGGTCGTCTTGTTGTTGCTTTATTTGATGTGACTCACTGACGTCATATTTAATTTCTTGTTGTGGGATGCTGCTTGGGTCCCAGTGCTGGTAGACATAATCTGATGTGAAAAATCTTGTTGGTCCTCTTCTAGACCTGGTATGCTGCTGTCTACTCTTGGCTCATCGTAGACGGCTGCTTCTAAAGCTTCTGCTTCTGCAATGGCGGCGGCAGCGTCTCTTCCTACCGCCAGCTTCTCCATGTTAGCTTCTAAGATAGCTTGCTGCAATTTCAGAGATGCTTCCTGCTGGGCTAGCTCTTCTTCCAGGTGTATTCATTCATTCTCTATCTCTTGTTCCATGTGTACTCTTTCTTGCTCTCCCTCTTGTTCCATGTGTACTCTTTCTTGCTCTCTCTCTTGTTCCATGCATACTCTTTCTTGCTCTCTTTCTTGTTCCATGCGTACTCTTTCTTGCTCCAAGCGTACTCTTTCCTTCTCTCTCTCTTGCTCTAAGCGTACTCTTTCCTTCTCTCTCTCTTGCTCCTGTCTCATCTTTTCTGCATAAAGGCGGGCCTTTTCTTTTTTCATCTGCAACTCTTGGTCTGCGAATACGGCCCTGGCTTTTGCTGCTTCAGCTTTTGAAAGGGCGATAGCTGCTGCATTTGCGACAGATGACTTAGATGAGCTTGCTCGTGAACGTGTTTTGTAAGAAGATGTCCCATTGTGAGACATGGCTGCGGGGAAGAAGCTGTCTTGCTGTATAGAGACCATTCTAGTGTTGATGCTGCTTGACAGAGCGCGTCTCTGTGTAGCGTGGCTGCTTGCTTTGCTGCCGCAGGCCTGTTTCTTTAAAGGCTTCTGACTGTATGAATACTGCGTAGCCCCGGGCTGTACAGACTTCCGAAGTCAGCTTATCTTCCCTTCAGAGGTCAGCTTAAAAATTTCACTGTTCTGTCTCTGGGACAGATAACTAAACCTTCTTATCCTAATAATTTCAGATACCATATTCCTTTGATCTCAGTTTTATTAGAACAAGCCAGGTGAAACTGGATCTTGAAACACCCAATACGAGGACAATATGCGACCGGTCTAAACTATGTGGCATGTTCACCAATGCCAGGAGCATGGCGGACAAGATGGGTGAACTAGAGATACTGTTGTACGAGGAGGATTTGGATATTGGGGGAATTTCAGAGACCTGGTTCAACAGCTCTCATGATTGGCTGGCAAACATTCAAGGGTATACCCTTTACCGCAAGGATAGAGAGGGTAAAAAAGGGGGAGGGGTATGCCTATATATCAAGAATAAATGTACAAGTAAATGTGAGAGATGACATCACTAAGGGAGCTAGGGAGGAGGTGGAATCCTTATGGGTAGAGCTCCAAAGGAATGAAGCTAAGGGGAAAATAATACTTGGAGTATGCTATAGGCCCCATAACCTGAGGGAGGCAGTGGAGACAGATCTCCTATCACAATTTGGATTAGCAGCAAGAATGGGAAGTGTTATCATAATGGGGGATTTTAATTATCCAGACATAGATTGGGCGGAGGGAACCGCACATTTAAGGCTCGCCAGTTCCTTAATGTCTTGCAGGGCAATTTTATGGGTCAGATGGTAGACGCACCAACTAGAAATCAAACATTACTGGATCTACTGATTACCAACAATACAGGCTTGATCACGTAGATCATGTAGAAATACGGGGCAATTTAGGTAACAGCGATCACAGGTCAATTAGTTTCAGTATAAATCACACAAATAGGAAACATAAAGGGAATACAAAGACACAGAATTTCAAAACAGCCAAGTTCCCTAAACTACAAACCTTGCTAAAAGGCATAAATTGGGATAAAATATTAGAAACAAAGAACACGGAGGAGAGATGGGTTTGCTTTAAGAGCAAACCCACCCAGTTTAATAAGGGCATTAGCCAATGTATCCCATTGGGTAATAAATTTAAAAAAGAGCGAACAAAAGTCCTGGATGGCTTAACTCCAATGTAAAAATGCATATAAAAGCAAAGGAGAAGGCCTTCAAAAAATACAAGGTACAATATAATATAAAACATCTGGTGGACAGAACAAGAGTAGAGACAGCTCAGATAGTTTCAGTGTAGTGTACTGAGACCATGTCAGTAATCTTGACATTAGTATATAGCTAGAGTAGGGACAGTTCAGCTTCAGTGTAGTGATGGTTGAACACCGTCTATTTGATTGCGTTACTGCCAGTTTAACACCATATCGTATTGTGTGCATTACTGCCAGTTTAACGCCATATAGTTTTGCGTGTGTTACTGCCAGTTTAACGCCATATTGTATTGCGCGCGTTACTGCCAGTTTAACGCCATATAGTTTTGCGTGCATTACTGCCAGTTTAATGCCATATTGTTTTGCGTGCATTACTGCCAGTTTAACGTCATATCGTTTTGCGTGCGTTACTGCCAGTTTAATGCCATATTGTTTTGCGTGCATTGCTGCCAGTTTAACGCCATATAGTTTTGTGCATTACTGCCAGTTTAACGCCATATTGTTTTGTGTGCGTTACTATAAGTTTAACACCATATAGTTTTATGCGTTACTGCCAGTTTAACGCCATTTACTTCTGTGTGCGTTACTGCCAGTTTAACACCTCTTTACATTGATTAAAGTGCATCTACGTACAGATTTCAACTTCTCCTTTACATTTGCTTATAAGCACCGCCCCCTCCCTCCCAATAATGTTTGGGAGAACAACAAGGAGAGGCAGACGTTCCCTTGGCACTGTAAGGGGGCCAGCAACAAATGTGTCCACAGGCAAAGGTGGACGTGGTGGTCAGTCCTCAGGCAGGGCATCATTTCCTCAATTTAATGAGTTTGCCCATGCTATCCAGCAACAGCATGCAGAGGAGGTGGTGGACTGGCTTACTAAACCTTCCTCATCCTCCTCATCCTCTGTCACACAAGCAGAGACAAGTGTGCAGTCCCCTGCAGTTGTCAGAGTGGATAAACCTGCCTCCTTGTCCACATCTATTCCTGCCATAGCCCTAACATCAGTCATTGAGGAGTCAGCTGAGTTATTTGACCACAGCGTCAACCACTTGCTCCTTGATGATGCCCAGCCATTATTGGATTCAGATGCTGGTTCTGAGGTTGAGAATGACAGGAACATGAGCCTAGAGAGAGGGGGGAACACTGGTAGACAAATTGGCATTCATGTTCCCCAAGCCGCAGCGTATTGCTAAGTTGTCTAAAGTGGTAATGATGAAGGTGGAGGAGATGGAGATGATGATGTTGATGATGATGTCACTGATGCGACTTGGCAGATAGAGCAGAGGAGGAAACTGAAGGTGAGGCGGCACAACACCAAAGAGGTCGGCATCAAGAAAGAGTAGAGAGCAGCCACCCTATTCCATCACTTTCTGCAGCTGTTATCTCCCGGCCCACTCCCCACAGCTCAGCTGTCTGGGCCTTTTTCAGCACATCTGCAGCAGATCGCACTGTTGCTATCTGCAAACTGTCACAGGCACATCAAACGTGGCAAAAACACCAACCATTTGGGTACCACATGCCTAACAAGGCATTTAACGTCCAACCACTCAGCCCATTGGCAAGAGCACCTAAAAGACACACAAAAGGGGCACAAATCTGTCCCTCCTCCTCCTCCTTACCCACTTCAGTCTGCCCCTGTGATACAGAGTCATTACCTTTCAACAGCCTCCACTGACAGGGATGATGGTATAGCACAGGGTGTCCAAGGTCCTAGCAGCTCATCTACCAGCAGCACGCCACAGCTGTAGACTGTAGCCGGCAAATTTCTCTGCTCCATCTTCTGCAGTGGAAAAAAAAATACAGTCCCTGCCACCCACATGCCCAACGCCTGAATGCAAGCTTGTCAAATCTGTTGGCTCTCCAACTTCTGCCTTTCAGCCTGGTGGATTCTGCCCCCTTCCGTGAATTTGCACAATGTGCTGTACCACAATGGCAGGTTCCCAGTCGATACTACTTTTCACGTAAGGCCGTTCCATCTCTCTACCATCACGTGGAAGGGAATGTTCTGGCATCGTTGGGCAAGGCAGTCAGTTGTAAAATCCACCTTACTGCTGACACGTGGTGCAGCAAGCATGGGCAGGGACGATATATTTCGTTCCCAGCACACTGGGTAACGCTGCTTGCAACTCGAAAGGATGCAGGACAGGGCTCAGTGCTGCAGCTTGTTGTGCCCCTACGTCTCCATACAGCTGGTGGTGATGATGCCAGACCTGTGAGCTCCACCCCCTCCTCCTCCGCCACCTCCATGCCCTCCTCTGCAGAATTGTCCTATGAACATCAGGTACCCCCTAAGCATTCGAAGGGCTTTTCCCAGAGTCAGGCTAAAGGGTGCCATGCAGTGCTTCAGCTGATGTATTTAGGGGACAGGAACCACACTGGAGCAGAGATTCTTGCAGCTCTGCAAGGACAGGCCTAGAGGTGGTTCACACCACGCCAGTTGGAGCAAGGAATGGTGGTGTCCGATAATAGCTCAAACCTCCTGTCCGCCCTTAGACAGGGAAAGTTGACACATGTGCCATGCCTGGCACATGTCCTCAATTTGGTGGTGCAGCATTTCCTAAGTACGTACCCAGGGTTGCAAGATGTACTAAAGCAGGCCAGAAGAGTCTGTAGCCATTTCAGGCGGTCATACACAGCCAGTGCTCGGTTGGCTGAAATTCAGCGGGAATTCCACCTGCCCGTAAACCGCCTGATTTGTGAAATGCCCACCAGGTGGAACTCAACTTTGGGAATGCTGCAGCGGCTATACATGTAGCAGAGGGCCCTCAACAAGTACTTGTGTCAGTATGCCACGACGACAGGCTCAGGCTGCCTCGGCTTTTTTTCCCCACGCCAATGGCTGATCATTAAGGATGCATGCACTGTATTGTCACCATTTGAGGAGGCCACAAGGATTATGAGCAGTGACAGTGCATGCATCAGTGACACAATCCCTGTTGTGTTCCTGCTGGAGCAGACTCTGCGTGGCATTATGGACAGGGCACTGGAGGCAGACCAGCAGGAGGAAGAGGAGTACTTCTTTTCCTCTCAAGGCCCACTTTATGCAGACACCATCATTCCTATGTCACAGAACACACAGGAGGAGAGAGGGGAGGAGGATGAGGAGGGGGATTCTGGCACTTTCATAGACTTTGAAGAAGAGGAAGACATGCGTCAATCTGTAAGCAATGGCTTTCCAACCCCAGGACCCTTGGGAGTAGTAAGTGGCTGGGAGGAGGAAGTTCCAGATGCTGTCATCCTGAGTGACCCCGAGGAGTCTGCTTCTCAAGCCTCTGCAAATTTGAGGCGCATGGGCAACCTCATGCTTCAAAGCCTGCAAAAGGACCCAAGAATACGTGGCATAAAGGAGAAGGATGATTACTGGTTGGCAACCCTCCTTGACCACCGTTATAAGGGGAAGATCTCTGAACTCATCCCGTCCCCACAGAGAGTGCAGAGGATAAAATTGCTTGAAGACACATTAAAGAGGATTTTATTGAACGTTTTTCCTGACTCTAGTAGGTTACAGTGTGGTGGAAAATGTCGTTTTAAGTCCTCCGTTGGTCAAGAAAGGAGTGTTGGAGAAGGCATCCGCCTAAGTGAGGCATTTCGGAATTTTTTTAGTCCTCGCCGCCCAGGGCTGTCAGCTTCCACATCCTATCGGCAGCGTCTGCGTCACATGGTGGACGATTACCTCGGGGCCAAAACAGAGACAAAGAGCTTTCCAACTAATGATCCACTGGCTTACTGGGTCATGAGAATAGACCACTGGCCAGAACTTGCCCAGTATGCTATTGAGTTGTTGGGCTGCCCTGCATCCAGTATGCTTTCAGAACGGGCATTCAGTGCTGCAGGAGGTTTCGTTACTGATCATAGAACGCGGCTGTCCACATACTCTGTGGACCATTTGACTTTTATAAAAATTAATCAGTCCTGGATTACCAGCTATGAAGCCCCTGGTGCCTATGTCACTTATTAAGTCTTTTTGGGATGTGGAATCTCTGCAGGACTTCGAGGCTGCCTAGCTTTGAGGGTGTTCAATTATTTCATCTGGAAGAATGTTTTTGGTATAGGTTTCATGGGTACAATTAACACCCAAAGACCAATTTTTCTGCACCTGTCTGACAGGTGCATATCATTGCAATTTTTTACAGCAAGGAAAATTCTTGCTTTCATCAAGAGTACCTCTATAGGGTTATGGTGGGAAGGCACCACCGACACCCAAAGACCAATTTTTCTGCACCTGTTTGACAGGTGCATAACATTGCAAATTTTTACAGCAAGGCAAATTCCCTACACTTCGCTCAAGTGCTTCCGTCAGTATACCGCTTCCTAAGTCCTGGAACACGAGTCCAATGGATCTGGCTATAGGAACCCCCAAGAACTAGACAACACCAGTCTTGGAGTACATCAGGAATAATCTTTTATGTGAGATCTCACACAAATATATACAGCAGGATGACTAAAACCTAACCTAATTAACATGAGCTAATTATCTAATCCTTTATACAGCCTAGGTGACTAAGAGATATGACCTTTTGGCCAGACTTGTGGTCACCGAGCTTCACACAGTAACAGAGTTAATTAACATAAACAACAATGGGTGAAAAGACTCCTAGAGCCACACTAGACTTATTTACAATAAACACATTATAGCAGACAACAAGACAGGTAGCTGGAATTGATGACATTAACATCTAACAGTAGGAGTCCCAACGGTATGAATCAGTCACTATTCTAATATGGCATATAAAGGGTTCCCAGAGTCTGTTTGTCTTGGGGGACATGGACCTGAATCCAAAGTAACACCAACCCCAAGGTCCCCAGGCATACAGCTCACAGAGAGCACCATCCCCCCAAATGCCAGGGCCCATAATCGGTGGGCAAGAGGCTTGCATTCAGTCCCCTCCAAAAGCCTCTGTCCTGGCTAGGTCTGTCACATTCTCCCCTTTTGGCAGGAGAATAACACGGGAGGAGACCCCAGACGGGTTGACTCCGAAGTTAGTCCATAGTTCCAGTTCTCTAATGCCTGTACCCACACAGTACCCCAAATTGTTTTAAACAAAGCATTACTCACCCAGCCAATCTCTGCCTCTCTCAGAGAACATTGCCACCACTGGTGACAGGCCTGGACTGGCCCTTCTCCATGGAGTCCATTCAGCCACTGAAGAGAAGACAGAGTGACTGGGCTCACTCCTTCATGCTGTTGGGGATCTGGGCTGACTGCCCACCATCCCTGGGGTAGACAGGTGGAGACTGAAGTCCCATCCACTTTTACAGGAAATCCATCATTTGTTAGTGGAGGGCAGGGGCCAGCAGCACTCTGTTCCATTGCCAGCAGTGCAGCTGGGCGTAGGAGCTTCCCTACATCATATGCTCCAGCTAACTGTTGGGGAGAGTCCGACTGCCCCAGCTCCCTGGAACTCTGCAGTTTTTGCCGGTGCTGGGCAGAGGTTGGTAGCACTGAGCCCGGTTGCCAGCACTTCTGCTGGTTTTCTGTTAGTGGAGACCACAGGCCCATCCACCGACACCAGATCAAGCTGCAGTTGTGAGGTGACGACTGCATTCTCTCCTTGGATCCTGATCTGCAGCTCGAGATAGACTGCTACCTCCTCACCCTGGGCCAACAGAATTTGCTGCAGGTGTGGGGCAGAGGTCTTGGCCCCTCTGTCCGGTTGCTACCACTTCCCCTGGGGGTTTGCTAGGTGGTTCCTCCTCTACAGAAACTTCTATTAAATCCCCAGTCTCTGGAATTGCTAAAAGTGTAGGACAGACGTCTTGGACCCTCTGTTCAGATACCGGATCTTTAGCTGGAGAAATTTGTTGTAACTCCATAGATGCTGCTGCCAGAAAATTCCATGCCCCTATCAGTGTTGTGGGAGAAAGGCTGACTACCTCTTCTCCCAAGAAGGCCGAAGCCACTGTTGGTGCTGGGCAGAGCACAGTGAAGTTTGGCCCTGATAGCAGCTCTTCTGCTGGACTCTCATCAGGTTGTTCTTCCTCAGCGGAAAAGTCTATCAAATCCCCTGTCTCTGCAACTGATGTCTGGGGATAGAAGTTCACAATCTCCTTTCTATGGAACCCAGAAGATGCTATCAGTGCTGGGCAGAGGTTAGCAGAGCTCTGCCTGTTGTCAGCACTTCAGGTTTGGGGACGGCAATCTCCAGATTTTCCACTGCCGATTCTCTGGCATGCTGCTGAACGTGTTCTAGCAGTTTCCTGTATGCCCTTTCCAGATGCTGTTCCCTCCTTAGCAAATGGTCCAGATCAGGTTTGAGCTCAGAGACCCCTGCAAGACCGAGCATAGCCTCTATATATTCTCGCAGGTCCTCAAGGGCAGGTTCCCCTTCATCACCAAACACAAAACGATCTGTAAGGCTCTCCCACAGCAATCCAGGGCCTCCAAAGTCATATTCTTCTGGAGAGCATTCTGTTGTCTCCCCTAAATATTCCTCCTCCGCGTGCCATTGCAGAGCCCGATACCATTTGTCCAGCTCTATTTCCTGCTGGACCAGCATGTCCAACTCAGTCACCCATTGCTCCTTTGGCCGCTCTCACAGGAATGCCATCCGCAATGCCCGTTGGTCACTGGCCCGTTGCTCTTGGGTCGGAAAGCACTTGCCCTGCTATATACCAGCGAGCTGAAGGGCTCCAATCCAGAGCTCCACCCGAATTTGCTGCCTAAGCTCCAGGTATTCATCCTCAGACACAGTCCTGGAGTATGCTGAAAGGACGATCCGCAGCAGCCCCGGGAATTCTGATGCCAGGTCCATATCTCTGCTGGGGTGACCGAAGTCTGCTATCCTGATCTTGGATCCAGGTGGAAGTTTGGATGTCCCAGACTGCAGGAAGCATCCCACTGCTTGCCACCAATGTCACGGAACGTCCCTACACTCCACTCAAGTGTTTCCGTCAGTATACCGCTTCCTAAGTCCTGGAACATGAGTCCAATGGATCTGGCTATAGGAACCCCCAAGAACTAGACAACACCAGTTATGGAGTACATCAGGAATAATCTTTTATGTGAGATCTCACACAAATATATACAGCAGGATGACTAAAACCTAACCTAATTAACATGAGCTAATTATCTAATCCTTTATACAGCCTAGGTGACTAAGAGATATGACCTTTTGGCCAGACTTGTGGTCACCGAGCTTCACACAGTAACAGAGTTAATTAACACAAACAACAATGGGTGAAAAGACTCTTAGAGCCACACTAAACTTATTTACAATAAACACATTATAGCAGACAACAAGACAGGTAGCTGGAATTGATGACATTAGCATCTAACAATAGAAGTCCCAATGGTATGAATCAGTCACTTTTCTAATATGGCATATAAAGGGTTCCCAGAGTCTGTGTGTCTTGGGGGGACATGGACCTGAATCCAAAGTAACACTAACCCCAAGGGCCCCAGGCATACAGCTTACAGAGAGCACCATTCCCCAAATGCCAGGGCCCATAATCGGTGGGCAAGAGTCTTGCGTTCAGTCCCCTCCAAAAGCCTCTGTCCTGGCTAGGTCTGTCACAGGGTTACGGTGGGAAGGCACCACCAATACCCAAAGACCAATTTTTCTGCACCTGTTTGACCAGTGCATGTCATTGCAATTTTTTACAGCAAGGCAAATTCTTGCTTTCATCAAGAGTACCTCTATAGGGTTACGGTGGGAAGGCGCCACCGACACCTAAAGACCAATTTTTCTGCACCTGTTTGACAGGTGCATATCATTGCAATTTTTTTACAGCAAGGCAAATTCTTGCTTTCATCAAGAGTACCTCTATAGGGTTACGGAGGGAAGGCACCACCGACACCCAAAGACCAATTTTTCTGCACCTGTTTGACAGGTGCATATCATTGCAATTTTTTACAGTAAGGCAAATTCTTGCTTTCATCAAGATTATCTCTATAGGGTTACGGTGGGAAGGTGCCACTGACACCCAAAGACCAATTTTAACGCACCCGTTACTTCTACCCAAAGTCAAAGTGACACCAGAATGTATCCAAAAAAATCTCTAAGCTTGTTCCCAGTGCACTACCTTGTGGCATCATCATACACACTTTGTTTCCCAGCTGTTGCTGAGCAAAATAAAGGCAGCTTGCAAAATGTAATTTTTTTGGCTTTATAAATTCAATTATTGCTGCAGCAGATTCTAGACATGGTTCAGATCTGCCACTTTACAGTTAGACTTAGGGGACCCCCTGGCACTATATTGGAAAGAATTTTTCATTTTTAGGCTTTCACTTAAAAAATAAAACAAATCACTGCTCATTTAAAAATGACGTTTTTCGCAAACTTTTTTTTTATTGATCCATGTCCCCCAGGGCAGGACCCGGACCCCTATAACCATTGTATGCCTAATTACTTGCATTTAAGCCTTCAAAATGGGCACTTTTGATATTTAACGTGCGGGTCCCATTGACTTTAATGGGGCTCGGTGTTCGGGGCCGAACGTTCGCAGTGTTCGGAAGTTCTGGTCCGAACCGAACAGGGGTCCGTTCGGCCCATCCCTAGTTAGGATGCCTCATGCCTGCTGGGTTGAATATTGAAATAGATTTAAATTGCTTTCTGACTGATTTTTAACTGTAGGTTATTGACATGATATTGATAAAATAGATTATGATTGCGAGAAATTTTTGATTATATTCTATATACTCGCATTAAGTGTTGGTTGTAGGATTGTAATATCAATTTCCTAATTTATTTAATTCATTTCATCCAGTTTAATATCCTGTGTTCTTCAGTGTATACTATTAATGCTTTTTAAGACACCGCCACTAGGTGGCATGGTTGCTTTTTTAGTATGCCTATGGATTTCATATACATATGTTTTATATTTTCATCTCTTAATTTTAATAGTAATATATAAAGTGACTAATTAGGCTAAATAGTAACCCATATGGTAATCTCCACAATTAAATATGAAGGTATAGGGCTGAGAAGATATTTTTGTCTTAGTAGAGAGCATTTAAACCCTCATTTGTGTTTTAAATAGAATTTTTAATGCTACATAATGTATGTGTTCCTGGTACCAAACAAGATTTAATTTGCATAAAGTTATGTAAAGTCATTTAAACCCTCATTTGTGTTTTTAATAGAATTTTTTAATGCTTTAATGGTGGAGCCAAACTTTGCAGATTGAGTGGAAGGGAGCTGTGGATACGTATTCAAGAGTTTATTTTGATTGAAGATTTTACTATCTCATACCATTAATGATTGGAGTGAAGCCCAGACTAATTCTTGAAAGCAGTAAAAAATGTGAAATGTGAGGCTTGACAGAGTATAACCATGCTTGATGGTCACTTTGTGGCCAAAGATATCTGGTAAGCACAATTACAGTCAGGTGCCTAAATATTGGGACATCGACACAATTCTAATCTTTTTGGCTCTATACACCACCACATTGGATTTGAAATGAAACAAACAAGATGTGCTTTAACTGCAGAATTTCAGCTTTAATTTGAGGGTATTTACATTCAAATCAGGTGAACGGTGTAGGAATTACAACAGTTTGTATATGTGCCTCCCACTTTTTAAGGGACTAAAAATAATGGGACAATTGGCTGCTCAGCTGTTCCATGGCCAGGTGTGTGTTATTCCCTCATTATCCCATTTACAAGGAGCAGATAAAAGGTCCAGGGTTCATTTCAAGTGTGCTATTTGCATTTGGAATCTGTTGCTGTCAACTCTCAATATGAGATCGAAAGAGCTGCCACTATCAGTGAAGCAAGCCATCATTAGGCTGAAAAACAGAACAAAACCCATCAGAGAGATAGCAAAAACATTAGGTGTGTCCAAATCAACTGTTTGGAACATCCTTAAAAAGATAGAATGCACCGGTGAGCTCAGCAACACCAAAAGACCCGGAAGACCACGGAAAACAACTGTGGTGGATGACCAAAGCATTCTTTCCCTGGTGAAGAAAACACCCTTCACAACAGTTAGCCAGATCAAGAACACTCTCCAGGAGGTAGGTGTATGTGTGTCAAAGTCAACAATCAAGAGAAGACTTTGCAAGAGTGAATACAGAGGGTTCACCACAAGATGTAAACCATTGGTGAGCCTCAAAAACAGGAAGGCCAGATTAGAGTTTGCCAAACCACATCTAAAAAAGCCTTCACAGTTCCGAAATAACATCCTATGGACAGATGAGACCAAGATCAACTTGTACCAGAGTGATGGGAAAAGAGAAGAGTATGGAGAAGGAAAGGAACTGCTCATGATCCAAAGCATACCACCTCATCAGTGAAGCATGGTGGTTGTAGTTTCATGGCGTGGTCATGTATGGCTGCCAATGGAACTATTTCTCTTGTATTTATTGATGATGTGACTACTGACAAAAACAGCGGGATGAATTCTGAAGTGTTTTAGGCAATTTTATCTGCTCATATTCAGCAAAATGCTTCAGAACTCATTGGACTGCGCTTCACAGTGCAGATGGACAATGACCCGAAGCATACTGCGAAAGCAACCAAAGAGTTTAAGGTGAAGAAGTGGAATGTTATGCAATGGCCAAGTCAATCACCTGACCTGAATCCGACTGAGCATGCATTTCACTTGCTGAGGACAAAACTGAAGGGAAAATGCCCCAAGAACAAGCAGGAACTGAAGACAGTTGCATTAGAGGCCTTGCAGAGCATCACCAGGGATAAAACCCAGTGTCTGGGGATGTCTATGCGTTCCATACTTCAGGCTGTAATTGACTGCAAAGGATTTGCAACCAAGTATTAAAAAGTGAAAGTTTGATGGATGATTGTAAATCTGTCCCATTACTTTTGGTCCCTTAAAAAGTGGGATGCACATATACAAACTGTTGTAATTCCTACACCGTTCACCTGATTTGGATGTAAATACCCTAAATTAAAGCTGAAAGTCTGCAGTTAAAGCAAATCTCGTTCGTTTCATTTCAAATCCAATGTGGTGGTGTATAGAGCCAAAAAGATTAGAATTGTGTCGATGTCCCAATATTTATGGACCTGACTATGTTCTACTTGCGCCCTTAATCATTATTTTTCAAGTAATTGTTCAAGCTTATGGTTTAAAGTGTAAGATTCCACCTTTTCAAATCAAAGCGCACTCCACAAGGGCTGTTAGTGCTTCGTGGGCAGTGCATCACCAAGCCTCCATGGCTCAAATCTGCAAGGCCGCAACTTGGTCTTCAGTCCATACATTTACAAGATTCTATCAGGTGGATGTAAAAAGACATGAGGATGTCGCCTTTGGGTGCATTGTGCTGCAGTCTGCAGTATAAGTCTCTGATCTCATGGTGCCCTACTTTTGTTGTGTCTCCCTCCCTTCAGTTGGCATTGCTCTGGGACATCCCACATAGTAATTACTATGGCTCTGTGTCCCGTGATGTACAATTAAGAAAATAGGATTTCTATAACAGCTTACCTGTAAAATCCTTTTTTTTGAAGTATATCACAGGGCACAGAGGTCCCTCCCTTCTTTCTGGTATACACATGTATTGCTTTGCTACAAAAACTGAGGTACTCCCAGTAGTGGGAGGGGTTATATAGGGAGTGGACTTCCTGTCTTAGGGTGTGCCAGTGTCTATCACCTGAAGGTGGCCTATAACCCACATAGTAATTACTATGGCTCTGTGTCCCGTGATGTACTTAAAAGAAAGGGATTTTATAGGTAAGCTGATAGAAAAATCCTATTTTTCCTCCTGCAGCCACTTAATACCTGTGGGAGTCACAGGAGGAGAAGCAGACTTTCAGCAGCTGCAGGGGGGAACTGGAGGGGATCGGTTTCTCTATATGCCATCCCTGCCGCCCCTTCCTATCCAGATGTACAGGGGGGCATGGACCCAGGTCACCGTTGCGGCCCTTGTGACTCCTGTAGTTGCACCCCTGCAGGTGAGCAATTGCCCCTCCTTTTGGGGGATTTTCTGGCCTTAATAGACCACTAGTTTGCTTACTGTCTCATATCCATCTTTGCAGAGCTTTGGTTGCATCCTTAATCTGAGAAAATCTCACAGATTGGAATACCTGGGCCTGATGTTAGACATGGCCCTGTCCAGGATCTTCCTGCTATTGACTAGTGTACAATTATGAACAGAATATGTAGTCACGGACTTTGTGTGGAAATATAGAAGAGAAACTGAGTACCATAAGAACAATGTGACCAATTACAGCTAGCTACACAATTGGACACAATGGATAGCATGAAAGGAAGCCATTAATTGTTTACAACTGTCATGCGATCTGCTGTGATTGGTCACAGCGATCACATGGTGTTGGCAGCGGGCCGGTACAGTGATCTGTCATCGGTGGGATCCGGTGGACACTGCCAGTGACAGATTGCGCCAGCGAGGCTGGGAGTGTGAGAGATTATATAGGGGAATGTACCTGCAGCTCTCTTCTTTTTCCAGTGTCCAGTCACCTAAAGGTAATTGTATATAACCTAGTCATAATGGTTAAATAGCCTGTGTCCCATAGTATACTCCAAGAAATGGATTTTACTGGTAGGGCAAAAATCCTGTTTTTTCTGTTTTTTGCTGCTGCTGTTTTCCACAAGTTAGGTTACAAATAAAAAAAAAGGGGATGTATTTTTTGGGAGTCATGAAAGTAGGGAAAGTGTGAAGTGTTTGTGTAGATTTCACTGAAAATTATGTCACAGAAAACTAACTTGAGTAGATGTATGTTTGCTTTTTAACATCACTTTGTAATCTTTTGATTTTAGTGTCGTAGTAACCCTCTACCGGGACTCACCAAAGAAGAGGACTGTTGTGGCAGTGTTGGAACAGCATGGGGACAGCATAAATGTAACAAGTGTCCACAGTTACCACGTGAGTCTTACATAAAGAGATATAAAACTGTATTGCTTATGTGGGTTTTCCAAATTTGTGCTTTTAAAAATCACCTAATTTTGTTTAAATCACACCTTTAAATACATCTTTTGTTTTATTTTTGGAAAAAGTGAGTGTGGAATTCGGTAGCTTTGCCAGGTTTTTATTCTGAAAACAAGAACAAATGGGGCACTGGGTTTGGATTTTCCAAGGGTCACTGAAGGGTCACAAAAATGGTGGGCACCACCCTCAGAAAAATGGGAAGAGACCCAGATTTGAGAATCCACAAAGAATACAAAAAGAGTCCATTAGTCCAAGGTAAATAAATGATAAAATTGATTCATAGCAGAATAGAGCCAATGCATTTCTGGGAGCCAACACACACTCCCCCTTCATCAGAAGTACAAAGCAAGGTTACTCTGACAGAACTGCTGTTCCAGTCATACTTTCCTTAAAAGAAGAAGATGAGCCAAGTCACCTCATGGATCCCCTTGAGAGTCACCAATGAGCTCCCCATAGAAGCAGTCAGGATTACTTGGATTAAAGTTGAACTGTGGGCGCAGGACCTTGGCCAGAGGGGTATACTGATTACATGTGGGTCCAGGAGGAAGTGGTTGCAGGTAATACTGGGCATGTATGTCATCCAAGTTGTGAGGGCTGAGATGCTGGAGGGAGTGCCCTGCCCACTTGGTCAACTGCTTCATGCTCTGGAAGCATTGGAGGGCCCTGGCACATACTTTGTAATTATCTGGAAAAAAGCTAGCATCATCAGGATTCTCTTTGGGACATGATATCATCTAATCAAGAACTCATTCTCCCCAAACAATTTGCATGGCCCATTGTGTAGGCTCTTAGTCACGTGAATAGGACTAGTGGCTCAGAGGATTCAATGGATGAGGCCAAGGAGGCCATTAAAAAATAAATAAATAAAAAAAACTGGGATGTAGAACAGTTGCCAGTAAGGAAAACAAGAGATCGGTATTCAATTGATCATCACCTGTAGAGGCGCAGAGGCCGATGTATTAATTATCCCTTACATGATTGTGTATCCCCTATTGCTTACCAGAACCTGCGTACACATAGTTTATTTGGTACTAAAATCGGGGCCCACGCTAACGGAACCTCCTTCAACACATAGTTGTAGTTATTCCTCCCCTACATTTCTCTATGTTCTAAACACAACAGAATATCCATTGGAGAAACTTCTACAGACACCTTATACAGACTTCACCCACCAGAGAAACATCTGATAGATCTCAATATGTTCATCCTATTCCCATTAGCTTGAGCTGTGATGCATGCTTAACCTTTAGAGGTGGGAGAACGACTTTTGGGAGTTTAATTTTTCTTTTGTAGTTTAAATAACTAAATAGTCATTTAGGCTGCCTTTTTTAATCATCCAGTGATGCGTTATGTAAAAATATATTTTCAGTATTACTGAGTATAATCTTCACCCCTTTTTGTGGCTGCATACCACACTAGGTTGGGTCACTTTCAACCTCTACTGCTAGATATGTGGACACTGGAACAGGATCTTCCCTATACTGTATGTCTGCTGACGATTAGGTCCTGTATGATGAACATTGCACATAATTTGCTGCTTGATCCTGTTAATGCCAGAGAGAGGCATCTAGAGTTGCTGGAATAGTGGTGGTTTAGCTGCATACTCTTTTGCAGGGGGCTGTGAGGTGAGACTTTCAGAGGCAACAGCAATATTTTCCACCAATATAACCTATTCGTGGGCACCCCTTGCCTCTCATTGGGAATGAGATGCCTTTGGCATATTGCCTGTACTATGATTTGGGGCTGGGCTAAGCCCTTCCTTCTCTGAGCTGGCCGCTCAGCTGTCGGCTAATTGCCAACTCCTATCTCTCCACAGTTACTTAGCTGTTGATGACATCCTGCTCGTCAGTCCTGCCTACTTAACCTTCTGTGATGTGACCTACTTGGTCACATCACAGAAACTATATCCTGCGATCCCGTTCAAGACTGGCTTTGCTGACATTCCTTCTGGCTCCAGATCCTGCTTGCTGTTCCACTACATTGATCCCTGACTTCTGGCTTGGCTAACTATCCGTTCCGGTTACTGAACTTTGGCTATGTTTTTACTACGTTTGTTCTTTTTACTTTTATTATTAAACAAGTGTGATTTAACTGTACTTCTGTCTCGGCCTGATTTCATGGTTTCTGACAGTAGGTGAAGATTGACTGCATTCACAAGATGCAGTCAATCCACTAGTTGGTAATATTTTTTCCAGATTGGATGAACTGGATCACTGCATGGATCAGTTTGCCATGGCGTTACAAGCGCTCCAGAGTTGAGCGGCCCACCTGGAATCTCTCACTGTGGCCGCCCCGGTACAACCTATGTTTCAGGCCGACCCTGCTGTTGCTCCGGTCTCTATGCAGGCATCCGCCTCGAGTATTACCAAGAGGCATGCCTGGTTCCGCTCCACTTCCCCAGCGATTTGGGGGTGATCTAGTCCAAAGCGGAGGGTTTCTCAACCAGGTTGAAATATACTTTGAGATGCTGCCCCGGGCATTTCCCACGGACAGAAGCAAAGTAGGTTTTGTGATATCTTTGCTTTCTGAGAGAGCCTTGGCCTGGGCAAACCCTCTATGGGAGACGCAAAAACCTGTTGTCTTGCGCTACCCTGAGTTTGTGGCTTCGTTTAAAAGGGTATTTGATGTTCCCGCATGCTCCGCTTCTGCTGCCAAGTGCCACAAGTCCATCGAACAGAGTACGAGAACTGTTGCCGACTACGCCATTGAATTCTGTACTCTGGCAGCAGAGGTTGCGTGGAACAATGAGGCCCCCGGGGCTGTTTTTCTCATGGTCTCTCGGATACCATCACGGATGAGATAGCAGCCCGAGATATACCCACTGAGCTGGAGAAGTTGATCATGTTTGGAATCCTCATTGACTCCAGACTCAGAGAAAGACTCTCTTTCAAGGAGCGCTTGCGGAAGCTTCCTATACGTCTGTCTCCGAGCTTTGCAGTCCCACCTGTGCCTCCCTCACCTCCCATGCCTCCTGGTACCGAGTTGGTCATTGAAGGTGAAGCCTTGCATTTGGGTTTCATGCGTCTCTCTGCAGTTGAGAGAGCCTTTTGGAGGAGGGAGAGATTGTGCCTTTATTGTGGCCGGGCAGGTCACTTTTTGAAGTCTTGTCCTACCCATCCAGGGAACACCCGAACCTTGAGGTCCTGTCACAGACAGACCTTATTTGGCGTTGTTTCATCCCCAGTTATCCAGAAGGATAAGCCCCTGCTTTCGGTCACTTTTTCTTGGGCTGAGTCGTCCATCGAGATACAGACTCTAATCGACTCTGGGGCTGCAGGCCTGTTCATTGATGCTGCCTTTGTATCAAAGCACTCAGTTCCGCTGCAGCTGCATGACACTCCACTTGCCATTGAGGCTTTTGACGGGAGACCTCTACAGCCCACCCATGTGACTCATGAGACAGTTCCGTTGTTCATAGCCGTAGGGGCTCTTCACCATGAGATAATCCAATTCCAAGTTATTTCCTCACCTAAGTTTCTGCTGGTTATCCATGGTTACAGAGGCACAACCCCTCTTTTGATTGGCTCCTTGTTAAGGTTCTCTCCTGGTCACCACAATGCAGTAAAACATGCTTCCAGAAGGTAGCCAAGGTCCTGTGCACTTCTTCACTCTCCTCCCTGCCGGAGTAGTACCGTGATTTTAGCGATGTCTTTGACAAAGGTCAAGCCTGTAGTTTGCCTGCACACTGGCCGTATGGTTGCGCAATTGACCTTCAACCTGGTGCCATACCCCCTCGTGGCCGGGTTTACCCTTTGTCGGTTTTGGAGGATAAGGCCATGGAGGAGTATGTTGCAGATGCACTTTCGAGGGTTCATCCACAATTCCTCGTCCCCTGCTGGTGCTGGTTTCTTCTTTGTGAAGAAGAAGAGTGGTGAACTGAGACCTTGTATTGATTATAGGGGTCTCAATCATTTCACGATTAAGAATGCTTATCCCATTCTGTATATTATGGAATTATTTGACCGTCTCAAGGGAGCAACGGTTTTCACAAAGCTTGATTTGAGAAGGCCATACAATCTCGTGAGGATTAAGGAGAGCGATGAGTGGAAAACTGCGTTTAATACCAGAACAGGCCATTATGAGTACCTCGTAATGCCTTTTGGCCTTTGTAACGCCCCGGCAGTTTTCCAGGAATTTATCAATGATATCCTCCGAGATTTGTTGCAGTTATGTGTGGTGGTTTATCTTGATGATATCCTCATATTTTTTCCAAGTCCCTGGAGAGCCACCACACAGATGTCTGTTGTGTGCTTCAGAAACTAAGACAGAACAATCTCTATTGTAAACTGGAGAAGTGTGAGTTCCATCATGAACAGATTAAATTCCTGGGTTATGTCATTTCCAGTGCTGGTTTTTCGATGGACCTAGAGGAACTTTCAGCAGTTCTACAGTGGCCTCCAACCCGTGGGTTTACGTTCTCTGCAGCGTTTCCTGCGCTATTATCGGAAGTTTATTCATAACTTCTTATCTCTGGTCAAGCCCCTAACTGATATGACCAGAAAGAACGATAACCCACAGAGTTGGTCTCCGGCCTCCATTAACGCCTTTGAGAGTCTCAAGGCTGCCTTTGTTTCTGCTCCTGTCCTACGTCCTACCTCTGAGAGTGCTATGCATCCTTGTGGCTACTTTTCCAAGAAATTGTCACCTGTGGAGTGCAATTACGAGATTGGTGACAGAAAGCTATTGTTGATCATTTTAGCCCTGAAACAATGGAGACATCTCCTTGAAGGTACCACTGTGCCGGTTCTTATTCTTACTGACCATAAGAATCTCACATTCTTGTCTGAAGCTAAATGCTTCTCTCCTAGAAAGGCGCGATGGGCTCTTTTTTTGTCAAGTTTCAATTGCATTGTCTAATTCTTACCTGGTACTAAGAATGTAAGGGCTGACGCCTTGTCACTACAATTTTCCTCCACTTCCAAGTTGGAGTCGGTTCCGGTTCCTGTGATTCCTCCTGATCGTATTCTGGTTATGGTTCGCACCAGTCTCACTTCTCCTTTGGGTGGCAAAATTCTTGCTGCTCAGGTCCATGCTCCTCCTGAGAAAGCCGGTGTCCCAGAGAGTCTCCGTACTGCCGTGCTCCAGACTTACCATTCTCCCAAGGCTGCTGGCCACCCTGGGAGGAATCAACCCTTTTGGGCCATTTCCCAACAATTCTGGTGGCCTAGTCTACCTAGTCTATGTGCTGATGTAACTGCCTTCGTAGCTGCCTGTTCTGTGTGTGCTCAGAGTAAGACTCCACGACATCTTCCAGTGGGCCTCCTACAGCCCATACCCAATGGAGAGAGGCCCTGGACCCACCTGTCTATGGATTTCATTGTGGAGTTACCCAACTCCCAAGGAAACACAGTTATTCTTATGGTGGTTGACCGGTTCTCAAAGATGTGTCATTGTATTCCACTTAAGAAGTTGCCCACTTCTAAGGAACTGGCTTCCATTTTTGCTCGGGAGATCTTTCGCTTACATGGGCTACCCAAGGTGATTGTCTCGGACAGGAGTAGTCAGTTTGTTTCCTGTACTGACAAGCCTTTTGCGCACAGTTGGAAATTCAGCTTGCTTTCTCCTCTGCGTATCACCCGCAGTCTAAAAGGGTCACAGAACAAGCCAATCAGTCCTTGGAGCAATTCCTATGTTGCTATATTTCTGACCATCATAACAACTGGTCAGACCTATTACCGTGGGCAGAGTTTGCTCACAACAGTGCCTTGAATTCTGCTTCCCGATTGTCCCTGTTTATGGCGAATTATGGTTTCCAACCTTCCATGTTGCCTTACTCGTTTGTTCCGCAGAATATTCCTGCGTTAGAGGAGCATCTCCGTGGTCTTTGTTCTACTTGGGCACAAGTCCAGGAGGCTTTGCGACATGCTAATGATAGGTACAGACTACATGCTGACCGCAGACACCTGCCTGCGCCTTCCTACCAGGTTGGGGACAGGGTCTGGCTGTCATCTCACAACCTCCGACTTCGTGTTCCCTCACTGAAGTTCCGGTTTATTGGGCCTTTCTGTATTCTTTGCAGGATTAACCCAGTGGCTTAAGCATTAGACCTTCCTTCTAATATGCATATTTCAAATGTATTTTATGTCTCCTAATTAAAACCTTTGGTCTGCAACCGCTTTACTACCTCGGTGCCACGTCCTCACTCTATACAGGTTGAGAAGCATAAGGAGTATCAAGTACAGTTCATTGTTGACTCCTGTAGGTTCCATGGGTGCATACAGTACCTGGTGCATTGGAAAGGGTACGGTCCGGAGGAATGCTCTTGGGTCTCATTCTCAGACTTACATGCCCCTGTCATCCCCCGTGATTTCCACAGATGTTTTCCCCTCAAGCCTGGTGGTCCTCTGAGGGGAAGGGGTCGTTCAGGAGGGGGTACTGTCAGGGCTGGGCTCAGCTCTCCCTTCTCTGAGCTGGCCACTCAGCTGTCAGCTAATTGCCAGCTCCTATCTCTCCACAGTTACTCAGCTGTTGCTGATATCCTGCTCATCAATCCTGCCTACTTAAACCGTCCAGTCCAGAGGATCTCTGCCTTCGCCTTGGTCACATCACGGAAACTATCTCCTGCGATCCTGTTCAAGACTTGCTTTGCTGACATCCCTTCTGGCTCCAGATCCTGCTTGCTGTTCCACTACATTGATCCCTGACTTCTGGCTTGGTGACTATCCATTCCAGTTACTGTACTTTGGCTATGTTTTGACTACGTTTGTTCTTTTTACTTTTATTATTAAACAAGTGTTTTTTAACTGTACTTCTGTCTGATATAATGGTTTCTGACAGGGAGCTAATCCCGCTATGGGGTGAAGCCAAGTTGACCAGGGAGCTATTCCCTCACTGAGTTCCTTCCAAACTATTTGATATGTGCTATTGCAATCTATAATGATTATATATCCTTGGTTACTCATTGTCAATGATTTGTTCAAGCCTGATTGATGATTTTCCATCCCTATAGTTTACATCTCCAAAACATCTGTTGCTGTGTCTATCTCTGTTGCAATCCTATTAAGTTGGTATTCCACTGTCATACTTTTGTTGGGTATGACTGTGCTGGGCACAATTCTTTCCCCAACCTTCTTATCACATTAGCATTTATTATGTACGCCTCAGGCTTTCAGACAATGGCAGCCAGCCAAGAGCCTTTGTAGCCTCTCTTCCTGTAATAAGTGAAGTGACCAACACCCCCCCCCCCCCCCCGTTGCTCCATTACATCTTTTGTCACTCTTTTATTTATCTCTGGTGGCCTACTATTTCTCTTCAAAAAAGAAGAGTAAAAAAAATGAACGCACCCCCCCCAAAATGTTCAATGTACATTTATCATCAATCACATCTTCCTGTGATGTAGATTTTTACGTACCTGACTGAAGGCTGAAGTGACGAGAGGGCTTTTCCCTTGCGGCTGAGTGCAGAGTGTGCTATGCCCAAAGGTGCACAGATTGCCTGCAGGTGAAGCTGCTTGATGATTTCAGATGTGAGGCCAACCAAGAGCAGAGAAGTGGTAACAGCAGATGATTCTCTGGAGGTGCTCGTGGATCCTGACAGATGGGTAAGGCAGGAAACAAGGTCAGAAGCCAGGCCGGGGGTCAAACACCAGAAGTCAGTTAGGAGCAGAGTCAGAAGCATGGTCGAGATCAAGCTGGGATCAAACACAGTATGTCATTCAGGAGCAAGGCAGAGGCGGGTCAGTGGAGCAAGCTGGGTTCAGAGCCAGGAGAAGCCAGAGCAAGTCAGGGGTAAGCCGGGTCAGTAATGTGTAAGCAGAAGCACAAGGCACAGGAAAACAGGATACAAGGCTGACGATAATCCAGCAATTCATGAGAGGAACTGGTGTCCTTATATAGGCCAAAGGATGCTGGCAATTAGCATGCTTTGCGTGTGCCGATACGCACAAAGATTAGCCATTGCATGCCGTTCGCTAATGCGCATGCGTGTCCATTTTGGATATTGGCATATTTGCCAGGTCTTTATGGAATTCTTCCCTGACAGTGCCCCCCCCCCCCCCGGGGGGGCAACCTCTGGATGCCTGGACATGCCTGTTTTTCTGGGAATCTGTTGAAGAATTTCTGAAGAAGTTTAGGAGCATGCACGTTATTTGCTAGTTCCCATGAGTTCTCCTCAGGTGGATATTCTTTCCATTTAATGAGGTATTGCCCTTGTCTTCCCCTCGTTCGACCATCCACAATCGCTTCTACTTCAAACTCTGAGTCTTCCCCTACAGTAACTGGTGGCAGAGGTGGCTCTTCTCTTTCAGGAAACAAGCTAAACACTGCTGGTTTTTAGTAAAGAGATGTGGAAGACTGGATGAATTTTATAAGAGCTTGGCAGGTTCAGTTCAAATGCTACAAGGTTAATTTCCCTCTTAATTTCGAAAGGTCCGATAAACCTTGGGCCCAATTTCTGAGAGGGACAAGTGAGTTTGAGGTTTGCTGTGGAAAGACAAGCTTTTGTCCCTAACCTTCAGCACAGGATTACCTCTTCTGCTCTTGTCAAAATGTACTTTGTAATCCTCCTGAGCCTTCTGCATGGCTTCCTGGAGTGCCTGATATTTGTTTTGGATAAAGGTCAGCCTATCCTGGACTGCAGGTACTGAAGCTTCTGGGATAATGTCTGGGAAAAAGGAGGGGTGAAAACCATAGTTTGTCCAGAATGGTGATTGGTTAGTAGATGCATGGACTGAATTGTTATAAGCAAATTCGGCACATGGGAGAAGGGATGCCTAGTTGCCTTGGGTGAATGTAGAGAAACATCTCAGGTACTGCTCCAAAGTCTGATTAGTTCTTTCTGTCTGTCCATTACTTTGTGGGTGGTATGCAGAGGACAGACAAACTACAATTTTCAGGACTTTGCACAGATATTTCCAGAATCTAAAAGTAATTGCACTCCTCTGTTGGAGACAATGCTGCTGGGCAATCCATGTAACAACATGAGTTCTTTGATAAATAGATGTGCTCTGTCTGTGGCTGAAGGAGTGCTTATCATGGGTAAAAAGTGGGCCATTTTGGACAACCTGTCAACTACCCCTAGGATAGTGTTGAATCCATCTGAGGGGGGTAAGTCCACAATGAAATCCATTGATAGCATTTTCCAGTGTTGTTCTGGAACGGGGAGGGGTCTCAGCAAACCACAAGCCTTGGTATTACTGCCTTTACTGTGAAGACAAGTCACACAAGAATTTAAATAGTCTTTACAATATTGTGTTAGGTTGGGCCACCAGAATGAACTTAGGGTCTCACTTCTTGATGGACAAAAACCCTGTCATCCTACCATAAGAGTCCCTTGTATTTTTGCCATATAGAGAATGGTCCTTTTTTCGACAAAGAAAATACCAGCACCAGCAGGAGAAGATGAATGAATGAATCTTTTCTCAAAACTTCCATCGATATAAAGCCTTGAGGCCTCAATTTCAATTTTGGATAATGGAAAAATCCACCCAAAAGGGATTTCTGCACCTGGAAGTAATTCGATAGGGCAGTCATACGGCCGATGAGGTGGTAGTCCAAGTACCCATGGTAGGCTGGTGGCACTACTTGGTTAGTATTGGTTAAAGGCTGAATTGTCAGACAACCTTAAGAGTCAATGGATTATGTGGCAAAATAGTGCTGAAAACAATATTTAGATGAAAAGGAAATCTTTCCCAAGGGCCAATCGATTTGAGGGTTATGCGCCCAAAACAACGGAATCCCGAGAATGATAGGGAACATGGGAGAACATAGCATGTCAAAACAGAGGAAATCTTGGTGACCAGAGTTTTTCAGGGTTAAGATAGGGATAGTCTCTTGTGTCACAGGTCCTGATATGGGAATGGTCTCATCAGCCAAATGGACTTCAAGTCTATGTTTTCTTGTTTTTAAGCGGAATTTGCAGTTTTCTTGCAAAGGTAATGTCCAAGAAGCAACTATATGCCCCAGAGTCAACGATTGCTTGGAGCTTGATCTCCCCTTCTGCCACCTGCAACAAGATGGGTAAAACAAGGTGAGCTGGAGAAGATCCGGAGACTTGGAAGTAGACAGGACATGGAAGGAGGAACTTACTGGGTCTCACAGGGAAGCTGCGTAGGAAGTGTCCAGTACCTCCGCAGAAGCGGCAGAGGTTGGCCTGCCGCTGCCGCATCTTTTCATTCAGAGTTAAAGCACTACGTACCAGTCCAATCTGCATTGTTCTCCTTCAGTAGCAGGAGCAGGTGAGGGAGTAGGTATAGGTGTAGGTGTAGGTGAGGATGGAACTCTGGGCAGCATCTAAGAGGGTCTATAGATATAAGTCCTTTCTGACTGATGCTCCCGCAAGTGGCAGTCAAGCTGAATGGCCAGTTTGATGAGGCCTTCAAGGATAGCAGATGCCTGTACTCTGGCCAATTCATCCTTAAGGGCTTCAGACAGACCGAGCCAATACTGGTATTTGAGGGCGACCTCATTCCATCCCGTATCTGCAGACCATTTATGGAAGTCTACGTATAATCCTCAACTAGGCATCGCCCTTGTTGCAGGGTATGAAGGGCAGTCTCTGCAGTTTCCATGCATTGAGGATCATCAAAAAGTTGTGCCATGGTGTTAAAGAATGTGGAGACGGAGTTGAGCACAGGACTCTTCTGCTCCAGCAGGGGGTGGGCCCAAGACTGGGGTTCATCTAAGAGTAGTGAGATAAACCCCACTTTCACGGTTTCCAGAGAAAAATTCCTTGGCTGAGTGCAAAATATAGAAGGCAAGCGTTCTGGAATGCCCTGAACTTTCGTTTGTCCCCTGAGAAGCGTTTGGGAACTGGTACCCCGAGTTCTGGAGGTGATATTATCACTGTGGGAGCAGAGACAGAATGTTCTTAAACAGGAGCAGCAGAAGTGGAGGATGTAGCAGGCGGGTTCTGGTCAACAAGTGAGATGACACAGCAAGGTTCTGTAGGCGACCTCCCAACTGAAAGTAACCTTTTTGTAAATTCTTCACCGCTTACGTAAGGGCAGCAAAGAAAGAGGAAGCGCCTCTTTCAGCCTCAGACATTATGGCTGGATTATACTGTCATGTACCTGACTGGAGGCTGAAGTTACGAGAGGGCTTCCCTTGCGGCTGAGTACTGAGTACCCCTGAAGGTGGTGACAGAGTGTGCTATGCCCAAATATGCACGGGTTGCCTGCGGATGAATCTGTCTGATGATTCCAGATGTGAGGATACCTAAGAGCAGAGAAGTAGTCACTGCAGATGATTCTCTGGTGGTCCTGTTGGATCTTGACAGATGGGTAAGGCAGGAAGCAAGGTCAGAAGCCAGGCCAGGGGTCAAACACAGGAAGTCAGTCAGGAACAGAGGCAGAAGCGTGGTTGAGATTAAGCTGGGGTCAAACCCAGTATGTCAATCAGGAGCAAGGCCAGGTTCAGAGACAGGAGAGAAGCCAGAGCAGGTCAGGGGTAAGCCGGGTCGGTAACGTGTATTCAAGCAGAAGCACAAGAACACAGGATACAAGGCTGACGATAATCCAGCAATTTATGAGAGGAACCGGTGTCCTTATATAGGCCAGTGGATGCTGGCAATTAGCACGCTTTGCATGTGCCAATGCGCCGTCGCGCACAAAGATTAGCCATTGCGCGCCGTTCACTAATGCGCATGCGTGAATTAGTGTGCCATATTGCATATTGGCATATTTGCCAGGAATTCTTCCTTGACACAGATCCTCATTAATCAAGCTAGCCGAAAAAGTCTAAAGAGTCTACCAACACATCTGATCTCACCATGAATTACAGCTCTAGTCCTTCCTACTAAGAGTAAACAAAGTGGGGGGGCATACCCGGTAATGTCTTTGACCAAATACAGCCATGGTCATATTTGGGTGATCTCATTTCCCAAATATAGCCATGTGGCCAAATTTTGAGCAATTATATATTAATTAATTCCTCACTGATAATTAAAGCAAACGTGTAAACAATAAAATTGCTCCGAAAAAAGAAGTGAAAAAATTGTGATACAAAAGGCCTTCAAATGTGGCAAATGTGACAAAATCTATGTATACACTCCTTCAAAAAAATGTGTGTGGAGCTCAATTGTGTATCGTCCTAACATTTCCACCACTATACAAAAATCTTGCAAACAAAATCACAATCAAAAATCCATGTAAACACTCCTTCAACAAAATGTGTGTATGGTCCAATGTTGTATCGTCCTAAAATTTCCATCATCTTAATTATCTTCATTTTATCACAAATTGTTCCCTTCACCACACTTAGGAAATGCACTTACAGAAACGCATTCCTATCTTGTTATAGAATAGGCAAACATAGCTTGTGCAGGCTCAAAGCAGATGAGAATTACACTTGGTCCATATTCAGAGTACTACTCCACCTCCATTTAGTAATCCCAGAATGAGGATATAGAAGGCAAAAAGAAGCTCACATAATGTAATACCATTCAAATAACTTTGTTAAGCAACAATAAAAATATAATCACAAAGGCTTATAAGACCAAACACAAAAGGACAACAGAGCAGCTGTATTGCTGGATCGGTAGTCTAGCAGAGACTGTTAAATCTGCCAAATTTCCTCGTGACAAAGTCTCCTATGATAAAACATGTAGGTGCGGAGCTTGACATTGCCAGGTGGCTTGCCTCCTAATGGATCTGCTTGTGGCTAAAGTGGTTGTAAACCCTCCACTACAACTTCAGCTCATTGTAGGCTATATAGCACAGGCAGCTGATCACTGCCTGTAAAAGTTCACTCACTGTTTCTGTTGCCTTAAAAACCATCCTGCAATGTTGAGTGACATCAGCCGTGCTTGCAAATTCTGTAGATTGATTAACGGCACACTATGTGTGCCATTTCAGTATCCTCTGCATGTCGAGTCATTGACTTCAACTGAGAACGGCACAGAGGGAAGCATCGCGATGCTGTGCTCTGATCCTCTCCTTCCTGGTTCTCCCCCTTGTGACTGTGACTTGTGACGCTATCGCGCATGCATGAGATTTGGACAGGGAAACAAAGTAAGGGCGGAAATGACGTCCAGAAAGGATTCAACAAACAGGAGTAACAATGGCGCGGCCAATGCACGGAAGAGACTAAATGAAAAAAAATGCGAAATAAGGTATTTTGAAACCTCGTTTGTGGCATATTTTTAGGTGTGTGGCTTCACAATATATTCCAGGATCTATAAATTAAAAAAAAAAAAACGTACAGGGTTTACTTCCTCTTTAAAGTGTTACTAAACCCACAACTGTAAAATCAGTCTGTATATGCAGTAAAGCAAGCTTTTTATACTCACTGTGGAACCTAAGGGGTTAATCCACTGCATTGTGTAAAAAGGCTGTTTCATCCTGTCTTCTCTGATCCTCCCCTTCTTCCACAGTCCCCAAACCATCTCCTGATAGAACAGGGCCTTGGGGGCAAGCTGCACATGCTCAGTTTGGTGTGTATTGCTAGAGAGTTTTGTTTTCTTTTCATGGGAGAGTACATGTGATCAGCACAGGGCCAATCACCACTGTCAAGACAGAGGGTTAGTGGTCCTGCAGCCTCATAGGACAATAAGGGGGGACTGCAATCTCCTCCTACAAGCTTTAACCAGACACGGATAGAAGTAAAAAAACTGCTATAACTGCTGATGAGAAAAGGTATTAAAGCAGTTTATAGAAAAAATTTGATGTACATCGCACTGACATTAAATAATGCAAAGTTAGTGCAGCGCAAAGAATAAATATAAATGTCCTTATAATCTCATGAACCAAGCCATTGATCTTGATGGAAAAACACTGATGTAGTTCCCACAAGCACCAATAATCATCAAACCAGTAGGAAAATGCGCTTACCGGACGCGATGGACCTCTAAATTATAGGAGGTCAAATGAGCCTGGTTCCTAAGGGACTGATTGCGACCTGGATCTCTTAAGGACACCGATAATCAACATCTGCCAGTAATCACATAAAAACTGGATATGGTGAGTAGGGATGAGCCGAACACCCCCCTGTTCGGTTCGCACCAGAACATGCGAACAGGAAAAAAGTTTGTTCGAACACGCGAACACCGTTAAAGTCTATGGGACACGAACATGAATAATCAAAAGTGCTAATTTTAAAGGCTTATAGGCAAGTTATTGTCATAAAAAGTGTTTGGAAACCTGGGTCCTGCCCCAGGGAACATGGATCAATGCAAAAAAAAGTTTTAAAAACGGCCGTTTTTTCAGGAGCAGTGATTTTAATAATGCTTAAAGTCAAACAATAAAAGTGTAATATCCCTTTAAATTTCGTACCTGGGGGGTGTCTATAGTATGCCTGTAAAGGGGCGCATGTTTCCCCGTGTTTAGAACAGTCTGACAGCAAAATGACATTTCGCAGGAAAAAAACCCATTTAAAAATACCCGCGGCTATTGCATTGCCGACAATACACATAGAAGTTCATTGATAAAAACGGCATGGGAATTCCCCACATGGGAACCCCGAACCAAAATTAAAAAAAAAAAAAGACGTGGGAGTCCCCCTAAATTCCATACCAGGCCCTTCAGGTCTGGTATGGATATTAAGGGGAACCCCGGCCAAAATTTTTTAAAAAAATGACGTGGGGTTCCCCCTAAATTCCATACCAGACCCTTATCCGAGCACGCAACCTGGCAGGCTGCAGGAAAAGAGGGGGGGACGAGAGTGCGCCCCCCCTCCTGAACCGTACCAGGCCACATGCCCTCAACATTAGGAGGGTGCTTTGGGGTAGCCCCCCAAAACACCTTCTCCCCATGTTGATGAGGACAAGGGCCTCATCCCCACAACCCTGGCTGAGGTGGGGGTCTGCGGGCGGGGGGCTTATCGGAATCTGGAAGCCCCCTTTAACAAGGGGACCCCCAGATCCCGGCTCCCCCCCCTGTGTGAAATGGTAAGGGGGTACTTACCCCTACCATTTCACTAAAAAGCTGTCAAAAATGTTAAAAAGGACAAGAGACAGTTTTTAACAATTCCTTTATTTAAATGCTTCTTCTTTCTTCTATCTTCCTTCATCTTCTTCTTCTGGTTCTTCTGGCTCTTCTGGTTCTTCCTCCAGCGTTCTCGTCCAGCATCTCTTCCGCGGCATCTTCTATCTTCTTCTCCTCGGGCCGCTCCGCACCCATGGCATGGGGGGAGGCTCCCGCTCTTCTTCTTTTCTTCTTCTCTTCTTCTCCGGGCCGCTCCGCACCCATGCTGGCATGGAGGGAGGCTCCCGCTGTGTGACGGCGTCTCCTCGTCTGACGGCCCCCCTCTGACGCACGGTGACTTGACGGGACTTCCCTGTGACGTCACGGGGAATGCCACAGGGAAGTCCCGTCATGTCCCGTGCGTCAGAGGGGTCACTGGGTGGCCCCGCCCCCCCATTATTTAAGAACCGTCAGACGAGGAGACGCCGTCACACAGCGGGAGCCTCCCTCCATGCCAGCATGGATGCGGAGCGGCCCGGAGAAGAAAATGAAGAAGAGAAGAAGAGAAAAAGAGAAGAAGGAAGAAGAGAAGAAGATGAAGAAGAAGATGAAGAGAAGAGCGGGAGCCTCCCCCCATGCCATGGGTGCGGAGCGGCCCGAGGAGAAGAAGATAGAAGACGCCGCGGAGGAGATGCTGGACGAGAACGCCGGAGGAAGAACCAGAAGATGAAGGAAGATAGAAGAAAGAAGAAGCATTTAAATAAAGGAATTGTCAAAAACTGTCTAACATTTTTGACAGTTTTTTAGTGAAATGGTAGGGGTAAGTACCCCCATACCATTTCACACAGGGGGGAGGGGGGGATCTGGGGGTCCCCTTGTTAAAGGGGGCTTCCAGATTCCGATAAGCCCCCCACCCGCAGACCCCCACAACCACCGGCCAGGGTTGTGGGGATGAGGCCCTTGTCCTCATCAACATGGGGACAAGGTGTTTTGGGGGGCTTCCCCAAAGCACCCTCCCAATGTTGAGGGCATGTGGCCTGGTACGGTTCAGGAGGGGGGGCGCACTCTCGTCCCCCCCTCTTTTCCTGCGGCCTGCCAGGTTGCCTGCTCGGATAAGGTTCTGGTATGGAATTTAGGGGGAACCCCACGTCATTTTTTTAAAAATTTTGGCCGGGGTTCCCCTAATATCCATACCAGACCTGAAGGGCCTGGTATGTTATTTAGGGGGACTCCCACGTCATTTTTTTTTTTTAATCTTGGTTCGGGGTTCCCCTGTGGGGAATTCCCATGCCGTGTTTATCAATGAACTTCTATGTGTATTGTCGGCAATGCAATAGCCGTGGGTAGTTTTAAATGGGTTTTTTCCTTCAAAATGTCATTTTGCTGTCAGACTGTTCTAAACACGGGGAAACATCCGCCCCTTTACAGGCATACTATAGACACCCCCCAGGTACAAAATTTAAAGGGATATTACACTTTTATTGTTTGACTTTAAGCATTATTAAAATCACTGCTCCTGAAAAAACGGCTGTTTTTAAAATTTTTTTTTGCATTGATCCATGTCCCCTGGGGCAGGACCCAGGTCCCCAAACACTTTTTATGACAATAACTTGCATATAAGCCTTTAAAATTAGCAATTTTGATTTCTCCCATAGACTTTTAAAGGGTGTTCCGCGGCATTCGAATTTGCCGCGAACACCCCAAATTGTTCGCTGTTCGGCGAACTTTCGAACAGCCAATGTTCGAGTCGAACATGAGTTCGACTCGAACTCGAAGCTCATCCCTAATGGTGAGTAACATCACTCTGTAGGTTCCTTGTTAAAATCCTCCATAGACTGAGCAAATGCTAGCCAGATCATGCACAGGTGGGACTGATCAGCAACTAAAGTTAGCTGCACTAACTTTGCATTATTTATTGTTTCTTTAGGCTGGTGAATAACTATAGTGTTTAGCTTGCATTTATACTCATTTCATAGTTATTGTTTGCACTGATTGCCCTTAGTTTATCATATATCGCACAGACATATATCTAGTAGCAGCCAGCACAACACTAAGTGTAAATCGAGGAATAAGTAAAAAGTGAAATTATGTGCAGCGCTCAAAACATTGAAATACATATGTATACAAACTTATGTACACTGTGCAATGACCACAAAAACTAATAATAATGAAAATGAAATGTGAAATTCACACCCAAACTAAAGTCCATGTGCCATCATACAAAAGTTGTTTTAAAACATAAACATAGCAGTCTTTAAATAAACAGTGAAAATAAATTGTATAACTAGAAGTGGGATTCCACGTGACATCAATGTTGAGGTGAGGACTCCTCCTACAAGCTTTAACCAGACACGGATAGAAGTAAAAAACTGCTATAACTGCTGATGAGAAAAGGCATTAAGCAGTTTATACTTACTAAAACAATTGCATTTCCATGTTCTGTGTACTGTGGGAGACCAGATATCTTGAATGCAGGGTCCTGGGTATAGTAACACTTTAAGCTGGAAGCGGTGAGGGGCCAAGCAACTTAGTGGCGCTTTTCTGTTTTTACTTCATGTTGCATCTCAAAGTTGGCTTCACTCCAGAGAAAAGCTCTGCCCTCAGTGCGTGCCTTCCATTCAAGATCCAGCATTAAAACTTGTCTTTCATTCCTCTATGGACTTTTTAATTCTCTTGTTCCCTGCCCTGGACTTTTTATACTGATTTCCTATTAACATTAATAAGTCACCAGGACCAGATGGCTTGCACCCGAGGGTCCTTAGGGAACTCAGTCAAGTAATTGCCAGATTATTTTTCCTATTTTTTACTGACAGTCTACTGACTGGAATGGTACCAGCTGATTGAAGAAAAGCCAATGTTGCACCAATATTTAAAAAAGGGCCAAAATACATCAGTGGTAATTACAGACCAGTTAGCCTAACGTCAATAGTATGCAAGCTGGGAAAAGAACCTGCTCCAGGTGTCTGGATCACAGAAAATCAACTCCTCCTCAAAGGTGTGAGCTCAGTATGCAAAGTAGCATATAGAAAAGAATTCAATCTGGATGGCCACAGTCCAACGATTTGTTTATTGGTTAAAAAAACCATACAGCAAAAGATGAAATCAACAGCTGACATTCACACCTTAACTACTGGTGCTTACTCATAGCTTACTCTTTAGGCAATAGACAGGAATTCATATGCACATGCCAATACAATTTTTACAGAGCAAACAAGGTCAGCTTAATTGAATAATTGAAGAGCTGGTGAATTAGTGGATACTCACTACACATGGAAGCTTGGCTCTGATAAGATCAATATCAGATCTGCCGAGGCCCGTGTCTCACATGATGTTGCCGTTTTCACACACCTTCATATATATGGATGTGTACATATCCATACAGGGCAGCCATCAGAAATTTTTGGGCCCCATACACAGCTTTAGGCCTGGGCCCCTCGCCCCCTCCCCGAGCCTGGACTACCAATATTCCCCAGGGCTTGCCTATGGGCCAACCTACTGAATCCGCACACCAGCCACCTCACCTGTACGCACTCAGCCCCCCCCCCCCCCCCCTCAATCCTTTATATATGTCAGCACCTGTCACACCTGTATATATGTCAGCCCCCACACACACACATGTATATCAGGGCGTGGCCTATTTTGACGCTTTTGCATCATCTCCCAGAGGATCACCAACTTAAATCTGACGCTCTCCTGTTTTGATGACATTTGGTTGCCTATTATAAACTGCTTAAATGTGAGTACCATTCTGTCATCTGCATTCAATAAAGAGTGTTTTATGGTTTTACGCTATGGAATCTCCTCTTTCTTCTCTTATGCCTAAAACGTCACCGTGACCCAGAAACAGCCTATGGATTGCCGCACAGTGGCATACACTGTGACTACGCATTACCCCCGCAGGGGTTAAAGAAGCTGGTGAGTGTCCGTATGATCACAAGACACGAGCACCTGGTCACCAAGATTAATACAAATACCTGCCTTGTTTTACAAAGATGTCAAGTTTTTCACTTAAGTTGCACTGAGCACTAGTCACGATTTAACCTATATAATTATTCAGCAATGTTATATTTGTCAAAGACTTTTAAATCAATAACTATATGGGGTTTTTATGCAGATGGAATAGTTTTGGCTAAAGTAATTTTTTGATTTCAACCCCCTGTTCCCCTTCCCCCTCCCCCAACTCAAAGGGGGCCAACCTAGCCATTAAATTTGCTATATGCGATTTTGTTTATATTTTGTTTATAATTTACATGCGACTTTACATGTGGGATTTGGCTACACACGATTTACAAAGTATTTTTTAAACTAGGACAACGTTACACCTACACACTCCAAAGGGGGTCACTTTCCTGTTTTATGTTTGGTTTTTTTATTTGCAATTTTGGTTTATACTTTATATGCAATTTTACATATGGGATTTGGCTACACACGATTTACCAAGTATTTCTATGAATTAGGACAGCGCCACACCCACACACTAACCCTTCACTTACCTTCTGTTTTTTCCTCCTTGGTGGAAATCACATCTGTGGAGGCAGCAGTCCTTTATGCGATTTCTTCCATTGTTTCCATTTTTTTCCATTTTCTCCACTTTTTTCTCCACTAGGACAACATTACACCTACACACTCCAAAGGGGGTCACTTTGCTGTTTTATGTTTGGTTTTATTTTCGTTGAATTTTTTATTTGCAATTTTGGTTTATACTTTATATGCAACTTTACATATGGGATTTGGCTACACACGATTTACCAAGTATTTCTATGAATTAGGACAGCGCCACACCCACACACTAACCCTTCACTTACCTTCTGTTTTTTCCTCCTTGGTGGAAATCACATCTGTGGAGGCAGCAGTCCTTTATGCGATTTCTTCCATTGTTTCCATTTTTTTCCATTTTCTCCACTTTTTTCTCCACTAGGACAACATTACACCTACACACTCCAAAGGGGGTCACTTTGCTGTTTTATGTTTGGTTTTATTTTCGTTGAATTTTTTATTTGCAATTTTGGTTTATACTTTATATGCAACTTTACATATGGGATTTGGCTACACACGATTTACCAAGTATTTCTATGAATTAGGACAGCGCCACACCCACACACTAACCCTTCACTTACCTTCTGTTTTTTCCTCCTTGGTGGAAATCACATCTGTGGAGGCAGCAGTCCTTTATGCGATTTCTTCCATTGTTTCCATTTTTTTCCATTTTTTTTTTTCCCATTTTCTCCACTTTTTTAATTTTCTGTTCCGTTGCGCGGATACACCACTTATATTTCATTAATATCTATCAACCCCCCCACACAGTTGTATATATGGCAGCCACCCTCACACACACCTGTATATATGGCAGCCCCCCGCACACACACACCTGTATGTATGTCAGCGCCCCCACACACACATCTGTATATAAGTACCTGAAATAAATAAATAAAATAAAATATATGTCAGCTCCCACCCCCACACACACACCTGTATATATGTCAGCCCCCAAACACACACCTGTATATATGTCATCCCCCCCATACACACCTGTATATAGGTCAGCGCCCCCCACACACACACCTGTATATGTGGCAGCCCCCCTCACACACACACACCTTAATATATGTCAGACCCCGCAGACACACCTGTATATATGTCGGTGCCCCCCCCCCCACACACACACACTTGTATATATGTCAGCCACCCCCCCACACACACACACACATATGTGTGTGTGTGTGTGTGTATGTATGTATGTATGTGTGTGTATGTGTATATATATATATATATATATATATATATATATATATATATATATATATATATATATATATATATATATATATATATATATATATATATATATATATATATATATATATAGCAGCCCCACATACACAAATCTGTACACACACAAGCCTCTGGCCCCTCCCTGTACACAAATAGCCCCCCATCCCTTTCCTTCACAGCTCCTACTTAGTACCTGAAATAAATAAATAAAATAAAATATATGTCAGCCCCCCCCCCCCCACACACACACCTGTATGTATGGCAGCCCCCCTGACACACCTGTATATATGTCAGCCCCCCCCCACACACACCTGTATATATGGCAGCCCCCCTCACACACACCTGTATATATGGCAGCACCCCCTCACACACACCTGTATATATGTCAGCCCCCCCACACACACCTGTATGTATGTCAGGGCCCCCTCACACACACCTGTATATATGGCAGCCCCTCACACACACCTGTATATATGTCAGTTCCCCACACACACCTGTATATATGCCAGCGCCCCCTCACACACCTGTATATATGTCAGCGCCCCCCCCCCCCCCACACACACACACCTGTAAATATGGCAGCCCCCTCACACAAACACACCTGTATATATATCAGCGCCCCCCCCCCACACACACACCTGTATATATGTCGTCCCCCCACACACACCTGTATATATGTCAGCCCCCCACACACACCTGTATATATGTCAGCCCCCACACACACCTGTATATATGGCAGCCCCCCCACACACACCTGTATATATGGCAGCCCCCCCACACACACCTGTATGTATGTCAGGGCCCCCTCACACACACCTGTATATATGGCAGCCCCTCACACACACCTGTATATATGGCAGCCCCCCACACACCTTTATATATGTCAGTTCCCCACACACACCTGTATATATGCCAGCGCCCCCTCACACACCTGTATATATGTCAGCCCCCACACACACACCTGTATATATATCAGCGCCCCCCACACACACACACACCTGTAAATATGGCAGCCCCCTCACACACACACCTGTATATATGTCAGCGCCCCCCCCCCCCACACACACACACACCTGTATATATGTCAGCCCCCCACACACACCTGTATATATGTCAGCCCCCACACACACACCTGTATATATGGCAGCCCCCCTCACACACATCTGTATATAAGTCAGCACCCCCATACACACCTGTATATGTCAGCGCCCCCCACACACACACCTGTATATATGGCAGCCCCTCATACACACACACCTGTATATATGTCAGCCCCCCCACACACCTGTATATATGTCAGCCCCCCACACACCTGTATATATGTCAGCCCCCCCACACACCTTTATATATGTCAGTTCCCCCACACACACCTGTATATATATGTCAGCGCCCCCCTCACACACCTGTATATATATGTCAGCGCCCCCCTCACACACCTGTATATATGTCAGCCCCCCTCACACACCTGTATATATGTCAGCCCCCCTCACACACCTGTATATATGTCAGCCCCCCCACACACACCTGTATATATGTCAGCCCCCCTTCACACACACACACCTGTATATATGTCAGCCCCCCACACACACCTGTATATATGTCAGTGCCCCCCTCATACACACCTGTATATATGTCAGTCCCCCCCACACACCTGTATATATGTCAGCACCCCCTCACACACACCTGTATATATTTCAGCCCCCCTCACACACACCTGTAAATATGTCAGCCCCCCACACACATCTGTATATATGTCAGCCCCCCCACACACACCTGTATATATGTCAGTGTCCCCTCATACACACCTGTATATATGTCAGACCCCCACATACTTCTGTATATATTTCAGCCCCCCCACACCCACACCTGTATATATGTCAGCACCCCCTCACACACACACCTGTATATATGTCAGCCCCCCTCATACACACCTGTATATATGTCAGCCACCCACACACACACCTGTATATATGTCAACGCCCCCCCACACACGTATATATTTTGGTGCCCCCCACACACACCTGTATATATGTCAGCCCCCCACACACACCTTTATATATGTCAGCCCCCCTGACACACACCTGTATATATGTCAGCCTCCCCCACACACACACACCTGTATATATGTCAGCACCCCCCTCACACACACAACTGTACATATGTCAGCACCCCCCACACACCTGTATATATGTCATTCCCCCCACACACACCTGTATATATATGTCAGCCCCCCCACACACACCTGTATATATGTCAGCTCTCCCCCCCCCCCACACACCTGTAAATATGGCAGCCCCCTCACACACACCTGTATATATGTCATTGCCCCCCACACACCTGTATATATGTCAGCCACCCCCCCTCACACACACCTGTATATATGTCATTGCCCCCCCCACACACCTGTATATATGTCAGCCACCCCCCCCCACACACACACCTGTATATATGGCAGCCCCACATACACAAATCTGTACACACACAAGCCTCTGGCCCCTCCCTGTACACAAACAGCCTCCCTTCCTTTCCTTCACAGCCCCTACTTGTAGCTTCCTACCTGGTCCCAGCTCATTTTTACAAAGCTGACATGTTGCTTAGAAGCATAGTACAGGCAGATCACGGTCAAACGAGGGGTGCACATGCACATAGTAGCCAGAGGTGGCAGTAAAGAGCTCGATTTCTGAGTCAATGACACAAGAACAGCAGAAGCTGTGAGATTATTTGTGTACTGCAGAGCATGGATCCCCTTCACCCGTCCTGCCTTCTTCTGGCCCGGGTAGGCACCTCGGCCCGGGCCCCGTACAGTTAAAACGGCTGTACCCCCCTGATGGCGGCCCTGTATCCATATAGAATCCTTGTCATACACACTGTTTTCTCTACTGATATCTATTATCTTTTCATTAAGCCTGCATTTTTCTTAGCATCCGTTACAGTACTCTTCCCATTTTTCACCGTCATTTCACGTTCTCATGGACACGTACATACGTGTTTTTTTTTCATGCAAGCATTTGAATTAATGTATTGAAATCTAGAAAAGATGAATAAAAAAGTAGCCTTATGTGAGAATTATTATGCCGCATACACACGGTCAGATTTTCCGATGGGAAATGTTGAATGTGAGCTTGTTGGCTGAAAGTTCGACCGTGTGTATGCTCCATTGAACATTTGTTGTTGGAATTTCCACCAACAAATGTTGGCTAGTAGGTTCTCAAATTTTCTGGCAACAAAACTTTGTTGTCGGCCTTTCCGATCGTGTGTGCACAAGTCTGTCGCACAAAAGTTCACGCATGCTCGTAATCAAATGCGAGCCGGAAGCGCTCGGTCTTGTAAAACTAGTGTTCGTAATGGAGATATCACATTCATCATGTGGCAAATTATGAAATCTCTCAATGCAGCACATTCTCTTCTTCTTTATAATGCTGTAATAATGAAGTTGCTTTGCTGCTGATGTTCACAGAGTTCTGACAAACATATTTTTTATTATTTCTAGTGATCTCCTGAATAATATTAGTTTTTGTTTGTTTTTTTTCTCGTGATCTCCAGAATACTTTTTTTTTTGTTTTTTGTTTTTTTTTTAGTGATCTCCATCATTTTTTTTCTTGTGATCTCCAGAATACTTTTTTTTTAAAAATTTTCGTTTTGTGTGTCAAATTACCACAACACCATTATTATCTGTATTTTCTAACCTCAAGGATAATACTATGTTGGTGTCCCTTGTTAATTTGACATTGTATTTTTGAAATGTACCTGCCTACTCACAAACAGTCATTTTTGAAGTAAAATACATAGCCAAGTATTTGTCCAAACAAAAATGTGAACTTTAAAAGGGAGCACAAGGTCAGATCGAAATAGAGGAAGGCAACGCTGGAGAAACAGTGGAATTGGTGAAGCCTTTGTACCCCAGGGCAGACATCAATTATTTGACAGGCCAAATTGGTAACCTGAGGAGTCCATTTAATAGGGAGCACAATATGGTCCAGGACTCCGAGAGATTGGGAACAGCAGCAGATGACATATATGTCCCGGGGCTATGGTCTTACAACAGCCTGCGTTTTTTGCCAGTCCACACCAAACCCAGGCCATCACTCTCAACACTTCCTTCCACGCTTCCTTCCATGCTGCTGTGATAGGTTGGGTGGCTGTGGTGTTGGTGGTATTGCTGGAGGTGGTGGAGGAGTATGGTCCAACTCACACAGGTGGGTTTGAGTTGTGAGTTTGTCCCTCGTCCCCTTGTTTAGGGCCTTCAGAATAAGTTCTTCACAGATCGTGCATTGGCCCTCCTCCATGTGTTCTAGTTTGCTTGCAATGACACATCCAAATGCCTCGTGGCCACCAGGGGTCATGTTAAGTCCCGCATTAGCCTGTTTTAAGAAAAGCAGCCGTGGGCTCCTCAAGATTCCTTGCCTTCCTGGTCCTTTTGGTTGGAGGGCGGAGGGGAGGAACCTGGGATTCTGTCAGGCTGCTTTCCACGGCCTCCTCCTGGCTGAGACGTTCCTGTGTATGAAAATGGTACATAGTTTTAGGTTTTTGGTCATCAATCACACACAATTTTGAGCTTGTGAATGTTAACAAATAGAAAAGACTATCATTCTGACCCCAGCATTTTTCATTCTTGTCCCAATCATTTTTGGCTACTACTGTCTATTGATATGTAAACCACTTTGTTAAATCTGAAATTTGTGAACAATAACATCTAGTTAACATCATTCAATTTTTGACAAGAAATATGTTCAACAATGCTATACCTGGGTCAAGCTGGGCTCCTCCATATCTTCTTCCTGGGTGGAAGGCCCAGGTTGGACTTCAGGAGCCTCAGTTGATGTCGAAGGAAGTGTTGAAGGAAGTGTTGAAGGAAGTGTTGAAGGAAGTGTTGAAGGAAGTGTTGATAGCGATGGCCTGGGTTCCGTCTGGTCGGACAAAAAATGCAGGCTGTCGTAGTACCACAGCCTGGGGACATATACGTCATCTGCTGCTGCTTCAGATATCATGGAATCCTGGTCCTTCTTGTGCTCCCTATTATATGTGCTCCTCGGGCTACCAATTTTGGCCTTCAGATAGTTGCTGTCTGCCGTGGGATACACAGGTTTCACAATTCCAACAGTTTATCAAGCGCTGCCTTCCTCTTTTGCTTGTTCGCATAGTCCCTGCATTGGACTTGCCAGAGACATGGAAGCTCCTTGTACTTGTCTATGAAGTTGGGCAGGAAGTCAGGGGATGTGAATTTATCCACCATTTTATCTGCAAGACACAACACAAGACAAACCCTAATGTCAGGCTAAACTCTCCTAATCTTGTCCCAATCTATTCCTCAATCTATAAGCAGTATAGGCCACTAACCACTGATGCCCCAAGTTACAATTGTACCTTCGTTTGAACGATCGGCGCTACCAATTGTCCATCCTCCACTCACAGATCGTATGTACGTCTCCCGCGTGTTCTGCTTTATATACACTGCACATGCATGAAACTCTGCCCCTGTCCTTCTTTCTAGTGTATTCTCTGCCTCTTCTCTTTCGGGGCAGAGGGAGAGCACATGGCGGAGACACAGCAGGTGCCTACAGAGAGCAGCAATGATGATGAAAGCTCGGAGCAAGGCAGTTCCAGATCCAGGAGGAGATAGAAGACCTCAAATATGTCCTTTGAAGAGATGGTGGACATCTCGAAGTGGACAGACTATGATGGGAATCATGGACCGTAAAGAAACCCAAATGTGAGAAAGGCCAAGATCATAACTAAATTTGTGAGAAGTCTGCACAGGACTTTTGGGGTACGACGATCCAAGGAGCAATTGAGGAAACGCTGTTCAGACCTGAAATTGAAAGAGAAGGATCAGTATAGAAGGATCAGGAAAGTGCTGCAAAAAAGTAAGTATTTGTCATGTGTTCCTATTATTATTATTATTATTATTATTATTATTATTATTACTTTCGTGTTGGTACATGTGCTTTTCTTTACTGTTGTACAGTTTAAAATGCCTAGTTTGAGGTTCGTGGGCCCAGTAATCGTTTGTTTAAACATCGTTTGTTCGACCACTAATACAACGTTCTTGGCAGATGCAGGTTAACTACATTTGTTCATGCCTATTTTGATTAAAATAAATGTGTGACACCAACCTTTTTAGGGTGTTCCACGCAGGTGCTCCAGTGGATACTAGGGGTCTCTCCATGTGTGAAACTTGCACAAAACAGGTAAGTATTTCAGGTTTTTAAAGGGAAAAAATCATATCTTCAGCTTGGAACTCTGCCAAAACAGACAATTGGACGACACCAAGCAATATTTCATATTACTATTTCTAGCCTCAAATATCTGTCTGCTAAGTATACCTTTTTTGTATTCACATAGGGGAGAAAAGAATCGTGACATCTGAGGACACCAGGAACCCCACACCTCCTGAAGAAGGGGAACTCAGCACAAAACCTAAGGATGTGGATGCAGAACCTGAGGACGTGAATGTAGAGGTTTAGGAAGTGGTCGAAATGGTGTCAACAACAGGTCAGTGTCTGAGACCACAGCTTCAGGTAATAGATGGATGCCTGCATATTTATAATACATGGTGTGTTTTTTGTTTTGTTTTTTTTTGTTTTTTAGGTGATGTGGATGTTGTGGAAGAAGAAACTCACTTCAACAGTGCAAGTGCACAAGTACTCATCAGTGAGATCATGGTGTGCAATCGAGATTTAGAAAAGGTCAAGCAAAATATCAATGATGTTCAAGAAAGACTGAGCAACATCATTGATGTTTTAGGCAAAATCTAAACCCCAAAAAATGCACATTTTGTCCTTATTGTTGTACGTTTTTTTAAACGTTTTAAAGTAATTTCAAAGCCAAATTTTGAAGATGCACACAGTGGGGGTTATTTACAAAAGGCGAATCCACTTTGCACTGCAAGTGCACTTGAAAGTGCACTGAAAGTGCATTTGGAAGTGCAGTCGCTCTAAATCTAAGGGGTAGATCTGAAATGAGTGGAAGCTCTGCTGATTTTATCATCCAATCATGTGCAAGCTAAAATGCTGGTTTTTTTTCCTTGCATGTCCCCCTCGGATCTACAGCGACTTTACTTCCAAGTGCCCTTTCAGTGCACTTTCAAATGCACTTGCAGTGCAAAGTGGATTTTCCTTTAGTAAATAATCCCCAGTGTGTCAACATGTGCTATCTGCCATCATAGGATATCAATGTACGCGTATTGTGGGTGCAACCCCTTCCTCCAAACTAAAGTAGGTGAGAGGAAGGGGTTGCACCCCCGAAACACATCCATTGATCCCCCATGATGGGAGCTAACACATATTGACACACTGTGGCTTATTTAAATATAGCAAAACCACTTTGCACTACAAGTGCAATGTGTATTGTCCTTTCTGTATTAAGGCCCAGTGTGTCAACATGTTTCGGGGGTGCAACCCCTTCCTCTCACCTACTTTAGTTTGGAGGAAGGAGTTGCACCCACAAATGTGTACATTGATATCCCATGATTGTGTGTTTTGTGGCTTTTGAAAAATAGATGTAGGTAAAATACACACATTTTAGGCATGGGATCATGAGGGAAATCAAAATTTTGAGTCAAAATGTGTGTGTATCTTCAAAATTTGACTTTTACAAGGGTGAGATCACCCCATCTGACCAAGGCAAAATCAACACAGTTTTGACATACTAATGTCTCATATGGCCTTCACTTTACCAAAGTTGAACTTTGTAAGTTCCTGAGTTGGAGGTGTGTATGTTCTGGTTTTAAACATGCCTGTTTAGCCACAAAAAAGGCTATATACTGTCATACATGTTATACACCAAGATGTTAGTTTGTTAAGAAACCCTTATATACGGCACATGTGAATGTGCTTGAATTAAATGTTTTATACTCAACAATGTGTGGCTTCTCCTACCATACCATTTTTTTTAAGTTGGTGTAGTTAGTGACAATGGGGGGTATTTACTAAAGGCAAATCCACTTTGTAGTGCAAAGTGGATTTGCCTTTAGTAAATAACCCCCACTGTGCTGTAAAATTTGCCAAAATCGGGCCATTTTAGGGACTACAAGCAATTAATTCATGGAGTTGAAAAGGATGATTATTTTTATCATTAATGCATTACATACATTAACAACAAAAACATTGTGTGTGTGTGTAGCAGACCCACAGCACTACATAATAGTTAGCCGAAGAAGAGATTGTCACCTCATGTATCAAATAAGTTATGTTTGCACTATTGAAGAAAATGGCCAAAAATAAAAAGGCCATTGGAGAACCTAGGAGACAGATAAGAAACTCAAGCAGTAAATCAAATGAAATATAAATTTAGTTTTGAAAAAAAAATATTTTAAAGAGCTTCCAGATTTGCTGGTAATTCAATTGCCCCCCTACCCACGAAGTACTCCACATACTTTTGCTGTACTTCGCGGGCGCTTTGGGGGGGCAAGCCAGGACGGCCACTTTCAAGTGCCGTCATTTGACCTGGTGAAAAGTTGGCCTCAGTCGCAACTGAGGCCAGATAGTTGACTGCATTCTTCTGTAGGAATTTATAAAGAATGCAGCAGCTCATAATGATGTGGTTGAGTTTGTATTTGTATGTTTATGGCCATTTGGAAAAGCTGGAACCGGCTGGCCATAATGCCAAAGGCATTCTCGACCACTCTTCTGGCACGGGCCAGCCTGCAATTAAAAACCCTCTGCTCCGGGGTCAGGGTCCTCATGGGGAATGGCCTCATCAGATGGTCCCCCAGCGCAAAGGCCTCATCTGCCACAAAAACAAACTGGAGGCCCCCCACATTATCCGCTGGGGGTGGCTGGGGGTGGCAACCCCAAGGTGCCATTCTGGAGATGCCTGTAAAATTCCGTTCCGTCTGTGCGCTCACTCCTCCCTCTGACATACGGCCATTCTTCCCTACGTCCAGATATAAGAACTGGCTGTCACCACCGCCAACATCACAATACTACTGTACCCCTTGTAATTAAAGTAGTATGACCCCGGGTTGGGGGCTGGGACAATCCAGACGTGCTTCCCATCTATCGCACCACCGCAGTTGGGAAAGTCCCACTGCTGGTCGAATTGGGAGGCCACAGACTGCCATTCCTGTGGGTTGGAAGGAAACTGTGGAGTCAAACAAGAAAAAAAATACTACTTTTGCACATAACATTGCAAGCAGATTAGACACAAACATTCTTGGCCAACATAAGTATAACATTTATTGAAATGAGTATTTAAAGACAAAAGGTATAAGGTCCACTTATCAGATTCCTCACCCCCTTTGATGGCCCATTGTAAAAATTTTATGGTGGAGGGGGGGAGATGTTTTGGACAGGTAACCCTCTCCACTTCATTGAGAGCTGAATGCATAAATAATGTGTGTTACTTTGGTCAGCCCCTCCTTACTTACACTATTGGCAGCCCACTGGACAGGTAAGAAGTGTCATAATCCAAAAATATGAATACACACTGTCCAAATTGAAGCACATTTTGACATTCTGCAATTACATATCAAGATAATAGGAGAATAAAGGACAAAGAGAACATTCACAGCATATTACAATAATGGTAATTATGGAATGATGAAATCAATAAAATACATTAGCAAACATTAAATACATAAAATGTGATGTTAAAGGATAAAACTTACCTTAATATAGTCCTTCTGCAGGACCTGAATGATGGCAGAACGGGTCTCTGGAATAATGATTCCCAGAGCCTGGGGGGAGATCCCAGTTGTGAACTTGATATCCTGGAGACTTCTCACCGTTGCCAAGTACCGCAAGGTGGCCACGAGCCTTTGTCCGGGAGTGATGGCTTGCCGCATGCAGGTGTCCTGCTTCGTAATATAAGGGGACAGTAAAGCCAACAGACGGTGAAAGACGGGGTCCGTCATCCAGAGATAAATCCTGAAATCATCAGGATTATTCTCCTGGAGCTCCCGCAACAAAGGCAAATAAGAGAATTGATCATGATTAAGCAACCAATTCTTGGTCCAAGAACTCCTCCCCCCCCTGTTCATGGACTGGACTTGGGTCAAAGCAATAACTCCAACCCCAAGCCCAACAACAGCACAAACTCTACGATGAGTACGTAACCGCAACATGGCTAGAAAACGAACAGCTGCTCAGAACGAACTGACAGAATACACTGAAAATCAGAAAGGACCTGAGAAGGATGAGCTGAAAATCGGAAACGAGCAGACAAGATCACACTGAAAATCAGAAGCGAACTATAAATAGAATGCACTGAAAGACAGGAACGAACTGACAACAGGCACTGAAGAACAGATACAAACCGACAAACACAAACTGAAAAGCAGAAACAAACTGAAAAGCACGAGGCTGAAAAGCGCGAATCATCTCTCACCAAACTTCTACTAACACAAGATAAACTCGAGATTAGCAGAAGGAGCCCAAAGGGTGGCGCACTGGCTATTGAACTTCCTTTTTATCGGCTCATCATATGTGTTGTATGTGTTGTACGCCACCACATTCCCACGTTCGTAATTGTAAGCCAACATTTGTGTGACCGTGTGCATGCAAGACAAGTTGAAGTCAACAACCTTCGAACAAAAATCCCATGGTTTTGTTGTCGGAAAGTCTGATCGTGTGTACAAGGCATTACTGTCAATAAGGGGCCAATAAGTGTTCTATATTTTTTGCTGGAAGGATTGCTTTGAAGTCTTAACATAATTGAACAAAGATCAAAGAATGAGAGATAACTATGTTCAGTATCCCTCCCTCAGCGCACATAGAGAAAATATTGATAAAACAATAGTCAGTAGCTGCTATACTAAAACGAGATGCATCAAATATATGTCAAAGAAAAATTTCTAAAACATTAGCAGTGCTAGTGTAAAAATAGCAAATATTTAAAAATATCAATGAAATTGCTTAAGAGTCCACTTAAACAAAGTATCAAATGGTGATCCACTCAGTGAAAGTCCATTAAGAAAAGGCAGGTGAGTATAAACTAGACGATCGTGGAAGAAAATATTAGCAGCGATCCCAAGTCTCCATCACCACACCACTTGTGCCACAGCCCTTTAGGTAATCCACTTACCAGACCCTGCTGATTAACAGGCTTATCAATCAAAGGGATAATTGCTGTTCACTGGACATTTTTCATCTGTATTTTGCTCAATGCAAGCAATAGATAAAAAAATTCCACATAGCGTAATCCAGTACAACAATTATTTATTAATTTAAAATTATCTCACAAAAAAAAACACTCAGTGTTTGCATAATATAAGGGCATGTAAAATCAATACTATGTCAGTCGTGCATTCCCCTCTAACCTCTCACTGCTCCTGCAGGGGTTCCTGGGAAGGACAGACGAGGATAAGCCTACTCTGTAGATAGCTGTATAGCAATGCTCTGACGTGTTTTTGTCATCACTTTCGTCAGAGGGCGTAGCTATGCAGCGCAGCTCTGAACTATAAATACACACACTGTCAGAGGGTCAAAAAACTTAGAATGGCTGAAATTGATACTCATCATATAATAATTGTTAGTACAGACAATATTAATCATAATAAGATATTCCGACAGTAATATAAAAATAAAAGTATTCATTAATAAAAAAGTAAATAGGTAGAGAACCTCCATCCATATCAATTACTTTGCACTGACACTTTATATAGGAGGAGTGTACAAATATAATTATTTTTCTAGATTAGTTTTTTTAGATCGTAGGATAGGTATGGGAAAATATCAGATACTAAGATAGTAACTGATATGGATGGAGGTTCTCTACCTATTTACTTTTTTATTAATGAATACTTTTATTTTTATTTTTATATTAGTGTCGGAATATCTTATTATGATTAATATTGTCTGTACTAACAATTATTATATGATGAGTATCAATTCCAGCCATTCTAAGATTTTTTAAGATAATGCGGATGCATATTCTAGCACCTTTTACGGGATCAGTAATTATGACCGTTTTAAAAATAAAAGTTTTTATGAGATGTATGTATAAAACTAGAATATTTATATTAGAACATTTGGCAATATGCACTGCTATACAGCTTTGTGATGCACTGCAATAATATGCGTTAATAATTCAGGGTTCGAGAGTGACATCTGAAAACCTCTCTCTATCTAAATATATGCCATGGAAAGAGAACTAACATCAGAAATGTAACATGGTGGGGTAGGAATCAGATGTTACTTCATAATACTTGATATTACTTTATGGAATACCAGGACCTGATGAGCAACAGTACCTAATAGCGGGGGTTTGCGCTCACGGGGACACTTCTACAGCGCAGGCGCGGAACTTATGTGGGACGCGTGCGCACTCAGGCATCCTCTGCTAATCATGATTGGGAGGGGGTATAAGAACTGATTGACATCTGGAGCGGCCTATCCCATGAGCAAGTCACAGATGTGACGAAACATGTCGGGGCATGGCCAAGCTACGGTGATCATCATGTACTAGTGACGTATTGAAGCGAGCGTTGTGGATTTACCCACCGGGGGAGCCTGGGAGATTCATTCAAGCTGCTGAGTTGTATACTGCTGATATAGTGTGCTGTGGAGTTTGCTGTGCCGATTGTTATTTTTACACATGTGAGTGGAACCTTTGAAGTGTTATTTGTAGTGAGTGTGAATTAAAGTTACGTTATTACACTATTTGGAGTTTCTTTTCAATTTCACATATGGGACTTATTCCCGGATGGAGAGATGCTTAATCCGTTCCAGCTGATTTGAATCTCTATGCTTTTAAGCCTCATACGAAAGTTGAGGCATGGGGAGCTGGTGAGTGAATTTTCACTGGGAGTGGGTTCACTGAACACACAGGTGTGGTGGAAGGAGGTATAGAAGAATATTTACACCCTTGGAACTAAAAGGACTCATTTTGGCACGTTATGTTTTATGTCATTGGATGACGTTCACAGACACTTTTGTATTACTTATTCATTTATGTAATAGTTTCACATTTTGTGTGTTGTCACTACACAAGAATTTGTATTTGATGCTGTTTAAGCAGTATTGTCACTAAGTCACTATTTGCATTTAATATTTTTTTGGTGTTCACCATTATATATATATATATTTATGTTTGTTTGAATATACACCTGTAATAGGTGTTCACTAGGTAATTTGTACACTGGAAGAAGTGTGAACAGCTTTTTAGGAAGCGCCACAATTTATTTCTTCACGTGGGGTTTATTCCATCACAGACACGTTATAGATTTAAACACATATGGTTTTACTTTAGTTACTACGTGGCAGCTGGAGTTAGGGTCATACACCAACCATTGATATTAATTATTTATTGAGGTTGATTCTCCTAGGCGCAGTGGTGGGTAATTAAGTATATATTGGGTATTATACTTTAGAGACCTTCAGTAATAAATCACATATATGGCTTAACCTTCAATGTATAGTGTTTATTATAATTATCGTGCTACTTTAAATCAAGTCATCTCAAATGCTCTGCAACTAGATTATGATCGCTCAATCTAGATTGCTTAGTGTATGGTGCCTATACTATAAAAACACTATAATCAACAAACTCAGGATGTCTGCGTAGTGGTATCAGGATAAATCTACCTTTACATCACCTAATGAGCACAACATTAGTTGTAGTAAAGGTAATAATACTATCCCCATCTTTTATCTGTCAAAAAACTCTAAAAATCATATCGTAAGGGTTTGACCTAAAATTTGGAAATTTATTCCAATGGTGATAAAATAAATCACATATATGGCTTATCCTTCAATGTATAGTGTTTATAATAATTGCCGTGCGACTTTATAAGAAGATACAGTCGCTACCTGATATCGATCGGTCATGCGACTGATAAAAACACCCAAACATATAATTAAAATCTAAAAACACTCTAATAATAGTCAGTCATTACAATAGTATAATTTTATATTTTAAGATATATTAAAATTGTTACTAAAATTGAAAACTCTATTAAAAAAACAAACAATTAAAAATCGCTAATAAAACAATTTAGATCTAACTCCACATTCATACCCCTTGGACTTAGTGTGTCAGTTAAATATATCCATTTCGTCTCACATTTGGACAATTCTCTGACTTTATTACAACCCCGCCAATCTGGGTGCAATTTCTCTACACACCAGAACTTTAGTCCTGAGGGGTCTCCTTTGTGTTTGATCTCAAAATGCATTGAGACACTGTGGTCCTTATACCCTATTTTGATGTTGATGTGTTCGGATACCCGTTTACCTAAAGTTCCTTTTGGTGTGTCCGATATACATCAGATTACACGGACATTGAAGTGCATATACCACATGTGCGGTCATGCATGAAATAAAATCCTTAATTTTGAACACTTTTGAATTAGCTGTAGATTGAAATTCCGTTACGCCCCTCAGTCTGGTATGGACTTGTCTGCACGATATATACCTACCGCATGCAAAGAAACCCGGAATATCCCAAAACATAGATGGCTTGGTCGGGGGATCCAAATTTTTTTTCACAATCTTGTCACCAAATGATTGTCCCTTTCTGTATATAAAAATTGGATCTCCCAGAATTACTTTGGTTAAAATTTTATCGGTGGTCAATAAGGGCCAGTATTTTTGAAAATTGTTTCCACTTCTCTATACTGGGCATGGAACCCACTGATAAAACCCCATTCGTGTTTGGTATTGGTTTGTTTTGGCCTATCGATCACACAATTTTCTTGAGGTATATTGTGTATTTCTTCTATCGTTTTATCCAAAACATCCACTCTATAACCTTTCTCTACAAAGTTTTTTTTAGAATTTGCACTTGATCCAAATAGTCATTATTGTTCTGTCTCTGGAACAGCTAGCTAAACCTTCTTATCCCAATAACTTACATTGTTAAATATAGTTACACAGTAGGTGAGGTTGAAAAAAAGACACAAGTTCATCAAGTCCAACCTATGTGTGTGATTATGTGTCAGTATTACATTATATATCCCTGTATGTTGCGGTCATTTAGGTGCTTATCTAATAGTTTCTTGAAGCTATCGATGCTCCCCGCTGAGACCACCGCCTGTGGAAGGGAATTCCACATCCTTGCTGCTCTTACAGTAAAGAACCCTCTACGTAGTTTAGGGTTAAACCTCTTTTCTTATAATTTTAATGAGTGGCCGTGAGTCGTGTTAAACTCTCTTCTGCGAAAAAGTTTTATTTCTATTGTAGGGTCACCAGTATGGTATTTGTATATCGAAATCATATCCCCTCTCAAGTGTCTTTTCTCCAGAGAGAATAAGTTCAGTGCTCGCAACCTTTCCTCATAACTAATATCCTCCAGACCCTTTATTAGCTTTGTTGCCCTTCTTTGTACTCGCTCCATCTCCAGTACATCCTTCCTGAGGAGGAGGCCCAAAACTGGACAGCATACTCCAGGTACGGCCGGACCAGAGTCTTGTAGAGTGGGAGAATTATTGTTTTATCTCTGGAGTTGATCCCCTTTTTAATGCATGCCAATATTCTGTTTGCTTTGTTAGCAGCAGCTTGGCATTGCATGCCATTGCTGAGCCTATCATCTACTAGGACCCCCAGGTCCTTTTCCATCCTAGATTCCCCCAGAGGTTCTCCCCCCAGTGTATAGATTGCATTCATATTTTTGCCACCCATGCATTATTTTACATTTTTCTACATTGAACCTCATTTGCCATGTAGTTGCCCACCCCATTAATTCAGATCTTTTTGCAAGGTTTCCACATCCTGCGGAGAAGTTATTGCCCTGCTTAGCTTAGCATCGTCTGCAAATACAGAGATTGAACTATTTATCCCATCCTCCATGTCGTTTATGAACACATTAAATAGGATTGGTCCCAGCACAGAACCCTGGGGAACACCACTACACACCCCTGACCAATCCAAGTACTCACCATTTATCACCACCCTCTGAACTCGCCCTTGTAGCCAGTTTTCAATCCATGTACTCACCCTATGGTCAATGCCAACGGACGTTATTTTGTACAGTAAACGTTTATGGGGAACTGTGTCAAATGCTTTTGCAAAATCCAGATACACTACGTCTACGGGCCTTCCTTCATCTAGATGGCAACTCGCCTCCTCATAGAAGGTTAGTAGATTGGTTTGGCAAGAACGATTCTTCATTAATCCATGCTGATTACTGCTAATGATACCATTCTTATTATTAAAATCTTGTAAATAGTCCCTTATCATCCCCTCAAAGAGTTTACATACTATTGATGTTAGGCTAACTGGTCTGTAATTCCCAGGGATGTATTTTGGGCCCTTTTTAAATATTGGTGCTACATTGGCTTTTCTCCAATCAGCTGGTACCATTCCAGTCAGTAGACTGTCTGTAAAAATTAGGAACAACGGTCTGGCAATCACTTGACTGAGTTCCCTAAGTACCCTCGGATGCAAGCCATCTGGTCCCGGTGATTTATTAATGTTAAGTTTCTCAAGTCTAATTTTAATTCTGTCCTCTGTTAACCATGGAGGTGCTTCCTGTGTTGTGTCATGAGGATAAACACTGCAGTTTTGGTTACTGAAGCCCCCCAATTCACTCGTGAAGACTGAGGAAAGAATAAATTCAATACCTTCGCCATCTCCCCATCTTTTGTAACCAGATGTCCTTCCTCATTCTTTATGGGGCCAATATGGTCCGTCCTCCCTTTTTTACTGTTTACATACTTACAGAATTTCTTGGGATTTTTTTTGCTCTCCTCCGCTATGTGTCTTTCATGTTCTATCTTAGCCGTCCTAATTGCACCCTTACATTTCTTGTTGCATTCTTTATAAAGTCCGAATGCTGATGATGATCCCTCAACCTTGTATTTTTTGAAGGCCTTCTCCTTTGCTTTTATATGCATTTTTACATTGGAGTTAAGCCATCCAGGGCTTTTGTTCGCTCTTTTAAATTTATTACCCAATGGGATACATTGGCTAATGCCCTTATTTAATATGCTCTTAAAGCAAACCCATCTCTCCTCCGTATTCTTTGTTCCTAATATTTTATGCCAATGTATGCCTTTTAGCAAGGTTTGTAGTTTAGGGAAGTTGGCTCTTTAGAAATTCAGTGTCTTTGTATTCCCTTTATGTTTCCTATTTGTGTGATTTATACTGAAACGACATGACCTGTGATCGCTGTTATCTAAATTGCCCCGTATTTCCACATCCGTGATCAGGTCTGTATTGTTGGTTATCAGTAGATCCAGTAATGTTTTATTTCTAGTTGGTGCGTCTACCATCTGACCCATAAAATTGTCCTGCAAGACATTAAGGAACTGGCGGGCCTTAAATAAATGCGCGGTTCCCTCCACCCAGTCTGTCTGGATAATTAAAATCCCCCATTATGATAACACTTCCCATCCTTGCTGCTAATCCAAATTGTGATAGGAGATCTGTCTCCACTTCCTCCCTCAGGTTAGGGGGCCTATAGCATACTCCCAGTATTATTTTCCCCTTAGCTTCATCCCTTTGGAGCTCTACCCATAAGGATTCCACCTCCTCTCTAGCTCCCTCAGTGATGTCATCTCTAACATTCACTTGTACATTATTCTTGATATATAGGCATACCCCTCCCCCTTTTTTACCCTCTCTATCCTTGCGGTAATGGGTATACCCTTAAATGCTTGCCAGCCAATAATGAGAGCTGTTGAACCAGGTCTCTGAAATTCCCACAAAATCCAAATCCTCCTCGTACAACAGTATAACTGTAGATACCATATTTCTTTGATCTCAGTTTTATTAGAACAAGCCAGGTAAAACTACAAAATAACAGAAATAGGCCTCAATAAGTACAAAATCACATACAATGCAGCATACATTGCATAAACAACGATATACAGTACAAGATGAGATAATAAAAACTTACTTTTTAAGTTCTCTAAGGAGTGATGGCGATAGATTGCGAAAGACATGACTTGCTTCCTGCAATGTGTTGAAAAGAATGGTGGATGGTTCACTTCCTGCCAAGATTCTACCCAGAATTCCCTGCTTGCTGAGAACTTCCTTATTTACACATAAAATAAACAATTAAACAGAACTGCAGCAATACCAAAAAGGAACTCTAGACGGAGCCTGCACACCACATATGATTGTCTTAAGTAAATTACACATTTTGCATGTACATTTAACAACACATACCAATATAAAACATTTGGTGGACAGAACACTCCCCGTCTGACATCAAGTGATGTCACTAACAGAGTCCTCCATAGAAAGCAACAGAATAAGTTCGGTCACTGGTCTCAAGAATATTTTAGCCTCATTCTGTTACAAGATCTTAACCTCGACCTTACAGACACGATTATCCTTGCTTGGTAGTACTTTGGTGATCAAACCTAAAGGCCACATATTCCTTAGTGCCTGGCAATCTTTCATGAGCACAACATCACCAGGTTTAAGATTAGGCTTTTCAGTGTGCCACTTTCTCCTTACTTGTAGAGTAGATATATATTATTCTCTCCACCGATTCCAGAAGGTATTGGCAAGGGTTTGTACTTATCTCCATTGACGTTTGTAAAGGTCCTTCTCATAAAACTCTCCAGCTGGAGCACCGGCAAGACTAGTCTTTTGCGTGAGTAACATAGCAGGTGTGAGGACCACTGGATCTTCAGAGTCCCTTTAAATTGATGTCAAAGCTCTGGCGTTAATGATAGCTGTAACCTCTGCCATAAATATCACTAAACATTTGTGAGTAAGCCTTGCAGTTCCTACTTGTAGGAAGATAGAGTCAAGAACTCTGCAGGCTATGCCTATCATCCTCTCCCAAACACCTCCTATGTGAGAAGAGTGGGGTGGGTTGAAGATCCACGTGCAGTTTTTCTTACTCAAGTATCTTTCTACACTGAGAACGCCCAAGTTGGAAGGAATTTCAGGTTCTTTTACTGCAGCACAAAGTTCCAAACTGGGTATGGTCTGTTCGGGAAGTGCTGCAAGTTTTGCTTTCCCCATTAGGAACCCTATGTGGCATTGTCCTTTAGTGTCTATGGTTTTCAGGTAAGCTACAGCAGCAATTACTTGAACCAAAGCATCCGAAAACACACAAAGTCTTTGCATCTGAACGTCAGCAGATGACAGAGGAGCATATGGTCATGGAATTTTAAAGTTGGATAGAGCTGTTAGTGAGTCCTTCCACTCTAGCCATAGGTTCTTCTTTTCAGTGGGGAGAGGGTGGTCCCAATCTAGCGACTCACAGGTTAAGTCTCTCAGTAGTGCTTTACCCTGGATGGTGGCAGGTGCTGCAAAGCCTAAAGGATCATACAAGCTGTTTATGGTAGACAGGACACCTCTAGGGGTAAAGGGTTTTTCTTCTGTGTTTGCTTGGAATGTAAATGTGTCAGATCTTAAGTCCCAAAGCAAACCAAGACTGCGTTGCATGGGAAGTGAGTCTGTGCCTAGATCTAAGTCCTTTAACTCGTTACAATGATCTTGGACAGAAAAGGCTTTTAAAACTTCTCTATTGTTGGAAGCAATCTTGTGGAGTCTTAAGTTGGAGCACGCAAGCATTGCCTGAGTTCTTTTGAGGAGACTGATTGCGGCTTCATTGGTGGGTAGTGATTTCAAGCAATCATCTACATAGAAATCCTTGTCCACAAACTGTCTGACATCTGACCCATACTCTGACTCTCCCACTCTAGCAGAATGTCTGAGGCCATATATAGCAACTGCAGGGGAAGGACTGTTGCCAAATATGTGCACCCTCATGCGGTATTCTGTGATGTCTCCAGAGGGGTTGTTGTCCCTGAACCAGAGAAACCTCAGAAAGTTATGGTGTTCCTCTTTAACAAGAAAGCAATAGAACATTTGCTGTATGTCTGCCATGAATGCGACTGAATCCTTACGAAAGCGAAGAAGTACTCCTAATAGTCTAATGTTAAGGTCAGGGCCAGAGAGAAGGACATCATTTAGAGAGACACCCTCATGTTTGGCGCTGGGATCGAACACAACTCTAATCTGCCCTGGCTTCTTAGGGTGATAGACTCCGAATATGGGTAAGTACCAACATTCCTCTGAGTCTTTGAGGTTTGGGGCTATCTCAGGATGACCATTCTGGAATATTTTCTCCATGAAGGAAAGGAAATGTTCTTTCATCTCTGGTTTCCTTTGAAGATTGTGTCTTAAGGAAGTGAGACGTTTATATGCTAGTTCTCCGTTAGGTAAACGTCTTCTTTGTGGCCTAAAGGGAAGAGGTGCAACCCAGCTATTAGTCCCGTCTTTCTCCATACTCCTTTCCATAACTTCTCGAAAGAGCCTATCCTCAATGGACATTGCTACTTGGTTATCTTCCTTTGTTCTCTTGAACACTGTGCTTCCTAAGTCGCTTTGGTCATTGTCATAGGTATTGCTGTCACAGAGGGGACTTAGGAAGGGAAGAGGTACAGGGTTGTTGTGTGGTAGCTCCTTTATGAGGATGTGATTTTGACAGGGTTGGAAAAGAGTAAGACGACCATTCTCGAGGGTACTAGTGAGCAGGTTATTAACAGATGCCGGTTTGTGTGCACCTCCCAGGCAAACATCACCTATAATGACCCACCCAAGATCCAGTTTTTGGGCATATGGGGCATTTTTAGGACCGTTGATTAGTTTTCTTACTTTGTGGACTTGCAAGATATCCCTTCCTAGGAGTAAGATTATTTGAGCCTGATCATCTAATTCTGGTATGAGATGTGCTATGTGATTCAAGTGAGTCTGGTGAGCTGCTGCGTCTGGTGTGGGAATCTCTGATCTGTTGTCTGGCATCTGATTGCACTCTATTATGGTCGGTAAGGGTTGGCATGTCTTACCATCCATAGATTTAATTTGCAGGCCGTCAGCTCTTCTCCCCACCGTTTCCACTGTACCTGCACAAGTCTTAAGGGAGTAAGGACTGCTGCGGCCTTTAAGGTTTAGAATGTCAAAAAACATAGATCTAGCTAGTAATTTGTTACTCTGATCATCCAAGATGACGTAGAGCTTGACTGCTTTGTCTCTGCGTCCTTTTGGGTAAACTCTCACAAGACAGACTTTAGAGCAGGACCTGCCTCCTGTACTTCCTTTGCAGACTTCAGTGCACTGTGAGGTGATTGCTATGGCGTCTGTACTAAAGTCTTTGGTCTCCCCGCCTTGCTCCTTTTCCCTAAGAACAGGTGGGAAAGTTCTTGGAGTAGGCCTTGGGTGTAGAGCTGTGTTGTGCTCTGTGCTGTCACATTCTGTACATTTGACAATGACCTTACAGTCCTTGGCGAAATGTGTGGACGAAGAACAGCACTTGTAACAGATGTTGTTCTCTTTGAGGAAAGCTTTGCGATCCTGGATGGTCTTTGTCCTGAAGGCTCTGCATTCCAGAAGAGGATGTGGCATCTTATGTAGAGGGCAGAAGTTAGTAGGGTTGCTGTCTTGATCCTCTGCTGAGACTCTGCAAATCTGTGGGAGAAAATGTTAGTTTTGTGCACTGGAGCTCTGAGTTGTTTAGGACCAGAAGAAGTGGTATAAGACACTGGAAAAATGAAGCTGGGGTCATCTTTCATTCCTGCTTGTCTGTCTACAAAGTCCACAAACTCTCTAAAGGGTGGAAAAGGCACATTGTGTTTTCATTTGTAGTTACAGCCATGAGTAATCCATCTTTCGTGTAACTCATAAGGAAGTTTTTGTGCTAAGGAGTTAATACCTCTAGCAGAGTCAAGATAAGAAAGGCCAGGTAAGTCTCCTTCTGCTTTAGCAACTTGTAACTCCGTACACAGGTCACTGAATCTCTGAGTCTTTGGTAACCTCTGCTAGGTATTTTTGGGAAGTCTTCTATCCTTTTAAACAGTGTACTGTTGTAAGGCCTATCTCAGGGTGGTTTATATTAATGTCTCTGATCCTTTTGGCATGTTCAGCAGAATCATTGCCAAACCACTTTACGAGGAGTTCTATCTGTTCCCTACAGGATAGATCTAGACCTTGAATGACACTCCTGAAAGCGGATCGCCACGCCCTGTAGTGTTGAGGGCAATCACTAAATTTGACAAGTCCTTGGGTAACCAACTCTCTTTTGGCCAGGAACTTGGCAAAGTCTACAGTAGCCCAATTGGCATTGGGGTAGGCTGCTGGTGTATTGTGGTGCGGTGTAAAGGCATACCTGGTAAAAGTCTCTTCTTTAGGCATGCTGGGTTCAAACTTACATAAGGTTGGCAGTTCGTAGCGGCTCATTGCATACACCTTTGGAGTGAAGACTGGTGTTTGATGCTTGTATGAATGCTGGGTACCTTGTGGAGTAGAAGGTTTGGTTGGAACTTGAAAGTCTGGAACTCTGTCAGATTTTTCTTGCTTTTAGCGCTGGGGTCCCAGGTCGTCTTGTTGTTGCTTTATTTGATGTGATTCACTGACGTCATATTTAATTTTTTGTTGTGGGATACTGCTCGGGTCCCAGTGCTGGTAGACATAATCTGACGTGCGCTGCGAAGAATCTTGTTGGTCCTCTGCTAGACCCGGTATGCTGCTGCCTACTCTTGGCTCATCGTAGACAGCTGCTTCTAAAGCTAGCTAGCTCTTCTTCCAGGCATATTCTTTCCTTCTCTCTTTCCTTCTCTCTTTCTTGCTCTCTCTCTTGTTCCATGCATACTCTTTCTTGCTCCAAGCGTACTCTTTCCTTCTCTCTCTCTTGCTCCAAGCGTACTCTTTCCTTCTCTCTCTCTTGCTCCAAGCGTACTCTTTCCTTCTCTCTCTCTTGTTTCTGTCTCACCTTTTCTGCATAAAGGCGGGCCTTTTCTTTTTTCATCTGCAACTCTTGGTCTGTGAATACAGCCCTGGTTTTTGATGCTTCAGCTTTTGAACTGGCGATAGCTACTGCATTTGCGACAGATGACTTAGATGAGCTTGCTTGTGAACGTGTTTTGTAAGAAGATGTCCCACTGTGAGACATGGCTGCGGGGAAGAAGCTGTCTTGCTGTATAGAGACCGTTCTAGTGTCATTGCTGCCTGACAGAGCATGTCTCTGTGTAGCGTGGCTGCTTGCTTTGCCTGCTGCAGGCCTGTTTCTTTAAGGCTTCTGACTGTATGGATACTGCGTAGCCCCGGGCTGTACAGACTTCCGAAGTCAGCTTATCTTCCCTTCAGAGGCCAGCTTAAAAATTTCACTGTTCTGTCTCTGGGACAGCTAGCTAAACCTTCTTATCCCAATAACTGTAGATACCATATTTCTTTGATCTCAGTTTTATTAGAACAAGCCAGGTGAAACTACAAAATAACAGAAATAGACCTCAATAAGTACAATATCACATACAATACAGCATACATTGCATAAACAACAATATACAGTACAAGATGAGATAATAAAAACATACTTTTTAAGTTCTCTAAGGAGTGATGGCGATAGATTGCAAAAGATATGACTTGCTTCCTGCAATGTGTTGAAAAGAATGGTGGATGGTTCACTTCCTGCCAAGATTCTACCCAGAATTCCCTGCTTGCTGAGAACTTCCTTATTTACACATACAATAAACAATTAAACAGAACTGCAGCAATACCAAAAAGGAACTGTAGATGGAGCCTGCACACCACATATGATTGTCTTAAGTAAATTACACATTTTGCATGTAAATTTAACAACACAGGTACAAATGACCAATATAAAACATCTGGTGGACAGAACAATTATCTTGTGTGCAGCTCCGCCGTACTCTTGTAAACTGCCCCTTAGGGATATTTTTAAGCCATGTGGGATGGTGCCCACTATGTATTGATAAATAACTATTGCGATCACAAGGTTTGAAAAAACATTTTGTAGCCACCTGTTGGTTATTTAAGATCACCGTGACATCCAGACAGTTTATTGATTCATGACTCCATTTGCATTACAGTTTAATATTGTTTGTATTATTATTAAGATCAATAATAAAAGATTCTAAAGAAGATTCCGCACCCACCCATATAAAAAACAGATCATCAATAAATCTTTTATAAAAAAGTAACTCTTTCTTCTGTTGTCTGTATACAGATTTGTCTTCCCAGACACTCGTAAATAGGTTAACTAGCGATGGTGCAAACTTGGTGCCCATTTCTACACCTTTAATCTGCGTTTAATATTTACCAGCATACCAGAAATTGTTATGGCTTAAGCAATAGTCCAAAGCGATCCCTAAAAACTTCTTTTGTGCAAATGGTAGATTGTCTCTCTTACTTAAAGCCCATTTCAAGGCTAATAAGGCATCATCGTGATTTATCACCATGTATAATGATGCTACATTGGCCATAACTAAGAACACATCTTTGGCATCTGGGATGTTCAGACATTTCAGGAGCTGTAGGAATTGTCTTGTATCCTTCAAATATGCTCTTGTTTACTTCACACTTTTTTGTAAAAAAGTGTCCAGATACTGGCTCACTCCGGCCGATACAAATTAATACTATTCACTATCGGTCTGACAGGTGGATTGTAAGGATCTTTATGAACCTTAGGTAATGTGTACATTCTTTGATATTTGTGTTTTTATTACCGACAGCAGCCATGGATGTGGTTCAATTTATTAGTAACCGGTCAATCAAGTTAGATTCTGTATTTACCACTGATATAACACCGGTAGATTATGTGGATCATAGTCAGTTATTATCAACACTGGGGTACACATTAGAAAAGCAAATACGTACCGGGTGAGATATATTCATCTTTGAGCAATATTTAAAAGATAATATCATTATGAAAAGCCTCAGGTGGGAGGTAACCCCACAGGATGGCTTAATTGATGAAGGATCTATGAGCGAATGGCTAGATTTCTTCAACAGTGTAGGCTTTAAACTGCAACAGCTTGTATTAAAAAGGAAAAAACAAAAAATGAAGCTATTGGAATCAAAAATAGCTGATTTACAAACAACATTAGATCCTATTAAGGATACACCCCAAGCATTGAATGTTAATGCAGATATTAAGAGAAAATTAGAGAAAATAGATAGGGACACACAGAAAAAGAAAATTAAAAAATATCACAGAGATATGTGTGATTTTAGGACAAATAGCATTTATCTATGGCAATTAAATGCCAGTGATACAAAAGAAGTAGATGAAAAGTTTAATTTTGCACCCCCCCCCCCCCAGTAAGATCAGCTTTTTCTACAGGAGGTAACACCGAACCCCAAACCCCAAAATGGTCACACATTCCTCATCACCACGTACAAAGGGGTAGAGGTGGCACAAGGGGCAATAGGGGGAGTAAGAGTGAAAATAATCGCATCAATAACATTAAAATAAAAAATATGAAACAAATGTGAATTCACACTACCAGCACACACAGAACAGTGTGAAAGAAGGATTATCAGCACAAAGGGACTCTGATGGTAATAAGGATGATTATAGCCCTTACCCTATTAGGGAACAACATCAGATTAACCCTAGCTGAATTACCAATATCAGCAGGATAATGATTATCATTATGCCAGTGCTAGACCAAATCAATACTGACAATATGAGGAAAGAGATCATTGGAGTCCATATCCGATACCAACCTCCAACAGATATGAAGTGTTAAATCACCATAATGTGGATACCCCCAAACAAAGCAAACCCTTTTTAGGCCGAGGGGGGAGGGGCGTACAGAGAGGACGGAGAGGGAATCGAGGGAGCAACAAGCCTCCAGGGAACAGACTATATCCCAGAGAACAAGGATGGTGGAACCTTCCGCAAGGGGAACAACCACCCAATCCACCGCTAACAAAAAGAACACCAGACACAGAGGTTGTAAAGGGGGACTTAGAGTCCAAAAAAAGAAGACGGGAAATCGATTAGAGGGAATATACAATTTAGCACAAATACAATTGAATAACAAAGAAGTAAATGTATTAAATGCCAGACTGAAATGTGCGGCTAATAAACCAACAAATTTTAGTTTTTACATTGATGTTCAGAAGTACATAAGAAAAATTAATATGAAAAGGTACTTTTTGGGCACCAGTGTGGGCACTGGTAAGAAAATAGACCATACCACTTTGGGTGTGGATAGCGGTTTAAAAAACAAGTCATTATTTAACCCACCACAACCCTCAAACAAACATGTTGATGTTTTTAAACAAATGGTCTTAAAAGATGTTGAAAAATTGGTTCCAAAAAAGCAAAGTACATTGAAGATGGGCTCAAATCCCTTGAAACAAGTAAAAATCCTATTATCACTCTCAACTGACGGATATGTTATCTGATTGATAAAAGCACTTATATGCAATTAACCAAAGATCCTACTAATGACTATCGGAAAGACCTGATCAATTTAGTGGAATATAGATATAATATAAGAATATTGAATAAAAAAGAAAAAAAGTATTTGGTTCCAAGCTTTAGTCGTGTACCAACTTTGTACACATTACCTAAGGTTCATAAAGATCCTTACAATCCACCTGCCAGACCGATAGTGAATAGTATTAATTCGGTATCGGCCCGAGTGAGCCAGTATCTGGACACCGTTTTACAAAAAAGTGTGGAGGAAACAAGAGCATATTTGAAGGATACAAGACAATTCCTAGAGCCTCTGAAAGGTCTGAACATCCCAGATGCCAAAGATGTGTTTTTAGTTACGGCCGATGTAACATCATTATACACGATGATTAATCACGATGATGCCTTATTAGCCTTGAATTGGGCTTTAAGTAAAAGAGATGATCTACCATTTGCACAAAAGAAGTTTTTAGGGATCACTTTGAACTATTGCTTAAGCCATAACTATTTCTGATATGCTGGTAAATATTATACGCAGATTAAAGGTGTAGCAATGGGCGCCAAGTTTGCACCATCGCTAGCTAACCTATTTATGAGTGTCTGAGAAGACAAATCTATATACAGACAACAGAAAAAAAGAGTTACTTTTTATAAAAGATTAATTGATGATCTGTTTTTTTATATGGGTGGGTGCGGAATCTTCTTTAGAATCTTTTATTATTGATCTTAATAATAATACAAACAATATTAAACTGGAATGCAAATGAAGTCACGAATCAATAAACTATCTGGATGTCACGGTGATGTTAAATAACCAACAGGTGACTACAAAATGTTTTTTCAAACCTAGCGATCGCAATAGTTACTTATCAATACATAGTGGGCACCATCCCACATGGCTTAAAAATATCCCTAAGGGGCAGTTTACAAGAGTATGGCGGAACTGGGTATAGAGCGGATGTTTTGGATAAGACGAAATACGTAATTTACCTCAAGATAATTGTCTGATCGATAGGCCAAAACAAACCAATACCAAACACGAATGGGGTTTTATCAGTGGGTTCCATGCCCAGTATAGAGAAGTGGAAACAATTTTCAAAAAATACTGGCCATTATTGACCACCAATAAAATTTTAACCAAGGTAATTCTGGAAGATCCAAATTTTTTTTACAGAAAGGGACAATCATTTGGTGACAAGATTGTGAAAAAAAATCTTGGATCCCCGACCAAGCCATCTATGTTTTGGGATAACCCGGGTTTCTTTGCATGTGATAGGTGTATATCGTGCAGACAAGTCCATACCAGACTGAGAGGCGTAACAGAATTTCAATCTACAGCTAATTCAAAAGTGTTCAAAATTAAGGATTTTATTTCATGCATGACCGCACATGTGGAATCTGATTTATATCGGACGCACCAAAGGAACTTTAGGTAAACGTGTGTCCGAACACATTAACAACATCAAAATAGGGTATAAGGACCACAGTGTCTCAATGCATTTTAAGATCAAATACAAAGGAGACCCCTCAGGACTAAAGTTCTGGGGTGTAGAGAAATTGCACCCAGATGGGTGGGGTTGTAATAAAGTCAGAGAATTGTCCAAATGTGAGACGAAATGGATATATTTAACTGACATACTAAGTCTGAGGGGTATGAACGTGAAGTTAGATCTAAATTGTTTTATTATTGTTTTTAATAGAGTTTTCAATTTTAGTATCAATTTTAATATATCTTAGAGTGTAAAATGATACTATTGTAATGCCTAACTATTATTAGAGTGTTTTTAGATTTTAATTAATTATATGTTTGGGTGTTTTTATTAGTCGCATGACCAATCGATATCAGGTAGCAACTGTATCTTCTTATAAAGTCGCACGATAATTATTATAAACACTATACATTGAAGGTTAAGCCATATATGTGACTTATTTTATCACCGTTGGAATAAATTTCCAATTTTTAGGTCAGACTCTGACGATAATATTTTAAAAGTTTTTTGACAGATAAAAGATGGGGATAGTATTATTACCTTCACTACAACTAATGTTGTGCTCATTAGGTGATGTAAAGGTAGATTTATCCTGATACCACTATGCAGACATCCTGAGTTTGTTGATTATAGTGTTTCTATAGTATAGGCACCATACACTGAGCAATCTAGATTGAGCGATCATAATCTAGTTGCAGAGCATTTGAGATGACTTGATTTGCTCATGTAATATGTTAATATACTCCTGATGTTATAAACAAAAATACGTTTAAGCAGGGCCGATCCTAGGGTCACAGACGCCTGGGTGCAGAAACATTTTGGGCGCCCCCACGGGGGCGTGGTCATCTTACTAACTCCTCCCCTTTGCAAATGTTTCTATGGCAACGACTCAAACACAGATATGCTCCTCTAAGGAGTCTTTGTTAACCTAGGATCCTCCCATGATCTCTTAACTATAAAGAGAACAAGATAGTCAGAGACTGCAAACATACTACAGGGGATGGTCAGAGACTGCAGACATGATACAAGAAATGGTCAGAGACTGTAGACATAGTACAAGAGATGGTCAGAGACTGCATAAATAGTACAAGAGATGGTCAGAGACTGCAGACATGATACAAGAAATGGTCAGAGACTGCAAACATGATACAGAAGATGGTCAGAGGCTGCAGTTATGATACAAGAGATGGTCAGAGACTGCAGACATAATACATAAGATGGTAAGAGACTGCAGACATAATACAAAACATGGTCAGAGACTGCAGACATAATGCAGGAGATGGTCATAGACTGCAGACATACTACAGAAGATGGTCAAAGACTGCAGACATGATACAAGAGATGTTCAGAGACTGCAAACATGCTACAGAAGATGGTCAGAGGCTTCAGTTATGATACAAGAGATGGTCAGAGACTGCAAACATGCTACAGAAGATGGTCAGAGGCTTCAGTTATGATACAAGAGATGGTCAGAGACTGCAGACATAATACAAAAGATGGTCAGAGATTGCAGACATAATACAAAAGATGGTCAGAGACTGCAGACATAATGCAAGAGATGGTCAGAGACTGCAGACATAGTACAAGAGATGGTCAGAGACTGCAAACATAGTACAAGAGATGGTCAGAGACTGCAAACATAGTACAAGAGGTGGTCAGAGACTTCAGACATACAACAGAAGATGGCCATAGACTGTAGACATGATACAAGAGATGGTCAGAGGCTGCAGATATGATACAAGAAATGGTCAGAGACTGCAGGCATAGTGCAAGAGATGGTCAGAGATTGCAGGCATAGTACAAGAGATGGTCAGAGACTGCAGACATAATGCAAGAGATGGTCAGAGACTGCAGGCATAGTACAAGAGATGGTCAGAGACTGCAGACATAGTACAAGAGATGGTCAGGGACTGCAGACATGATACAAGAGATGGTCAGAGACTGCAGACATGATACATACGATGGTCAGAGACTGCAGACATGATACATACGATGGTCAGAAACTGCAGACATGATACAAGAAATGGTCAGAGACTGCAGACATACTACAGAAGATGATCAGAGGCTGCAGTTATGATACAAGAGATGGTCAGAGACTGCAGACATAGTACAAGAGATGGTCAGAGAGTGCAGACATAGTACAAGAGATGGTCAGAGAGTGCAGACATAGTACAAGAGATGGTCAGAGAGTGCAGACATAGTACAAGAGATGGTCAGAGACTACAGACATAATACAAAAGATGGTCAGAGACTGCAGACATAATGCAAGGGATGGTCAGAGACAGCAGACATAATACAAAAGATGGTCAGAGACTGCAGACATAGTACAAGAGATGGTTAGAGACTGCAAACAGTACAAGAGATGGTCAGAGACTGCAGACATACTACAGAAGATGGTCAAAGACTGCAGACATAATACAAAAGATGGTCAGAGACTGCAGACATAATGCAAGAGATGGTCAGAGACTGCAGCTCATAGTACAAGAGATGGTCAGAGACTGCAAAAATAGTACAAGAGATGGTCAGAGACTGCAGACATACTACAGAAGATGGTCAAAGACTGCAGACATGATACAAGAGATGGTTAGAGACTGCAGACATGATACAAGAGATGGTCGGAGACTGTAGACATGATACAAGAGCTGGTCAGAGACTGCAGACATACTACAGAAGATGGTCATAGACTGCAGACATGATACAAGAGATGGTCAGAGGCTGCAGTTATGATACAAGAGAAGGTCAGAGACTGCAAACATAGTACAAGAGATGGTCAGAGACTGCAGACATAGTACAAGAGATGGTCAGAGACTGCATGAATAGTACAAGAGATGGTCAGAGACTGCAGACATACTACAGAAGATGGTCAAAGACTGGAGACCTGATACAAGAGATGGTCAGAGACTGCAGACATGATACAAGAGATGGTCAGAGACTGCAGACATACTACAGAAGATGGTCATAGACTGCAGACATGATACAAGAGATGGTCAGAGACTGCAGACATACTACAGAAGATGGTCATAGACTGCAGACATACTACAGAAGATGGTCAGAGACTGCAGACATGATACAAGAAATGGTCAGGGACTGCAAACATGCTACAGAAGATGGTCAGGGACTGTAGTTATGATACAAGAGATGGTCAGAGACTGCAGACATAGTATAAGAGATGGTCAAAGACTCCATACATAGTACAAAAGATGGTCAGAGCCTGAATACATTGTACAAGAGATGGTCATAGCCTGAATACATTGTACAAGAGATGGTCAGAGACTGCAGACATACTACAGGAGATGGTCAAAGACTGCAGATATGATACAAGAGGTGGTAAGAGACTGGCTGCGTTTGATGGGCACAGTGGCTGCATTTGATGGGCACAGTGGCAGCGTTTGATGGGCACAGTGGCTGTGTTTGATAGGCACAGTGGCTGTGTTTGATGGGCACAGTGGCTGCATTTGATGGGCACAGTGGCTGCGTTTGATAGGCACAGTAGCTGATTTTAATGGGCACTTTGGCTGTGTTTGATGGACACAGTGGCTGCGTTTGATGGGCACAGTGTCTGCTTTTAGGTGGGGCACAGTGTCTGCTTTTAGGCAGGGCACAGTGGCTGCGTTTGATGGGCACAGAGGCTACGTTTGATGGGCACAGTAGCTGCTTTTAATGGGCACTTTGGCTGCGTTTTATGGGCACAGTGGCTGCTTTTACGTGGGGCACAGTGGCTACGTTTAATGGGCACAGTATCTGCTTTTAATGGGCACTGTGGCTGCTTTTGATGGCACAGTGGCTGCGTTTGATGGTACAGTGGCAGTGTTTGATGGGCACAGTGGCAGCGTTTGATTGGCACAGTGGCAGCGTTTGATGGGCACAGTGGCTGCTTTTAGGTGGGGCACAATGGCTGCGTTTGAGGGGCACAGTGGCTGCGTTTGATGGGCACAGTGGCTGCGTTTGATGGGCACAGTGGCTGCGTTTGATGGCACAGTGGCAACGTTTGATGGGCACAGTGGCAGCGTTTGATGGCACAGTGGCAGTGTTTGATGGCACAATGGCTGCGTTTGATGGCACAGTGGCAGCGTCAGATGGGCACAACAGTGGCTGTGTCTGATGGGCACAGTGGCTGTGTTTGATGGGCACAGTGTACCCCCCACACACATATCTGTTCCCCCTCTGCACGTCTGTTCCCCCTCCCCCCACACACATAGCTGTTCCCCCTGCACATCTGTCCACCCCCACACACATATATGTACCCCCTCCCCCCACACACATAGCTGTTCCCCCCTGCACATTTGTCCACCCCCACACACACATATCTGTACCCCCTGCACATCTGTTCCCCCTCCCCCCACACACATATATCTGTGCCCCCCTGCACGTTTGTTCCCTTCTCACACATATATCAGTTCCCCCTCTGTACACAGTGCAATGAACTATAAACTTGACAGCAGAGAATTTTTTTTATTTCTTGTTACTGGGTGCAGGCTGCAGCACTGAGCATGCTGCCTGTGCTTCCACCATACCTGAGCCAGCGGCGGTGATGGCTTTACTCTGGGAGAGCAGCGCTGCTGCCTGCCTGTCCGTTCCACAATAGATCCCTAAACGACCAGGAGGAGGGGGGGATATCGCGGCAAGCCTGGAGATACACTGTACACATGCAGGGCTTCCATCTTTCAACGATCAATGCAGCACTTCCGGCGGGCTGCTCCTTGTCCCGGCTCTCTCCTCTCCTCTAGGTCAGCACTGTAGGCTGGGGACATAGCGTTCCGGGATGTCTTAGGCGCCGCCACCCCCTAGCCTGGCAGCTGGCGCCATAAGGCACCGCAGCCGCCTGACCCGCGATTTCTTCCTCCGCTCCCTCTTAGCCACGCTGTGTGAAGATGGCAGAGGTGGGCGGAGCTTGTTTATTAGCCGCTGAGGCGGCGCGCTCTGAATGCTGGGGCGGCCGAGGCGTCCCTGACTCACAACACTGTTCGCTAGCTAGACGCCGGCCGGGCGGCCGGCGATTCTAGCTCGGCGCCCCTCTTCTGCAAAAATATTACAGCGCTGGGGTGCGGTGCACCCCGTGCACCCCGGCTAGGACCGGCCCTGCGTTTAAGTGGTGTATAGCAAAAAAAGTTTATTTTGCATTTGTAATGTTATTATGCAAGAGAGTATATATAATTGCTAAGTCTCTAATGCAGATTAAGATTGACAGGTGAAGTGTGTCAATTAGTCTGCAGCACATGTAGGAGTGACCCTCTGACAGAGTGTGTATTTATAGTTCAGAGCTGCGCTGCGCTGCGTAGCGTAGGGTAGCTACGCCCTCTGATGAAAGTGATGACAGAAACGTGCCAGGGCATTGCTACGCAGCTATCTACAGAGTCGGCTTATCCTCGTCTCTCCTTCCTGGGAACACCGCGGGAGTGGTGAGAGGTTAGAGGGGAATGCACGACTGACATAGTATTGATGTTACATGCCCTTATGTTATGCAAACGTGAGTTTTTTTGTGAGATAATTTTAAATTAATAAACAGTTGTTGTACTGGATTACGCTATGTAGAATTTTTTATTTATTGCTTGCAATGAGCAAAATACAGATGAAGTGTCCAGTGAACAGCGATTATCCCTTTGATTGATAAGCGTGTTAATCAGCAGGGTCTGGTAAGTGGATTACCTACAGGTGGTGTGGTGATGGAGACTTAGGATCGCTGCTAATATTTTCTTCCACGATCGTCTAGTTTATACTCACCTGCCTTTTCTTAATGGACTTTCACTGAGTGGATCACCATTTGATACTTTGTTTAAGTGGACTCTTAAGCAATTTCATTGATATTTTTAAATATTTGCTATTTTTGCACTAGCGCTGCTAATGTTTTAGAAAGTTTTCTTTAACATATATTCGATGCATAATTAAACAAAGCTCTCTTTTATTTACCGTATATACTCGAGTATAAGTCGTTCCGAGTATAAGTCGAGGCCCTAATTTACCACAAAAAAATGGGAAAAACTTATTGACCCGAGTATAAGACGAGGGTGAGAAATGCACAGCTACTGTAAGTGGAAAAGAGGGTCAACAATGCCCATTTGCAGCCTCACTGTGCCCATTTGCATGCCTCACTGTGCCCATTTGCAGCCATAGGTCCCCCGAACTTCAAACTCAGTAGTTAAGTGTTCCTAGATGCCCCCTAGCTGCAGCCAAAATTTGCTACAGATGGACACAGTTGACCGAATTTGGGGCCCCGTATCTCGGGGCCACTTAGTGCTAGGAACCCCAAATTTGGTGTGCAAACCCAGTGGAACTAGCACCATAAAATATCCAAAGCTGGGATTTCTAGAACCAAGTGGCCCCGAGATAGAGGACCCCAAATATTGGTTCAGAAAATGTCAAGCACTTTTCTGCAGCAGAGAATGACATTTTCCAAACCTATTTTGGGGCCCCATATCTCGGGGCCACTTGGTGCTAGGAACTCTAGCTTTGAATATGTTATGGTACCAGGTCCACTTGGTTTGCAAACCAAATTTGGGGTTCCTAGCCCTAAGTGATCCTGAGATACATGGCTCCAAAGTCGGTTCAGAAAATGTCAAGCACTTTTCTGCAGCAGAGAATGACATTTTCCGAACCGATTTTGGGGCCCCGTATCTCAGGGCCACTTAGTGCTAGGAACTCCAGCTTTGGATATGTTATGGTACCAGGTCCACTTGGTTTGCACACCAAATTTGGGGTTCCTAGCACTAAGTGGCCCTGAGATACGGGGCCCCAAAGTCGGTTCGGAAAATGAAATTTTTTGCTGCAGAAAAGTGCTTGACTCCAGTATAAGTGGAGGGGGGCACTTTCAGCACAAAAAAAGGTGCTGAAAAATTCGACTTATACTCGAGTATATATGGTATATATATATATATATATATATATATATATATATATACTGCATTTAATGACATATACATATATTGAATTCTTTGGCGGTGATGCCAATTTTTGCAGGTGTTCCTAAAAACATGTTCTTCCTCCAGCAACAATGAAACTGTATACATATGTTAATACATGTATTTGGCTTTCAATGTTTTTTTTTGCCTTTTTTGATTTTTTTTTTTTTCTTCCTACCTATGTTTTTAGATGTATAGATTTGTCATCAGCAATTGTAAAAACTATGAAATGTATACATATTGTAGTAGCGATTTGGGCTTTATCGTTTAAAGTCTCATCAAAGCAGCAACATCATGTGAGACTCCGCAGATCAAGTGAGCCTCCGCAGATCTGATATTGATCTAAGCAGAGCCGAGCTTCCATGTGTAGTGAGTATCCACTACTTCACCAGCAATTCAATTATTCAATTAAGCCCACCTTGTTTACTCTGTAAAAATTGTATTGCATGTGCATATAAATTCCTGTCTATTGCCTAAAGAGTCAGCTATGAGAAAGCACCAGTAGTTAAGGTGTGAAACATGTCAGCTGTGGATTTTATCTTTTGCTGTATGGTTTTTAACCAATAAAGAAATCGTTGCTGGAGTGCGGCCATCTGGATTAAATTATTTTCTATAATAGTTTGCAAGCTCTTGGAGGGGATAAGGGATTATATACACGATTTTAGTAATGAAACTGTATCATTAGCAGTAATCAGCATGGATTCATGAAGAATTGTTCTTGCCAAACCAATCTATTACCTTCTATGAGGAGGTGAGCTGCTATTTAGATAAGGGGAGGCTGTAGATGTGGTGTATCTGGATTTTGCAAAACTCTTTGACACAGTTGCCCATAAATGTTAACTGTACAAAGTAAGGTACATTGGCATGGACCATAGGGTGAGTACATTGATTGAAAACTGGCTACAAGGATAAGTTCAAAGAGTAGTGATAAATGGGGAGTTATTAAGAATGGTCCGGGGTGGAAAGTGGGGTCCCCCAGGGTTCTATCCTGGGACCAATGCTATTTAATTTGTTCATAAACGACCTGGAGGATGGGATAAACAACTCAATCTCTGTATTTGCGGACGATACTAAGCTAAGCAGGGCAATAACTTCTCCACAGGATGTGTAAACCTTGCAGGTAGATCTGAATAAATTAATGGGGTGGGCAACTACATGGCAAATGAGGTTTAATGTGGAAAAATGTAAAATAATTCATTTGGGTGGCAAAAATATGAATGCAATCTACTCACTGGGAGGAGAACCTCTGGTGGTATCAAGGATGAAAAAAGACCCGGGGGTCCTAGTAGATGAGGAAAAGATGATGCGCACTCCAGTGATTGCTCTTAAAAAGTGAAATATTTATTGACAAGCCACAGTGACCAAACGCAAATGAGAACAGTTGACGTGTTTCAGCCTATAAGGCCTTAGTCATAACCACATTACAGACATGAAACTTTGAAATAAATAGTAGCTCTAAGGATCACTGGCTCCACCCATTAATTGTCTTAATTGACTACAAGCAATTATCCAAAAAAGGGGAATCAGCTATACTGCATATTGGGTGATCCATATGTATGCCACTATTTCTCACACACCTTTATAGTGATAATAAGTACATGTGTGCACACACTCATGCATGCACTCATGCACAGATACATGATTAAAACACACCATGAGGTACAAAAAACATTAAATACAAAAAGTAAAAAATAAAAATAATAATCCAGGTACGTGAAAAAGACACCAGAGGGAAAGAGAGAAAGAGCGAGGAGGCTCTGGGGAGAGTCATGCTTAATGTAAGTGCAATTCCAGATCCCACCTCAGGTTTAACCCCCGAGGCGATCTAGTTTTTAATCTAAAAATCCACCATGCTTCTCTCCCCAGTAGCCTTCTCTCCCTATCAGCTCCTCTGGGCGAGTGAGACAACCGTTCTATTCCTCTAAAGTGGAAAGAGGAGTGATCGCCCTGGTGACATTCCCTAAAGTGATGTGTTGCATTCAAAATATTTCTAGCATTTAGGTTATTTGTGTCACAGTAGTGTTCCCCTATATGGGCTCTCAAAGGACGTGTGGTACAGCCTACATATTGGAGGCTGCATGAAATACAGGTGAGAAAAAGGCAACCTGCTTGGCTTTTTTTTCTAGCCTGCTTGCCCTGCGGCTAGAAAAAAGGCAACCTGCTTGTCTTTTTTCTAGCCGACGTGCGCCCACACTGGGGACTACACTATCACCTAGTCTATTTTCATCTAAACAATGCCAACCCCCTTGGCTCTCCTATCCTGGTAGCTACCCTTGTAATATAAGAACCTGTAGGTACTGTAACTTGTGTGATCTGGGTAAAACATTTGTTGCCACAGATGAAGAGTTTACTATACAGCAATACATCAACTGTGGCATAAACTATGTAATTTACCTGATCACCTGTATTTCATGCAGCCTCCAATATGTAGGCTGTACCACACGTCCTTTGAGAGCCCGTATAGGGGAACTTTGGTAAAAAAAACTCTATAAAGCCTCGTACACATGTGACTCATGAGACGGTTCCATTGTCCATGGCCGTAGGGGCTCTTCATAATTACATAGTTAGTCAGGTTGAAAAAAGACACAAGTCCATCCAGTCCAACCATAAAAAAAACAAAAAAAAACAAAAACAAAAAACAAAAAAAAAAAACGTACAATCCAATATACCCAATACTACACCCACAGTTGATCCAGAGGAAGGCAAAAAACCCCAGCAGAGCATGCTCCAATTTGCTACAGCAGGGGAAAAAATTCCTTCCTGATCCCAGAGAGGCAATCGGATTTTCCCTGGATCAACTTTACCTATAAATGTCAGTACCCAGTTATATTATGTACATTTAGGAAAGTATCCAGGCCTTTCTTAAAGCAATCTACTGAGCTGGCCAGAACCACCTCTGGAGGGAGTCTATTCCACATTTTCACAGCTCTTACTGTGAAGAAACCTTTCCGTATTTGGAGATGAAATCTCTTTTCCTCCAGTCGTAAAGAGTGCCCCCTTGTCCTCTGTGTTGACCGTAAAGTGAATAACTCAACACCAAGTTCACTATATGGACCCCTTATATATTTAAACATGTTGATCATATCCCCCCTTATTCTCCTCTTCTCAAGAGTGAACAAATTCAGTTCCTCTAATCTTTCCTCATAGCTGAGCTCCCCCATGCCTCTTATCAGTTTGGTTGCCCTTCTCTGCACTTTCTCCAGTTCCCCGATATCCTTTTTGAGAACTGGTGTCCAAAACTGAACTGCATATTCCAGATGAGGTCTTACTAATGATTTGAACAGGGGCAAAATGATATCTCTCTCTCTGGAGTCCATACCTCTTCTAATACAAGAAAGAACTTTGCTCGCTTTGGAAACCGCAGCTTGGCATTGCATGCTATTATTGAGCTTATGATCTACCAAAACCCCCAGATCCTTCTCCACTACAGATTCCCCCAGTTGTACTCCCCCTAGCATGTATGATGCATGCATATTCTTAGCCCCCAAGTGCATAACTTTACATTTCTCAACATTAAACCTCATCTGCCACATAGTCGCCCAATTAGACAGTGCATTGAGGTCGGCTTGTAAATTGGAGACATCCTGTAAGGACGTTATTCCACTGCATAGCTTGGTGTCATCTGCAAAGACAGAAATGTTACTTTTGATCCCAGACCCAATATCATTTATAAAGATATTAAAGAGTAAGGGTCCCAGCACTGAACCTTGGGGTACACCACTGATAACCTTAGACCATTCAGAGTAAGAATCATTAACCACTACTCTCTGAATTCTGTCTTTTAGCCAGTTTTCTATCCATTTACAAACTGATATTTCCAAGCCTGTAGACTTTAACTTACACATGAGCCGTGTGTGCGGAACTGTATCAAACGCTTTTGCAAAATCCAAATAAACCACGTCCACAGCCACCCCTCTGTCCAAGGTTTTACTTACCTCTTCATAAAAAGAAATCAGGTTTGTCTGACAACTTCTGTCTTTCATGAACCCATGCTGTCTGTTGCTTAAAATGTTTTTTTCCAGCAAGAACTCGTCTATGTGGTCTTTTATTAAACGCTCCAGTATCTTCCCGACTATAGAAGTTAAACTAACAGGTCTATAGTTACTTGGTAAAGACTTTGATCCCTTTTTAAATATAGGCACCACGTTCGCCCTGCGCCAATCCAGCGGTACTATTCCCGTCATTAATGAGTCCCTAAAAATTAGATACAATGGCTTTGAAATTACAGAGCTCAATTCTTTTAGGATCCGTGGGTGGATGCCATCAGGTCCAGGTGCTTTATCCACCTTTATTCTGTCTAAATATTTCTGGACCATATCCCTTTTGAGCCATTGTGGATCATTGGGGGCTGTGTCAATACCACCCCCATTATGGACATGAACTTCCCCATGCTCTTTTGTATACACAGAGCTGAAGAAAGTATTTAATAAATTAGCCTTCTCCTTGTCCCCAGTCACCCACTCTAGATTATTTTGTAAAGGGCCTACATGCTCAGACCTGACCTTTTTACTATTAATATATTTGAAGAATTTTTTGGGGTTTGTCCTACTATTTTTTGCGATCTGTCGTTCATTTTGAATTTTTGCACCCTTGATTTCCTTTTTACATATTCTGTTAAATTCTTTGTAGCATTTAAATGACACTAGTGTTCCTTCATTTTTATATTTTTAAAAAGTTCTTTTCTTATTGTTTATAGCTTTTCTAACTTTGACCGTGAGCCACATAGGTTTTCTTTTTAGCCTTTTAAACTTATTGCCCATGGGAATATACTTTGCAGTGAGGTCCCAAACAGTCTTTTTGAAGAATTCCCATTTCTGTTCTGTGTTTATCGCTGCCAATATTCCCTCCCAGTCTAAGTCCTCGAGAGCAGCCCTCATCCTTGGAAAATTTGCTCTCTTGAAGTTAAGTGTTTTTATCTTTCCCTTATGTATTTCTTGTTTACAGCTAACATTAAATGAAATCATGTTATGGTCACTGCTACCCAGGTGTTCCTTTATCTGCACATTAGTAATAAGCTCTGCATGGTTTGAGATTACCAGGTCCAACAGAGCTTCATTCCTAGTTGGGGCCTCAATAAACTGGACCATAAAATTGTCCTGTACTAGGTTTATAAATTTTTGCCCTTTAACTGTCCCAGCAGTGCCATTACTCCAGTCAATTTCTGGGTAGTTAAAATCTCCCATTATTATCACTGTCCCAGCCCTTGCAGCCCTTTCCATCTGTGCAAGGAGCTGAGTCTCCACCTCCTCGTTAACATTGGGTGGTCTATAACAAACTCCAATGATTAACTTTGAACTACGCCCATCTATATGCAGTTCCACCCATAATGCTTCAGACTCATCACACTCTCCATCAATCAGGTCCTCTTCACCATGAGATAATCCAATTCCAAGTTTTTTTCCTCACCTAAGTTTCCACTGATTATTGATTATCCTTGGTTACAGAGGCACAACCCCTCTTTTGATTGGCTCCATGCTGAGGTTCTCTCCTGGTCGCCACAATGCAGTAAGACGTGCTTCCAGAAGGTAGCCAAAGTCCTGTGCACCTCTTCACTCTCCTCCCTGCCAGAGGAGTACCGCAATTTTAGCGATGTCTTTGACAAAGGTCAAGATTTAGCCTTTGTTGGTCTTGGAGGATAAGGCCATTGAGAAGTATGTTGCAGACGCACTTTCTCGAGGTTTCATCCACAAATCCTCATCCCCTGCTGGTGCTGGTTTCTTTTTTGTGAAGAAGACGAGTGGTGAACTGAGACCTTGTATTGATTATAGGGGTCTAAATCGTTTCACAATTAAGAATGCCTATCCAATTCCATTGATTTATGGAGTTATTTGACCGCCTCAAGGGAGCAACGGTTTTCACTAAGTTTAATTTGAGAGGGGCATACAATCTTGTGAGGATTAAGGAGGGCGACGAGTGGAAAACTGCGATTAATACCAGAACAGGCCATTATGAGTACCTCGTAATGCCTTTTGGCCTTTGTAAAGCCCTGGTAGTTTTCCAGGAATTCATTAACTATGTCCTCTGAGATTTGTTGTAGTTATGTGTGGTGGTTTATCTCGATGATATCCTCATATTTTCCAAGTCCCTGGAGAGCCACCACACAGATGTCTGTCGTGTGCTTCAGAAACTAGAGAGAACAATCTCTATTGTAAGTTGGAGAAGTGAGAGTTCCATCATGAACAGGTTAAATTCCTGGGTTATGCCATTTCCACTGCTGGTTTTTTGATGGACCCAGAGAAACTTTCATCAGTCCTGCAGTGGCTCCGACCCGTGGGTTTACGTCCTCTGCAGCGTTTCCTGGGCTTTGCCAACTATTATCGGAAGTTTATTCATAACTTATCATCTCTGGTCAAGCCCCTGACTGATATGACCAGAAAGGACGGTAACCCACAGATTTGGACTCTGGAGTCAGTAAAGGCCTTTGTGAGTTTCAAGGCTGCCTTTGTTTCTGCTCCTGTGTTGGCACATCCTGATCCTATGTTACCTTTTATCCTTGAGGTTGATGCTTCTGAGACTGGAGTTGGCACCCTTCTGTCTCAACCTCCTACCTCTGAGAGCGCTTTGCATCCTTGTGGCTACTTTTCCAAGAAATTGTCACCTGGGGAGTGCAATTACGAGATTGGTGACAGAGAGCTGTTGGCGATCATTTTAGCCCTGAAAGAATGGAGACATAATTTGGAAGGTACCACTGTGCCGGTTCTCATTCTTACTGACCATAAGAATCTCACATTCTTGTCTGAGGCTAAATGCCTCTCTCCCAGAAGGGCACGATGGGCTCTTTTCTTGTCAAGTTTCAATTACATTGTATCATTCTTACTTGGTACTAAGAATATAAGGGCTGACGCCTTGTCACAACAATTTTCCTCCACTTCCAAGTTGGAGTAGGTTCCGGTTCCTGTGATTCCTCCTGATCGTATTCTGGCTACGGTTTGCACCAGTCTCACTTCTCCTTTGGGTGACAAAATTCTTGCTGCTCAGGTCCATACTACTCCTGTGAAACCTTGTGACCACTGCTTTGTCTCAGAGAGCCTACGTTCTGCCGTGCTCCAGACTTACCATTCTCCCAAGGCTGCTGGCCACTAGGGATGAGCCGAACATGCCGCAGTTCGGTTCGCATCCAGAACATGCGAACAGGCAAAAAATGTGCTCGAACACGCGAACACCGTTAAAGTCTATGGGACACGAACATGCATGATCAAAAGTGCTCATTTTAAAGGCTTATATGCAAGTTATTGTCATAAAAAGTGTTTGGGGACCTGGGTCCTGCCCCAGGGAACATGTATCAATGCAAAAAGAAAATTTAAAAATGGCCGTTTTTTCGGGAGCAGCGATTTTAATAATGCTTAAAGTGAAACAATAAAGGTATAATATTCCTTTAAATTCCTTACCTGGGGGGTGTCTATAGTATGCCTGTAAAGGGGCGCATGTTTCCCATGTTTAGAACAGTCTGACAGCAAAATGACATTCCTAAAGGAAAAAAAAGTCATGTAAAACTACTATTGCTACTATCACTACTAACTACTGTAAAACTACTATCGCTAGCGCCGGCTATAATGAATTATCTGTCCGACAATACACATAAAAGTTCATTGATAAAAACGGCATGGGATTCCCCCACAGGGGAACCCCAAACCAAAATGTAAAGAAAAAATGCATGGGGTTCCCCCTAAATCCCATGCCAGGCCCTTCAGGTCCCCCCCTCCTGAACCGTACCAGGCCACATGCCCTTAACATTGGGAAGGTGCTTTGGGGTAGCCCCCCAAAGCACCTTGTCCCCATGTTGATGGGGAGAAGGGCCTCATTCCCACAACCCTTGCCCGGTGGTTGTGGGGGTCTGGGGGCAGGGGGCTTATTGGAATCTAGAAGCCCCCTTTAACAAGGGGACCCCCAGATGCCGCCCCCCCGTGTGAATTGGTAATAATGTACCCCTACCATTTCACAAAAAAAGTGTCAAAAAGGTTAAAAAACACAAGAGACGGTTTTTGACAAGTCCTTTATTAATTTCTTCTTCTTCCATCTTCTTTCTTCTGGTCTTCCTTCGGTGTTCTTCTTCTTCCTCCATATTCTTCTTCTCCATTTTCTTCTTCCTCCATCTTCTTCTTCTCCATCTTCTTCTTCCTCCGCTCTTCTCATCCCGCATCTTCCTCCGGCTTCTTCTCCACTCCGTCCGCATGATCTGCCTCCGTGGGAGGCTTCCATTGTGTGACGCTTCGGTTCTTCTGACACTTCTTATATAATGGAGGGCAGGGCCACTCTGTGACCCCACCCTCCTCTGACGCACGGGGACTTCCCTGTGGCTTTCCCTGTGTTATTAGCTTACGTAACTGGGTGACCCCGCCCCCCTCTGAGAACACTGGGAAAGCCACAGGGAAGTCCCCGTGCATCAGAGGAGGGCGGGGTCACTGGGTGGCCCCGCCCCCTCCGTGTCAGAAGAACTGAAGCTTCACACAGAGGAAGACTCCCACTGAGGATCGTGCGGACGGAGCGGAGAAGAAGCCGTAGGGAGATACGGGAAGAGAAGAGTGGAGGAAGAAGAAGAGGGAGAAGAAGAAGATGGAGGAAGAAGAAGAAAACCGAAGGAAGACCAGAAGAAAGAAGATGGAGGAAGAAGCGGAAAGAAGAAGAAATTAATAAAGGACTTGTCAAAAACCCTCTCTTGTATTTCTTTAACCTTTTTGACACTTTTTTTTTGAAATGGTAGGGGTACATTTGTACCCCATTATCAATTCACACAGGCGGGGGGCGGGATCTGGTGGTCCCCTTATTAAAGGGGGCTTCCAGATTCCGATAAGCCCCCTGGCCGCAGACCCCCACAACCACCAGGCAAGGGTTGTGGGGATGAGGCCCTTCTCCCCATCAACATGGGGTCAAGGTGCTTTGGGGGGCTACCCCAAAGCACCCTACCAATGTTAAGGGAAAGTGGCCTGGTACGGTTCCGGGGGGTGCTCTCTCGTCCCCCCCTCTTTTCCTGTGGCTTGCCAGGTTGCGTGCTTGGATAAGGGTCTGGTATGAATTTTTGGGGGGACCCTATGCCTTTTTTTAAATTTTGGCGCGGGGATCCCTTTAAAATCCATACCAGACCTGAAGGGTCTGGTATGGATTTTGAGGGGAACCCCCACGCCATTTGTTTTTTAAATTTTGGCGCAGGGGTTCCCCTTAATATTCATACCAGACCTGAAGGGCCTGGTATGGAATTTAGGGGGACACCTACGCATTTTTTTTGTAACTTTTGGTTTGGGGTTCCCATGCCTTTTTTTATCAATGAACTTTTATGTGTTGCTGTTTTACTAGGCTCATCTCCGGGTCCCTGACATTTGGCTTGTCTGTCTATCCATTCTGGTTCCTGAACTCTGGCTATATTTTGACCACGTTTGTTCTATTTACTTTTATTATTAAACAAGTGTGATTTAACTGTACTTATGTCTGTCTGATTTCATGGTTTCTGACAGGAGGGTCAAGTGGAACAAAAGGTAATAACTGTGGGGGGTGAGCTGATGGAGAAAATGAAAATACAATTGTTAGGTGTGGGTAGGATAGGCTTTTATGAAGAGAAGGGTTTTCAGGGATCACCTAAAAGCTAATAGAGTAGGAGATAAGTGGACAGATTGGAGTAAGGCCTTCCATAGGATTAGAGAGGCTTTGGAAAAGTCCTGGAGGCAAGCATGGGAGGAGGTGACAAGGGAGCAAGAGAGCAGGAGGTCTTGGGAGGAACAAAGAGAATGAGTAGGTTGGTATTTAGAGTCTAGGCTAGTGATGTAGCTGGGGGCTAAATTTTGGATGGCTTTGTAACTAGTTGTTATTATTTTAAATTTAATTTGTTGGGTGAGCGGAAGCCAGTGGAGGGATTGACAGAGAGGGGTAGCAGACACAGAGCGATTGGTAAGGTGGATAAGTCTGGCAGCAGCATTCATGATGGATTGAAGAGGTGATAGACTATGTAGAAGTAAGCCAATGAGAAGGGAGTTGCAGTAGTCGAGGCGAGAGATGACCAGCTAGTGAATTAAGAGCTTTGTTGTGTCATTGGTTAGAAAGGGGCATATTTTGGAGATATTGCGGAGGTTGAGGCAGCAAGATTTGGACAGTGATTGGATGTGCTGCTTAAAGGAGAGTTCAGAGTCCAGGACTACACCTAGAACCTTGGCATGCGGGTATGGGCTTATAATTGTGGCATCGATTTTGACAGAGAGATCAGGGAAAGGGTCATATGGGGTAGGAAAAATTATAAATTCAGATTTGGATAGATTGCGTTTGAGGAAGTGGTGTGACATCCAGACTGATATATCTGATAGTAAATTAGTGATACGTGAGGAGACAAGGAGTACACTGAGGGGTAGAGAAATATATTTGGGTGTGGTCAGCATAGAGGTGGTATTGGAAGCCATGGGAGGCTATCAGCTGACCTAGGGAGGAGGTGTAGATTGATTATAGGAGAGGTCCACGAACAGAACCTTGGGGGACCCCAACAGAGAAAGGAAGAGGAGAGGAGGAAGTAGAGTTGTAAGAAATGCTAAAGGTGCGGTTGGATAAGTAGGCAGAGAACCAGCGAAGAGTACAGTCATGGAGACCAAAGACGTGGAGTTTTTTGCGGAGGAGGGGGTGGTCAACCGTATCAAAGGCAGCAGGGAGGTCCAGGAGTAGGAGTACAGAATAGTGTTCATTGGTTTTGGCCGTTAGTAGATTGTTGTTAGTTTTAGGAGAGCAGTTTCTGTGGAGTGTTGAGCATGAAATCCAGACTGAAGGGGGATCAAGAAGGCTATTATCAGCAAGGTGGATGCTCAGTCGGTTGTAGACCAGACGTTCAAGGAGTTTGGATAAGAAGGAGAGCAAGGAGATGGGGCATAGGTTGTTAAGATTGGATAGGTCCAGTGAGGGCTTTTTAAGTATGGGGCTGACAAGTGCATGTTTTAGAGAGTTGGGGAGGATGCCAGAAGAGAGGGAGAGATTGAAGATGTGGGTTTGAGAGTGTAGCATAGAGCCTGAGGATGAACGTAGCATTTGCGAGGGAACAGGATCCAGAGGGCAGGTGGTAAGGTGGATGTTAGCAAGTAGTTTAGCAACCTCGTCTATAGCGTTGGGGTTGAAAGAGGGAAGTAATGATGGTAACTGTGGGCATGAAGTGTAAAACGTGGAGGATATCTGAGCAGTAGAGATCTCTTTGCGAATTGTATCAATCTTCTGTTTGAAGTGATTGGCGATCTCCTGGGCAGTGAGAGAGTTGGCAAGTGGAGGACGAAGTAGAGAGTTGAAGGTAGAGAAGAGTTGACGGGGACAGGATGATAAGTTGCTAATGAGGGTGATAAAATAGGTCTGCTTGGCAGTGAGGAGGCTGGAAGTCTATTTTTGGAGGGCAGATTTATATTGGTTGAAATCTTTCTGAGATTTCACACGATCGGATTTTCCGACAACAAATATTGGATATGAGCTTGTTGGCGGAAAGTCCAACCGTGTTTATGCTCCATCAAACATGTGTTGTCGGACTTTCCGCCAACAAATGTTGGCTAACAAGTTCTCAAATTTTCCGCAAACAAATTTTTGTTGTCGGACTTCCCGATTGTGTGTACACAAGTCCGTCAGACAAAAGTCCACGCATGCTCGGAATCAAGTACGAGCCGGAAGCGCTCGGTCTTGTAAAACTAGCATTTGTAATGGAGATATCACGTACATCTTGTACGTCACTATGTTCGTAATTGTTGGCCAAAATTTGTGTGACCGTGTGTCTGCAAGACAAGTTGAAGCCAACAACCTTTGAACAAAAATCCACGGTTTTGTTGTCGGAAAGTCTGATCATGTGTACGGGGCATTAGTCTTATGCCACATGCGCTTATGAGCACGACTATGCTTTTTCAGACTTCTAGTATCATCTGTTTGCCAAGGTTGAAGGAGTCGGGTCCTGATTCTGTGTGTAGTGAGGGGGAGGATTTCTTGTACCAAAAATTGGTTGCTTTAATAATTGTGGCCAATTATGTCATATGCTATTGCTGCTGGAGCTCAAGGAGAATAATCCGGATGATTTTCGGAATTATCTCCGGATGTCGGATCCCTGTTTTCACCAACTCTTGGCAATGTTGACACCCTATATTAAGAAGCAGAACACATACATGAGGCTTTTATTTTATTTTTTGGTTGAATAATGATTTGATTTTGTATATTTTCTATATTTTTGGATGCATAAAATGCACTTTTTGGTTAAGTTCTATTGGCAGATAGCATGCCTAATTTTATTTGTTTTATTTTTTTAACGCACAATAAAACAAATTGTGGAGAATAATACTTGGCTATGTGTTTTACTTCAAATGACAGTTTGGGAGTAGGCAGTTACATTTAAAAAAATACAATGTAAAATTGACAAGGGACACATAGTTGTGTCTTTGATCTTAAAAACTACGGGATAATGGTGTTGTGGTAACTTACCCAAAAAACAAGCATAATAATAATATTATTTATCACTAGAAAATGAAAGCCATTTAAAATACGTTCGGCAGTACTCCATCAGTATCATCAGCAAAGCAGCTTCATTATTATCCCATTAAAGAAGAAGAGAATGTGTACTGCATTTCGAGATTTCATAATTTGCAGCGTCATGAATGTTAATTCTCCATTACGAATGCTAGTTTACAAGACCGACTGCTTCTGGCTTGTCCTTGCTTCCGAGCATGCGTGTTTGTAATTTGGACTTTTGTCTGACGGACTTGTGTACACACGTTCGGAAAAACCGAGTGACACAATGTTGTCACTAAGTGATATATTGCTCAAACATGCCATGGGTATATGTGGCATTACAACCCAAAATACATTCTGCTGCTTCTCCTGAGTATAGGGATATCACACGTGTGAGACTTTTTGGCAGTCTAGCCGCAAATAGGACCCTAAAAACCAATCACCACCTTCAGCCTTTCTAAGGGCTTCCTCACTACCTATCACAGTTTTAGAGGCTCTGAAATGCCAAGATAGCACAACCCCCCCCTAAATGGCCCCTTTTCGGAAAGTAGACAAAAGGTATTTGCCAAGAGGCATGGTGAGTCTTTTGCAAATGAAAGAAAATGAAAAAGTATTTTTTATTTTTTCAATTTTCAAAACTTTGTGACAAAAAGCGAGACCTGCAAAATACTTAACATGCTTCTCAGCAAAAATCTTGGGGTGTCTACTTTACGAAAAGGGGTCATTTGGAGGGTTTTGGATTACCTTGACATTTCAAGGCCTCCGAAACTGTGATAGGTAGTGAGGAAGTGAAACGAGAAATTTACGCCCTTAGAAAGCCTGAAGGCGGTGATTGGTTTTGTCCTGTACGCGGCTAGACTGCCAAAAAGTCTCACACATGTGGTATCACCATAGTCAGGAGAAGCAGCAGAATTTTTTGGGGTGTAATTTTACATATATCCGTGGCATGTTTGAGTAATATATAATTTAAGTGACAACTATGTGTAAAAAAAAAAAAAAAATTTCACAAACTTGTGGCAAAATATACAATATTCCATGGACTCAGCATGTCTCTCAGCAAATAGCTTGGGGTGTCTAATTTGCAAAAAGGGGTCATTTGGGGGTGTTTGAACTGTCCCAGCATTTTATGCCCAACAATAGAAGCTTATGCCACACATCATCCACTCTTCTTTTTTTTTTTTTGCCACATCAGTGAATTCTTTGAGAGACTTAATTCAGCTCAGCTGTTCATGTACGTCCCTTCTCATTTTCACATCATTGTAGCTTGTCATCGTAAAAAGTAGTAAGAAAAGGTGCCATTACAAAATTTTCCACCAGCCTAAATATAAAAAAAAATATTTCTCTGTTATGATAATTCTCTATTTCACTACCGATAATTAATTTCTCCCTCCAACCCCCCCCCCCACCCGTCCTCTGTGCATTATAGTTATTAACCTCAATTACTGGTCTAGATTCTAATTTTTTTCTGCATAACTCCATGATTTTTTAAATTCACTCCAACACTTCCACTTGTCATTTACCACCTCCCTATTTTCTTCTCTATTATAGGACATCTGTTCCATGATATAAGTTTCCTCCAAGGCATTTATTCACTCCCATATCTGAGGGCTTTCTTTTGCTTGCCAGTTTTTAGGAATTAGCCTTTTCGCTGCATTTAATAAATGTGGAACCAAGGAAGCCCTATACAGTTTCACATCATCTTCTGTGCCGTGGAAGAGCACTATCCATGGGTCCTCTGTTACCTCTGTTTTAGTGATTTCTTTAATATAAGCTAAAATCTTTTTTGAATACATTCTAATAGTCGGGCAATTCCACCAAAGATGGGCCATAGTGCCCACTTCCTTACAGCCCCGCCAACATTCTGCCGACTTACCCCTTTGATATTTGCTAATTTTTTCAGGTGTTGCGTACCAGCTGGTTAAACATTTATAGTTCATCTCGGCTGTCTTTATGTCAACTGCCGAACTATGGGCTAGGTCCAAGATTTTCCTAATAGTGCTTGTGTCTGTGTCTTTCTGTGTCCCCAATTCCCTTTCCCATTTTTTGATGAATGGAGGTACCTCTACCTCATCCTCCGATAGCAACATTTTATAAACCTTTGATATAGTATTTTTTGTGTTGTCTGTTATACACAGCCTTTCCAATACAGTCAACTCATCTCCTGATCTTATTGGCTGAGGTAGTTTCTTCACAAAGTGTTCCAGTTGCACATACCTCCATGCATCAATCACCCACACTTCTGTATTTTGTTTTAACTCTTGAAGTGCAACTATTTTTCCTTTTTTTATTATAACTCTAAGTTGAACCTTATCATTTTTTATCCAATTCCCCCTATACTAATTTTTCCTGGTGCAAAATACTCATTTTCTTTTAATGTTATTAAAGGTGAATTATATATCATATTGAAGTGCTTATACGTTGCGTCCCAAATCCTTAATACACCCAGGTCAAAATGTGTGTGTTTTCGTCTAGCACTCTGTAGTGGGGGGGGGGGGTTCCAAATTATGGATCCCAAGTGTGCCTTACTGTAAAATTTTTCTATGTTTACCCATCTTTTTTCTTTGTTGTCCCTTACCCATTCAATCACTCTTGATAGAATTATTGCTTTATAATATTTTTGAATATCAGGAACAGCCAATCCTCCTCTTTTTTTCTCCTGTTTTAATATCTGTAAGGAAACTCTCAACTTTTTATTTTTCCATACAATGGTTGTTATTATTGATTTTAGCTTTCTAACATAAAACTGCGGTAACCTTACTGGTAGCATTTGGAGTCTATATGTAATTTTTGGGAGAAGAACCATTTTTATGGCGTTAATATGCCCCATCCAGGATAATGGTCTATTCAGGAGCTTTTTACCCTTGTTTTTTATTTTGTCTAATAGGGGTATAAAGTTCATTTTATAGATCTTCTCCAGGGAGTTTGCTAGTCTTATTCCCAAGTACTTTATTTCTTTCTTCCATGCAAACTGAAATTCCCTTTTCAACTTCTCCTCTTCAAGCTTACTTAGGTTTATATTTAAGATTTCAGATTTCCCCAAATTAATTTTAAAGTTTGCTATTTCACGATATTGTTTGAGAATTTTAATTAGATTTGGCATTGTGATCCTGGGGTTACTTATATAGAAGAGCACGTCGTCCGCGAATGCGGCCAATTTGTGTTCCTCCCCTCCAACCTTAAATCCGTTGATATCTGGATTATTTTGAATTGTTGCTAGAAGTGGTTTGAGCGACAGAACGAAGAGCAAGGGAGACAGAGGGCAGCCCTGTCTCGTCCCGTTCTTCATTTCGAAGGGGGCTGAAAGGGATCCATTGATTTTAATAGCTGCCCTAGGGTGTCTATACAGCGTTTTAATCCACTGGGTAATCCTTGGGCCCATTCCCATTATGTCCAGTGTTTGAAACATGAGCCCCCAGTCTACTCTGTCGAAAGCCTTTTCGGGGTCAATCGACAGAAGTAGACCTGGATACCCCACTCCTTTATCTTCTGGAGCATAAGTAAGGTTCTCATCCCATTGTCTCTCCCTTCCCTTCTTGCAATGATGCCCGCTTGGTCCAGATGTACCAATGTGTTCATTAACCCTTTCATCCGTCTGGCTAGTACTTTGGCGTACAATTTGGTGTCTGCATTTAATAATGATATTGGTCTATAACTGGAGCACAAGGTCTCATCCTTTCCCTCCTTTGGGATAACAGTAATTGTGGCGAATAGCGCCTCTCTACTCAACTCAAAGTCCGTTCCCAGCCCAATCATATACTGACAGAGCTTAGGCTTCAGTATATCCTTATATTTTTTGTAGTAACATGATGTAAATCCATGGGGACCTGGGCTTTTCCCCTGTGCTGTGTCTGCTAGAGCTTCGTTTATCTCCTCCTCCATTATTGGTTTCTCAAGGGACTCTCTAGAACTTTTAGAGATCGTTGGTAACCTGGCATTCTTTAAAAATTCACTTATCTTTCTATATTTCTCCCCTATTTGACCCCCATTCTGTTCCACCGAGTACAGGTCTTTATAATAGTTTTTAAATGCTTCACCTATTTCTTTTGTCTCGTATACCATCTCTCCTCGCTTGGTTTGAATTTTTCCTATGAAATGTAGGGATTTTTTCCTTCGGAGCATTCTAGCAAGTTGTTTGCCAGATTTATTCCCCCACTGGTATCTTTCTTTGGCTATTTAAAAAAAATGTTTTCTTTGTTTCTTGTTCCATAAGATCTTTTAATTCATCTCGCTTATTTACCAGCTTTTGGTATATCGCTTGATTAATGCCTCTGTTTTTTGTGTTCTTGTTCTATGTTGAATATTTCTTTTGTGAGTTTTCCCATTTTTTTCTCTCCTCTCTTTTTTTTTTTCTTGCTCCCTCTTGCATTAAAATCCCCCTTTTATATAGGCCTTATGGGCCTCCCACACCACAAACCCTGAGATCTCTTCTGTTTCATTTGTTAGGAAATAATATTCTAGTTCTCTCTCTACTCTCTTTGAACTTTCTTCATCCTGCAATAGGTCTTCATTTAGCCTCCACACGGAGGGCTGTCTCGGGTTTTTAGATACTCGCATTTCTATCCTTACTGGGGCGTGATCTGACAGTGTGGTTATTATTTCTATGTTTGACTCTACTATCCTATCCAGGAGTCCATGATCCACTAATATATAGTCAATCCTGGAGTATGTCTGGTGCACAGGGGAGTAAAACGTGTAATCCCGGGCTTTGGCATTCATAATCCTCCAAATATCCACCAATTGACTCTTATATATTTTCTGTCTTATCTTTTTTAGTTGAGTGTTATTCGTCCCCTGTGCACTGGACGTACTATCTACATCTGGTTCCAAGCATACATTCAAGTCTCCCATCACAACCAGACCCCCACTCCTAAAATCCATTAGTTTCTCCAGAATGCCTTTCAGGAATTTTATCGGGTTTTTATTAGGGGCATATATATTCGCCAGGGTGCATTCTATTTCCCCAAGTATACCTTTCAGAAAGAGAAATCTCCCCTCTGGATCTTGCAACCTTCCCTCAAGCTTAAACTGTACATCCTTCGCAAACCCTATTGCCACTCCCCTTGCTCTCTTCGAAATTATATCCCCGTAATACCAGTTTGGGAACTCCTTCGACCATAATTTAATATTTGATTCATGTGATAGATGAGTCTCCTGCATAAACACCACTTCTGCACCGTACCCCTTTAGTTCTTTTAATATATTGTGTCTTTTGGAAGGTGAATTTAATCCCCTAACGTTATATGTCAAAAATGTAAGTGTTGTCATTTTTCTCCTATTTGTTTCTGCCTTCTCTGCTCCTCTAGCCTGTAACGGGTTATTCCTCTTCTTTTATATAATTTGCACACTATTACCCCTCCCCCCTCTCTCCATCCAATCCACCTAAAGTGACCTCTCCCCCCCTCCCCCCTCGACCCAAATCTGGTCCCCTGATCGTTGAAGTCTTTGGATACCATAGTCCTCCCCGAATCTTTTCCTTCTAAGGTGGGGCTCCAAGTGTGCCCCAAGACCCATCTTACTAGATAGCATTCAGTAAGTGGGTTTCACCGGTTGTCTTATCTAGTACCTTTCTCTCTTCTTCAATCCTCGTCCCCCCCCCCTAAATCCCCCCCCATTCTCCGCTCCCCTTAAATTCTTCACCTTAAGGTTCCTCAACCCACCCAGGCAATTCTGGAACCTGCAAGTCCAATTTTTTACAAAAATCCATCAGTTCTTCAGGAAACCGCAGCCTCGCTGATCTCCCTTCTCTATAGCCTACCAAGCATGCCGGGACACCCTGAATGGTATTTTATATTCTGGATCCTCATCTTTTCCAACAAGGGTTTCAGGAGCTTCCTTCTAGCTAGTATATCTGGTGCTAGGTCTGTGTATATCTGTATCTCGTTTCCTTCAAAAACCACGGGCTGTTTTCCTCTCATTTTTGCCATGATTTCCGCCTTATCCTCATAAAATCTGAATCTTATGATTATGTCTATCAGCCTACTGGGGTCTGAAAATCTTCCGACCCGGTGTACCCTCTCTATTTTCGGGAAATCTTCAGTTCCTCTTTCCCCCTCCAGACTCAGCAGCTGCATTATAATATCCCTCAGATCTTCTCCCTTATTTTTTGGTACAAAACAAATTCTTATATTTTGCCTTCTGCTTCTATTCTCCTTCCAATCTATAGAGAATTCTCCTCTAATTCTGTTGTGTTATTTTTATTTGTTCTTTTAACCTACTTTAATTCCTGCTCTTGTTGTTCCACCTTGTTTTCTGTCGTCTCCACTCTTTCCAACAGGTTTCCCAGGTCTTCTCTCAGTAGGTTTTTTCCTCCCCAGATTTTTTTTTCTCCCGATCTTCTCTCCTCTTTAGTTATGAGGGCGGAGATTTTACACAGTTCCCCAGCAAGCGCCACCTATGGCTATATCAGGGGAGAGAAGTGACAATATCCACGTCCTTCCTGGATGAATTCATTTATACGTGTAGCATGTGTATACATGAGATGGAAACTGTTTATCTGCTCAAGGACCTTGCGGCAGTTAGGACTTAATGCTTTTGGGCTTTATTTTTGAGTTGTCTTTGCTTAATATCTCCAGTTTTAGGTGGATACCCTTTTTTTGTGCCCCCACTGGAATACCCTGCGTGTATATCACCCACAGTAGGCCTGAAAATATTATTTGTTGGGGTCTCTTCATAAATGGTACAGGACACTTCCTGTCACCACCTACATACTATGCCAGGGCGTCACTTTATGGTATCTTCAGTTTGCTTGATCAGCAGGGTCTGTTCTCCTCTTATGTTTATCCCTTCTTATTTTCAGCTCCTGAAATCTATGTGTATTCAGTTATCACATTGCCCGGCTCTGCACCCCTCCCCGCCGTGTCCCCTGGTGTGGGTATACTCCAAACGTTTGTTGTAGTCCCTTCCCCCTCCAAATATTATATATATATATTATATATAACTTCTTTGTTTCCTTAATGGTTAATTATCTCCTAGGCTTTTAAATACAAGTCTTGTATATAAACCATAGGGGTGAGAGAATGAAAAAAAAAAGAGCATGAACAACTTAAAATTCAGAGTGCGTTTTAACCCCAACCAACTCCGTGTTATCACGGGGCGATCTCTGCTGCGATCTTCTCCATCAGCAAAATCATGCATACGTTTCCAAGAATTGGCCACATATACATCAATCCATCCCCTATGTGGGGTACCTCTTTATTCTGCCCTTCAGTATTAACTTTTCAACAATCCGTGCTCTTCCCTCTCTCTCCGCACGGCTTCATCCGGGTCCTCCTCTCACTGGCACAGCTGATCCTCTCCTCCACTGACCCAGGAAAAAACAAGCATTTGAACAGTACTTTACTGAAACTGACTGCCAGATCAAACCCTGCTGTCACAAGCAGATGGTCACCGAGTCACTAGCATCAAATAATGCCGGAGGTATCACTTTAAAACGGCGGGGGGGGGGGGGAGCGGGGATATGAAAGGGAAGGAGGGGAGGGGGGTGGGAGGACGTCTGCAGCTCACACTCCCAGCCCGCAGCCCGTCTTTCCGATCTCACCACATCCTCTGCGTGTGTTTCGGGCGTCCGGGTTAGGTATCCTCAAGTCAGCCAAGGCGTCATGCATAGCCGCCGTATGGCTCCTTCTCCTCTTCCCTCTCTGTGGCTGCCACGGCGGGCTCAGAGATAGTATCAGCTTCGGACTCCTGCGAGCATACTCAGGCCCCTCCCTTCGTGACTGACGCTACGTCATCATGTCCCGGAGTTCCTCCTCCAATGGGAAGATCTTCTAACCAGCCTGTGATTTATCATCCACTCTTCTAACCACTTGAAGACCATGCCTTTTCTGACACTTTTTTTTTACATGAGAAACATTTTTTTTGTGCTAGAAAATTACTTTGAACCCCCAAATATATATTTTTTTAAAGCTGAAGCCCTACAGGTTAAAATGGTGGGCATTGCAATTTTTTTTTCATACAGTATTTGTGCAGCGATTTAACAAACTACGTACATTTTTAAAAGACAGTGGTGTAGTGGGTAGCACTCTTGCCTAGCAGTAAGAAGGGTCGCTGGTTCAAATCCCAACCTCGACACTACCTGCCTGGAGTTTGCATGTTCTCCCTGTGCCTGCGTGGGTTTCCTCCGGGTACTCCGGTTTCCTCCCACACTCCAAAGACATGCTGGTAGGTTAATTGGGTCCTGTCTAAATTGTCCCTAGTATGTGTGAATGTGAGTTAGGGACCTTAGATTGTTAGCTCCTTGAGGGTAGGGACTAATGTGAATGTACAATGTATATGTAAAGCGCTGCGTAAATTGACGGCGCTATATAAGTACTTGAAATAAATAAATAAAAATAAATTTACAGATGAGGTCTACTGCTAGAATTACTGCCCTCAATCTGACATTCACGGTAATATCTCACATGCATGGTGCAATTGCTGTTTACATATGACATGAGACCGATGCTTGCATTCGCATTTGCACACGAGCACAGAGGGGACAGGGGTACTTATCACAGGGAATGTAAATTTCCCCTATGATTGCAATAGGTAGTGACAGGTACTCTTTTTTTGAAAAATTTGGGGTCTATTAGATTTTAGATCTCTCCTCTACACTTAAAGCAGCTGACCACACCAAGATCTATGTGATCAGATGCTTTACCAATTTTAAAATGGCGCTGTTTATATCCAGCAAAACCGAAGTGATGAAATGCTTGTAGCTTCCGGTTTCTTAGGCCATAGAGATGATTGGAGCCATTCTGGTCTCCGATCAGCTCTATGGTCAGCTGGCGGAACTACCGGCTCCATTCTTAGGTTACCCGATGCAACAGGAGAGTCCAAGAAAACTGTGGAAGGTAGCAGGAGTGGGAGGGGATGTCCCCTCCAACTGCTTGTAAAAGCAGTCTAGCGGCTAATCAGCCACTAGGACTGGTTTTACATGAAAGCTGACCGCCGGCTGAAAACAATTATACCAACATGATGCCTAAACCTGCAGGCATCACCCCAGTATATCCACTCAGAGTCCAGCAACGTACCAGTACGTTGCTGGTCTTTGTTAGGCATATATTGTAATGTTCTTTTTTTTCATGCAGCCTGTGGGCTGAACCAAAAAAAAAAACAATTCCTCCATTCACATCGATCAATATGGATGAAAAATATCTGCCAAGAAAAATGAAAGAAAAAAATATGGCAAATGGAAGTCCACCCCATCCCCTATGCTTCGCCATATATGCTCTTTTTTTTAACTGCGGTGGTGAAATCCCCGCCTACAGTGCTTAACAATAAAACACTAACAATAAAACATTACAATATAATAGTGTACAGTACAGTAGAACTATCACGTACCAGGTGCTGGAGGCCAATAGAGAGGGGGCTTCCTTTGCAGCTAAGTTCCAGACTCCCCTGAAGGTGATGAGACAGGAGGAGTCGGGCACAAAGTAGCACAGGTCACCTGTGAAGTTGCTTGCAGAAAGTTCAGGAATGCTGCTGTTGTGATGAACAGAGTCTGCAGGCAGGTGGCACCTGTGAGGTGAGACAGGTCTGTAAAGTCACTGATATAATAGAGTAGTCAACACAAGCCGAGATCAGAACCAGGTTTAAAGCAGAGCAGACAAAGTCAGGTGGAAGCCGGGTCAAACACGAGAAGCAGGCAGAGGGTATCCGTGAGACGAGCCAGGGTCAGGAACTGGAGATAGGCAATCAGGTCGGGAACAAGCCAGGTCAGAAACTAGGGAACACAGGAGCAAGGAATCACAGGAACACAGGTAACAAGCTAAGATCAGTCAGCAACTTCAAGCACTGATACACTTCCTTATAAAGGCCCATGTGATGTGCTGCTGGGGACGCTGGGTCCTAGAGCCCTTCTTCTGTTGTTGGTGCCCTGACAGATGCTGGGTCCTAAAGACCTTCTCCTGCTGTCAGCACCCTGATAGTGCCCCCTCCCCCTGACAGGCAGCCTCCAGATGCCCATTTTGGCAATTTTCTCTGGGTATTTGGCCCGAAACTCTCGGAGGAATCTGGGGACATGTACATTGGCTTTGGGTTCCCAGGAGCTTTCTTCAGGTGGATATCCTTTCCACTTGATTAGGTATTGGATCTGCCTACCTCGTTTTCTGCAATCTAGAACAGATTCTACCTCGTATTCTGTTTCCCCTTCAACAGTTACTGATGATGGAGGTGGTTCCACTCTACCTGGAAAAGGATCTGGAATGGCCGTCTTGAGGAGAGAGGCGTGAAATACTGGGTGAATTTTGTATGAATCGGGCAGAGATAACTCGAAGGCCACTGGGTTTATTTCACGTTTAATTGGAAAAAAGGCCAATATATCTCGGCCCCAACTTCTTTGAAGGGCACAGTAAGTTCAGGTTGGCTGTTGATAGATATACTTCATCACCAACTTTAAGGGAGAGATTCCCTCTTCGTTTCCTGTCAAAGAACCTCTTATAGTTGGACTGAGCCTTTTGTACACATTCTTGGAGGGATTGGTAATTCCGTTGTATGAAGGCAAGTCTGTCCTGTACAGCAGGCACTGCTGATTCGGGTATAGTATCTGGTATAGCGGAAGGGAGGAATCCATAGTTGGCCCAGAATGGGGACTGGTTGGTAGCAGAGTGTAGCAAGTTGTTATAGGCGAACATCGCCTGTGGAAGCAGGGAAGCCCGATTGTCTTGGGAAAAAGCTGAGAAGCAACGTAGGTACTGCTCCAAGGTTTGATTTATACGCTCGGTTTGCCTGTTACTCTGGGGGTGGTAGGTCGAAGAAAGGCAGAGTTCCACACTCCAGAATTTGGAGGTAAACTGTACTCCTCAATCAGAGACAATGTTGTTGGGCAGACCATGGAGTCTCATGATCTCTCTAATGAACATGTGAGCTGTCTCTGTAGCTGAAGGTGTGCCTACCATGGGCAAGAAATGGGCCATCTTTGACAGGCGATCCACCACCACCAGGATGGTAGTGAATCCTTCAGAGGGTGGAAGATCAACGATAAAGTCCATTGAGATTATCTACCATGGATGATTAGGGACATTTAAGGATCTCAATAATCCCCAGGGATTAGTCTTGTCACCTTTGCTGCGCAGACACACCGTACAGGTTCTAACATAGGCTCTGCAGTCTCGACCAAGGTTTGGCCACCAGAAGGACCATTGGATGAGCTCACTAGTTTTACGGGCTCCAAAGTGGTCAGCTAATTGGTGGTCATGGAATGTTTTGAGAACTGGAAACCTTGCCTCCTGGGGTATGAAGACTGTATCTTGATGCCAGAGTAATCCGTCCTCTCTCCTTAGAGAAGCATGCTCTGTTTCAGGGCAAGATGCAGAGGCCTGTTCAATTGTCAATCTCAAGCTAGGCAGAATAAACAAAAAGTTCTGGGCAGAGAGACTGGTGCTCTGGGGAGCTAGTTTAATAGATTCAGGGAACATCTGGGATAGGGCGTCTGCCTTCCCATTCTTAGATCCGGTTCTATATGTCAAATGGAAGTTAAATCTTGAAAAAAATACGGCCCATCTGGCGCTTAGCGGATCTCAAATATTCTAAGTTCTTATGGTCAGTAAAGATCATGACTGGGTGTGTAGCGCCCTCCAACAGATACCTCCACTCTTCAAATGCTACTTTAATTACCAGAAGTTCTCTGTCGCCTACGTCATAATTCTTTTTGGCTTGGCTTAGTTTTTTGGAGCAGAAGGCTACTGGGTGCAACAAGGCCTTTGGGCCCAGACGCTGGGAGAGGACAGCTCCTGTAGCTATTTCGGAAGCATCAACTTCAAGAACGAAAGGAAGTGCTGGGTCCAGGTGTTGCAGTACTGGAGCAGAGGTAAAAAAGATCTTCAGATGTTCAAAGGCTGCCTGGGCTTCCTGGTTCCTAGAGGAAATGGGTATGAAGGCGAGTAAGCTGAGTCATTGGTCGAGAAGTCTTTGATAAATCTCCGGTAGAAGTTGACGACACCAACAAATCTTTGGACTCCCTTTCTATTAGAGGGTGCAGGCCATTCAAGGATTGCTGAGACCTTTTGGGGGTCCATTGAATTCCCCTCAGTGGAGATTATGAGCCCTAAGAACTGGATGGACTGCTTCTCGAATTCACACTTTTCTGCTTTAGCATACAAGTTATGACCTCGCAGGGTGTTTAGTACTTTCTTGACATGGTCCCCGTGGAGTTTAAGTGAAGCTGAGAAGATCAAAATGTCATCCAGGTAAACGATCAGAAACAGGTCTAGGTACTCTCTGAAGATATCGTTCATGAGCTGTTGGAACGTTGCAGGGGTGTTACATAGCCCAAAGGGCATCACAAGGTACTCAAAATGACTGAAGCGGGTTCGGAATGCCGTCTTCCATTCGTCCCCCTCTCTAATGTGAACCAGGTTGTAGGCCCCTCTCATGTCCAGCTTAGTGAACACTCGGGATGCTTGGAACATCTGGAACAACTCTGGAATGAGGGGAAGAGGGTACCTGTTCTTGACAGTGATCTTGTTGAGCTCCCTGTAGTCAATACACGGCCGGAGGGAGTGGTCCTTCTTCTTAACGAAGAAAATGCCTGCTCCTGGAGGTGAGGAGGAGGGACAAATGAAACCCTTGGCCAGTTTCTCATCGATATATTGCCTGAGAGCTTCCAACTCAACCTCGGATAATGGGAAGATGCGCCCAAAAGGAATCTCTGCTCCAGGAAGCAACTCGATGGGGCAGTCGTAGGGCCGGTGCGGAGGCAGGTTATCGGCTTTCTTCTTGTCGAAGACATCAAGGAAGTCGTGGTAAGCCGAGGGAATGAGCTGACTGGTATCTGTTGAAAGTTGAATGGTTAGGCATGCAGGGGGGGGTCGACTTGTATGGGAATGCCACAGTGTTGGCAACAGTAGCTGATGGAAAAGCTGACCTCCCCTTTGGACCAGTTGATTGATGGGTTGTGGGCCTGCAGCCAAGACATCCCCAGGATGACTGGGAAAATGGGAGATCTGATAATATCAAAGCAGAGGAATTCCTGATGACCAGTGTCTAAGGTTGCAAGAATGGGGACAGTCTCTTGAGTAACAGGCCCCGAGCTAGGTGGAGTTCCAACAGCGAGGTGTATGCCCAGTCTTTTTTTTCTTGAAAAGCAGAGGAATATGTAAGTCTTTTGCAAGGTTAATATCTAAGAAGCAGCTGCATGCTCCTGGGTCAACGATTGCCAGTAATTTGACCTCCTTTCCAACCACCTGCAAAGAGATAGGAAAATTATGTGAGTAGACAGTCCCAGTTAGCTGGAGGTATGAGGGATATAGGTGCCTGAACCTACATGGCCAAATGGGACAGTTACGTAGGAAGTGGCCTGCAGCTCCACAATAGATGCATAAGTTGTTTAGGCACCTACGTTCCCTTTCTTCCGGGCTCAAAGAGGGTCAGAGTATACCTATCTGCATAGGCTCTACATCGGATGCATTGGAGCTTGGAGGAATGGAGGCAGGGACTGCTGGGGCTGGGACTTTGGGTAGTACCCAAGTTGGCCTAAAGTTCTGGGATCGCTTAGATCGCCGTTCCCGCAGGCCCCTGTCCAACTGCATTGAAACTTGAATGAGAGCCTCAAGTGTAGCGGGAGCCTCAGACCTGGCTAGCTCATCCTTGAGGGTTTCGGACAGGCCTAGGCAAAAGTGGAATCTTAGGGCCGCATTGTTCCAACCTGTATCAGCTGCCCACCTACGGAACTCTCCGACGTAGTCTTCCACTGCTCGTCTGCCTTGCACAAGGGAATGAAGAGCTGATTCGGCAGTGGCGGTTTTCTGTGGGTCATCATATACCGCCATGGCTTCAAAGAATGTGGTGACTGAGTTTACCACCTCATTCCGGTTTTCAAGCAGGTTATGAGCCCAGGATTGTGGTTCATCAGATAGGAGGGGGATGATGAACCCCACTCGGACGGTCTCAAGTGCGAAAGTCCTAGGTTACAGGGTGAAGTAAAGTTTGCAGGCATTTTTGAAGACCCTGAACCTTCGTCTGTCACCGGAGAAGCGTTCTGGAGTGGGAATGCTGGGTTCTGGGAGAGGCAGTAACACAGCAGGTGGAGCAGCAGCAGCTGAACTGGAGGTTGTCATTGCAGAGGCAAAGCTTGTGGCTGGGTCGGATTCGGCAGGAGCCATTGAAGTAGTGAGGGTATGGAGACATCCCTCGAGCTGGAAGTATCAATCTTGCAGTTTGGGGGGTCAGAAACTAGGGAACACAGGAGCAAGGAATCACAGGAACACAGGTAACAAGCTAAGATCAGTCAGCAACTTCAAGCACTGATACACTTCCTTATAAAGGCCCATGTGACGTGCTGCTAGGGACGCTGGGTTCTAGCGCCCTTCTGCTGTTGTTGGTGCCCTGACAGATGCTAGGTCCTAACGACCTTCTCCTGCTGTCAGCTCCCTGACAAGAACAGTAGAATGGCATATCTACAAAGCAAACAATGGTTAACAATAAAAAAACACAGTAACAATAAATCATTAAAGTATAGTATACAGTACAGTAAAACAGTAGAATGGCGGTATCTGCAAAGAAAACAATGGTAAACAATAAAAAAAAACAGTAATAATAAAACATTACAGTATAGTATAAAGTACAGTAAAACTGTAAGAACAGAACAATAACTCAATAAAATGACAACTATTCTTGGGTTTTTTATTACATTTTTTTATGTTAATTTTTTTTACACTTTTTTTGTAACAGTAAAAAACATTGAATGTTCCAGGCTAGGTTCTCTCCAAATGCGGTAGCCATCTAACATCTTTTGAGACCCTGTGTGAAAGTGTCTCCTAGACTGTGCCGCGCTGTACCCTATACTAATAATCTACTAGAGTGTGGTAGCAACGGAAACAGTCCTGGATGCAGAGACTAGGTTGGCCAGGACAAGAGGGACAAAAATAGTGTCTGTCACGCCTATATCCTCGTTTTCCACAGACACGTCATCTTCTTTGGGGTGCTCTTTGGGTAGGGGTACCAGGGAGAACATCCAGAAAATGTCTCTCATACAGCCGGCTCACTGCATCTGGATTGTGAAATTGGGCCACAGCACCTTCTGGAAACAAAAGGGCTGTGATCTCTGCCTGGAATTTTAGGAAGGATCCACTCCTTCCTGACGCTTTGTACAGTACATAAGCATTGAACTTGGCCAATTGGAATAAATATTAAGGATGGCCCTAACGACCTCCTGTTTGGTTCACACCAGAACTTTCAAACATTGTGAAAGTTTGGAACCGAATAATGAACCCCACTGAAGTCTATGGGACCTGAATGTGCAAAATCAAAAGTGCCCATTTTGAAGGCTTATATGTAAGTAATTGGGCATACAATGTTTATTGGGGTCCGGGTACTGCCCTGGTGGACATGTATCAATGAAAAAAATGTTTGTAAAAAATTTCATTTTTAAATGAGCAGTGATTTATTGATGCTTAAAATGAAAGTATAAAAATTTCTTTCAAGATAGTGCCTGGGGGGGGGGTCCCCTTAGTCCACCTGTAAAGTGGCACATCTGTACTGTGTATAGAAGCTGCTGCAGCAATAATTGCATTTATAAAGCCCAAAAAATGAAATTTTCCCTGCAAGCTTTCTTTATTTTTTAAGCAACGGCTTGGGGAGCCAGTCTGTATGATGAGGCCACAATGTAGTGCATGGGGAACAAGAGTAAAGATTTTCTTGATAAATTCTGCTGTCTATATGATAGTCTTTGGATTTCTACTTCTGTAATGGGTGTGGAAAAATTGTTCTTTCGGTGTCATGGCGCCTTTACACCGTAACCCTACAGAGGTACTCTTGATGAAAGCAAGAATTGGCCTTGCTGTCAAAAATTGCAATAATATGCACCTGTCAAACAGGTGTGTAAAAACTGTTTAACAGTACATGCCCAGCGTCTAAATGCAAGCTTGTCAAAACTGCTGGCTCTACAACTTCTGCCTTTCTGCCCAGTGGATTCTGTCCCCTTCCGTGAATTTGCAGAATGTGCTGTACCACAATGGCAGGTTCCTAGTCGCTATTTATTTTCACAAAATGCCATTCCAGCTCTCTACCATCACGTGAAAGGCAATGTTGTGGCATCGTTGGGCAAGGCAGTCAGCCGCAAATTCTACCTCACTGCTGATACATGGTCCAGCAAGCATTTGCCAGGACGATATATTTTGGTCAGAGCGCAATGGGTAACTCTGCAACTCCAAACAATGTGTCAGGTCACCTTGAGGCTAGGTGACAGATGCACACTGTTGGGATCAGGAGTGCACCACAAGGCAGTGGACCCTACGGCAGACTGCTGCGGATGGGAGTCTGGGTGGTAAGGAAGGCAGGGCCCCTGGAACACGGATCCCACCGGGGTTAGAGCGTAGGATTCCCTGGGGCGCGGAGTCTAAGAGCCAGCAGGTGTTCACCAGAGCCTCTAGTGGTGAAGATGGACTGGGTTGCAACTGGCTCCAGGTCGCGACCCCCAGCTCACACCCACAGTAGGCAACAGGAGGATAGGGATAGTAAAGGAATAAGCCAAGGTCAGCAGACAAGAACAACAGAGTTCATGCCAAGGTTCAGGGTCACAGGCAAACAGGGATAGTCGGGGACACGCCAAAGGTCAGGGTCACGAGCAGACAGGAATAGTAGAGAACACGCCAAGGTCGGTAACAGAAACAAACATAGAGCACACGGCAGACAGGAACAGGAAGCCAAAACACACAAAGGTTGATCAGCAGGGCTGGCCTGCAGTGCAGAGGTTAATATAGAGTTCTCTGATAGAAGCTGGGGTGGAGCCATGCTAGAGGAGAGTTAATAAAAGCAGTCAGGTGAGAGTCAGCTGGTCTTTAGAGATGAACACATGGAGACAGGTAAGCTGATAGATAAACTCTATTGCATAACCATCACACAATGCAGGCCAGGGCTCAGTGCTGCAGCTTGTTGTGCCCCCGCGTCTCCATACAGCTGGTGGTGATGCGAGATTTGTCAGCTCTACCCCTTCCTCCTCTTCCTCCTCCTTCTCCTCCATGTCCTCCTCTCGGCGAAACCTCTCTCCAGAATCTCAGCGACATACTCAGACATGGCCTGGGTCTCTGGAATGGACAGAGGGTAGGTACGACCCCTGGGTAGAGTTGCTCCAAGGGACAAGGTCAATGGCACAGTCAAAAGATCTGTGGGGAGGAAGCACCTCAGCAGACTTCTTACAGAACACATCCCGGTAATCGCTGTATGCTGCGGGAAGATCAGAAGATACGGATGTGGTAGCAATGGGAAGTCTCTCCTTGGGGACCACCTTGAGAAGACAGGACGAGAAACACGAAGGACCCCAAGCCAGGATCTGCCCAGAGACCTAGTCCACATGTGGAGAGTGAAGCTGTAGCAAAGGAAGGCCAAATACAATGGGGGTAGAGGCCTTGGGTAGAATGAGGAAGGAAATCTACTCCTGGTGGAGTATCCCTACTGACATCCTAATAGGTAGCGTCTGGAAACGGATAGGGCCCCCTGGGAGCACAGTGCTATCAATTGCCGAGACTACCAGTGGTGTAGCGAGGGGAGAAAGGGTAAGCTTCATAGAAGAAGCAGTTCTCCAGTCCATAAAATTGCCGGCAGCCCCGGAGTCCAGATATGCTAGGACCGATTGGGGAGAAAGATCTACATAGAGGAACACCGGAAGAAGAAAACGAGAAGGTGATGTTTCTGGGTCCAATACTCTACCTCCTAAATGTATTAGACCCGAGCGTTTCCTGAACGAAGCGAGCAGGAGTAACGAAAATGACCCTTGCCCCCACAATAAAGACACAAGCCCAGAGTTCTGCATCTAGCACGTTCTACGGGGGTTAGTCTGGTCCAGCCCAGCTGCATAGGTTCCTCAGCAGGCAGAGGATGCTCCACAGGGTGACGGGAGAAGAATTCTGGTTGACTAGGACCTAGGGGGTGCTGGCGTCTTTTTTTTTTTTTTCTAGGGGTCTCTCCTGGAGACGAATGTCAATTTGATTGCACAAGGAAATCAGAGAGGCCATGTAAAAAGGTTGCGACCAGGGCCTCAGTGTTCCAGCTCAATTCAGCTGTGAGGATACGGAACTGAAGCGCATATTGTCCCACTGAACAAGATTCTTGGCGAAGGCATAAAAGAGCACTAGCCGCTGAAGAAACCCGAGCTGGCTCCTCGAAGATATTACGAAAAAGCTTCAAGAAGTCGGACAGACTGGAAACCACCGGGTCATTCTTCTCCCACAGGGGGGCAGCCCAAGCTAAAGCTTCACCAGAGAGGAGGGAAATGATATAGGCTACCTTAGCACGATCAGACAGAAAGTTTTGAGGCTGGAGCTCAAAATGAATGGTGCATTGGCTGAGGAAGCCCCTGCAGGCCTTGGAGTCCCCAGAGAAACAGGACAGAGCTGGCAGTAAATATGGATGTGTGGCTGTGACTGGTGTGACAGGTGCAGCTGCTGATTGTACTTGAGGCTGCAAGTTCAGGTTTCCCAAGGAAGCCTGGAGCTGCTCGAAGGGAGAAGCCAGATCCTTAAGGAATCGCATCACCTGAATCTGATTAGATTCCTGGGCCTCGAGTCTGCAAACTATGCCCTGCAATGGATCAGCTGCAGGAAGCGGCACTTCAGCCGGGTCCATGGCTGATCAAACTGTCAGGTCACCTTGAGGGTAGGTGACAGATGCACACCTTTGGGATCAGGAGTGCACCGCAAGGCAGTGGACCCTACGGCAGACTGCCGCGGATAGGAGTCCGGGTGGTAAGGAAGGCAGGGCCACTGAAACACCAACACGGATCCCACCGGGGTTCAGGTGAGAGTCAGCTGGTCTTTAGAGATGAACACATGGAGACAGGTAAGCTGATAGACAAACTCTATTGCATAACCATGACACAATGCAGGCCAGGGCTCAGTGCTGCAGCTTGTTGTGCTCCCGCGTCTCCATACAGCTGGTGGGGATGCGAGATTTGTCAGTTCTACCCCTTCCTCCTCCTCCATGTCCTCCTCTGCTGAATTGTCCTATGAACCTCAAGTACCCCCTAAGCGTTCAAATGGCTATTCAAGGAGTCAGGCTAAAAAGTGTCATGCAGTGCTTCAGCTGGTGTGTCTAGGGGACAGGAACCACACCAGAGCAGAGATTCTTGCAGCTCTGCAGAGACAGGTCCAGAGGTGGTTCATGCCATGCCAGCTGAAGACAGGAATAGTGGTGTGTGATAATGGCACAAACCTCCTGTTCGCCCTTAGACAGGGAAAGTTGAAACATGTGCCATGCCTGGCACATGTCCTCAATTTAGTGGTGCAGCATTTCCTAAATAGGTACCCAGGGTTGGAAGATCTACTAAAGCAGGCCAGAAGAGTCTTTAGGCCTTTTAGGCGATCATACACAGCCAGTGCTCGGTTGGCTGAAATTCAGCAAGAATTCCACCTGCCCGTAAACCGCCTGATTTGTGACATGCCCACCAGTCGGAACTCAACTTTGGCAATGCTACAGTGGCTGCACATGCAGCAGAGGGCCATCAACGAGTACCTGTGTGAGTATGGCACAATGCCAAGCTCAGGCCGGCTTGGCTTTCTTTCCCCACGCAAATGGCTGCTCATAAAGGATGCATGCACTGTACTGTCACCATTTAAGGAGGCCACAAGGATGGTGAACCGTGACAATGCATGCATCAGTGTCACAATCCCTGTTGTGTTCCTGCTGGAGCAGACCCTGTGTAACATTATGGAAAGGGCACTCAAGGCAGAGCAGCGGGACAAAGAGGAGGACTTCCTTTCCTCTCAAGGCCCACTTTATGCAGACACCATTGTTCCTATGCCTCAGAACATACAAGAGGAGAGAGAGGAGGAGGATTCTAGCATTTTCTGGCAGTTTTGGAGGCATTGAAGCAGAGGAAGACATACGTCAAACAGTAAGATGGTTTTCCATCCCCAGAACCCTTGGGAGTAGTACGTGACTGGGAGCAGGCAGTTCCAGATACTGTAATCCTCAGTGACCCCGAGGCAGGGCCGGTACAAGGCAGGGGCGGAGAGGGCACATGCCCTGGGCGGTACCATTTGGTATGGGGGGGGCGCAGCTGTGCGCTCCTGCATGATCCTCCCTTCCCTTCCCTCAGCACACAACTACACTGTTTACTCCCCTACGGAGGAGTCCCGTAGTCTCTGCCAGCGCCGTAACGTCACTCACGGCCGGAGGCGAGGTGGGAGGACGCAGAGAGGAGCGCAGGGAGGCGGGAGCTGAGAGCTGAGCTGAGCTGAGTCGTGTCGTGTCAGCGCGCTGTCTGTTATCTCAAGCGGAGCCGAGCTGAGGAGTTGCTGCCTGGCTGGCTGGCTCAGGCTGGATTCAATCTGGAAGGTAGAAGAGCGCAGTGCCAGTGTTCTGACTCAGATATTTAGAAGTGGTGGTCACTGGTCATTAACCCCCCCCTCCCCCCAATCCAGACATTTATTAATCTGTTTTTTAATGTTTACTCATAACTTCTGAGTCTGAACTTGTGTAAGTAAACACTAAAAAACAGATTAATAAATGGCTGGATTGGGGGGAGGGGAGGAGGCTGAGGCGAGGTTAATGACCAGTGACCACCACAGCTGAATACCCCACAATACTGTGCAATACTCCGCAATACCCCACAATACTGTGCAATACTCTGCAATACCCCACAATACTGTGCAATACTCTGCAATACCCCACAATACTGTGCAATGCTCTGCAATACCCCACAATACTGTGCAATGCTCTGCAATACCCCACAATACTGTGCAATGCTCTGCAATACCCCACAATACTGTGCAATGCTCTGCAATACCCCACAATACTGTGCAATGCTCTGCAATACCCCACAATACTGTGCAATGCTCTGCAATACCCCACAATACTGTGCAATGCTCAGCAATACCCCACAATACTGTACAATACCCTGCAACACTGTGCAATACTCTGCAATACCCCACAATACTGTGCAATACCCCACAATACTGTGCAATGCTCTGCAATACTCTGCAATACCCCGAAATACTCTGCAATACCCCGCAACACTGTGCAATACTGTGCAATGCTCTGCAATACCCCACAATACTGTGCAATGCTCAGCAATACCCCACAATACTGTACAATACCCTGCAACACTGTGCAATACTCTGCAATACCCCACAATACTGTGCAATACCCCACAATACTGTGCAATGCTCTGCAATACTCTGCAATACCCCGAAATACTCTGCAATACCCCGCAACACTGTGCAATACTCTGCAATACCCCACAATACTGTGCAATGCTCTGCAATACCCCACAATACTGTGCAATGCTCCGCAATACTCTGCAATACCCCGAAATACTCTGCAATACCCCGCAACACTGTGCAATACTCTGCAATACCCCCAACACTGCAATACCCCGCAATACTTTGCAATACTCTGCAATAGCCCCCAATACTCTGCAATACCCCGCAATACTCTGCAATACCCCGCAATAGCCCCCAATACTCTGAAATACCCCGCAACACTGTGCAATACTCTGCAATACCCCACAATACTGTTCAATACTCTGCAATACCCCACAATACTGTGCAATACTCTGCAATACCCCACAATACTGTGCAATAGCCTGCAATACCCCGCAATACTCTGCAATACCCCGCAATACCCCGCAATACTTTGCAATACCCCGCAATACTCTGAAATAGCCCCCAATACTCTGAAATAGCCCCCAATACCCCAATATTTGGTATAAAAATAAAAATACATATTAAAATGTGTGAGTGAACTCTGTTTCTATTGCATTAAACATAATTGAACTTGTATTGTTTTAAGTATATTCTTGTTTTGAAACGACATTGATTCTTTATTAAAACCGGGGGGGGGGGGGGCGCAGTTTGCCATCTTCGCCCTGGGCACCAAATGGCCTTGTCCCAGCCCGATGAGTCTGCTTCTCATGCCTCTGCAAATTTGCAGTGCATGGGCTCACTCATGTTTCAGTGCCTGCGAAAGGACCCAAGAATACGTGGCATAAATGGAAAGGATCACTATTGGTTGGCAACCCTCCTTGACCACCGTTATAAGGGGAAAGTCTCAGAACTCATCCCGTCCCCACACAGTGCAGAAGATGGAATCTCTTGAGGACACCTTAAAGAGGAGTTTATTGACCACTTTTCCAGACTCTGATAGGTTACAGTATCATGGAAAATGTAGTTTTGAGGCTTCTGTTGGTGAAGAGAGGAGCGGTGTAGAAGGCGACTGTCTAAGTACTATCAGCTTCCACATCCCATCGGGCCTGTGTTTGAATTATTGGTGGCTGAGGGCCACCGCACCAGCTGGAACTGCATTTATGGGACACTGTCAGACTCATGATTGGACACTGTCATCATGACTTTATCCAATCATGGCTCATTCCCGCCCCACAGTATAAAAGTATTCTTTCAATGGCAGCCATTTTCAGTGAGATTTTGGTGTGGAGAGAAATAGAACAGGGTTCTGATCTGTGCTATTAGTTAGTGTGCTATACTGTGCTATTTTGCTTCAATGGTCAGTGTAGAATATTAGTTTAGTGTCAGTCTAGGGATAGTGTAAGTGTAGTGAGGAGGACCATCATTCAGCTTTTTTATAGTGTGCAGCTAGAGTAGGGACAGCTCAGATAGTTTCAGTGTAGTTTAGTAAAACCGTTTCAGTAATCTTGAAATTAGTATATAGCTAGAGTAGGGACAGTTGAGATAGCTTCAGTGTAGTGATGGTTGAACACCGTCTATTAGATTGCGTTACTGCCAGTTTAACACCATATCGTATTGCGTGCGTTACTGCCAGTGTAACACCATATCGTATTGCATGCGTTACTACCAGTTTAACGCCATATAGTTTTGCGTGCGTTACTGTCAGTTTAATGCCATATTGTATTGCGTGCGTTACTGCCAATTTAACGCCATATCGTTTTGCGTGCGTTACTGCCAGTTTAACGCCATATCGTTTTGCGTGCGTTACTGCCAGTTTAACGCCATATAGCTTTGCATGCGTTACTGCCAGTTTAACGCCATATAGCTTTGCGTGCGTTACTGCCAGTTTAACGCCATATAGCTTTGCGTGCGTTACTGCCTGTTTAACGCCATATTGTTTTGCGTGCGTTACTACCAGTTTAAAGCCATATAGTTCTGTGTGCATTACTACAAGTATAACGCCATATAGTTTTGTGCGTTACTGCCAGTTTAACGCCATTTACTTCTGTGTGCGTTACTGCCAGTTTAACGTCATAATAGTTCTGTGCATCACTGTACGTTTGGCGCATTATATTGCAGTATATTATATTGTATCCGTGGAGTGTGTCTGTGTAGTGTGAGTACTCAAATTAAAGGGCACCAAACACCTCTTTACATTGATAAAGTGCATCTACGTACAGATTTCAACTTCTCCTTTACATTTGCTCATAAGCACTGCCCCCCTCCCTCCCAATAATGTCTGGAAGAACAACAAGGAGGGGCAGATGTTCCCTTGGCACTGTAAGGGGGCCAGCAACAAATGTGTCCACAGGCAAAGGTGGACGTGGTGGTCAGTCCTCAGTCACGGCATCATTTCCTCTGTTTAGTGAGTTTGCCCATGCTATCCAGCCACAGCATGCAGAGGAGGTGGTGGACTGGCTTACTAAACCTACCTCATCCTCCTCATCCTCTATCACACAAGCAGAGACAAGTGTGCAGTCCGCTGCAGTTGCCAGAGTGGATAAACCTGCCTTCTTGTCCACATCTATTCCTGCCATAGCCCTAACCTCAGCCATTGAGGAGTCAGTTGAGTTATTTGACCACAGCATCAACCACTTGCTCCTTGATGATGCCCAGCCAATACTGGATTCAGATGCTGGTTCTGAGGTTGAGGATGACAGGAACATGAGCCTAGAGAGAGGGAGGAACACTGGTAGACAAATTGGCATTCATGTTTCAAAAGCTGCAGCGTATTGCCAAGTTGTCTCCAGTGGTAATGATGAAGATGGAGGAGATGATTATGATGAGGTCACTGATGCGACTTGGGTGCCAGATAGAGCAGAGGAGGAAACTGAAGGTGAGGCGGCACAACCCCAAGGAGGTCGGCATCAAGAAAGAGTAGAGAGCAGCCACCCTATTCCATCACATTCTGCAGCTGTTATCTCACGGCCCACTCCCCACAGCTCAGCTGTCTGGGCCTTTTTCAGCAAATCTGCAGCAGATCGCACTGTTGCTATATGCAAACTGTGTCACAGGCACATCAAATGTGGCAAAAACACCAACCATTTGGGTACCACATGCCTAACAAGGCATTTAACGTCCAACCACTCAGCCCGTTGGCAAGAGCACCTAAAAGCCATACAAAAGGGGCACAAATCTGTCCCTCCTCCTAGTTAACCACTTCAGTCTGCCCCTGCGATACTGAGTCATTACCTTTCAGCACTGACAGGGATGATGGTATAGCACAGGGTGTCCAAGGTCCTAGCAGCTCATCTACCAGCAGCACACCACCAGCTGTAGACTGTAGCCGGCAAATTTCTCTGCCCCATCTTCTGCAGCAGAAAAAAAAATAGGTCCCTGCCACCCACATGCCCAGCGCCTGAATGCAAGCTTGTCAAAGCTGTTGACTCTCCAACTTCTGCCTTTCAGCCTGGTGGATTCTGCCCCCTTCCGTGAATTTACACATAAAAAAGAAAGAAGGACGGCGCCCTCTAAGTGCAGCATGTATGTTAAAAATATTTATTACAATAGATAAAAACACTCACATTTGAGTTGCTAAAAACCAGCATGTAAAGTAGTTTCATCCGCGTGCTCTCGGGGGATGTGGGTGTCACGGGCCAGTGGAGGGGTTCCTGGGATGTGAGTCCTGTAACCTGGGTCCTGGTAGCTGTTCCGGTGGTGCCGAGGGTCCTCGGAGCCTCCGGGCGGCCAGGATATCGGTCATGGATCCTCCGTGGAGCGCCGTGCTGACCTGCGTCTTCACTTCCGGGAGCGGGGTGAGGTGGGCGGTGCTTCACGTTCGGAGCATGCGTGCTCCTTCATCAGGCTATGCTGGTGGCCATATTCAGTGTGGGAATTTATACCATAGGCAATGGGAGGGGTGGAGAGGTAATTGAGAGGAGGGCGGGACTATGTATAATGATTGGGCACGTAGGTAACCATGGAGATGGGGTGTACACAATGTGGAAGGGGAGTGAAGGGAGACGGGGCCAAAACAGAGACAGAGAGCTTTCCAGCTGATGATCCTCTGGCTTATTGGGTCATGAGAATAGACCACTGGCCAGAACTTGCCCAATATGCTATTGAGTTGTTGGGCTGCCCTGCATCCAGTGTGCTTTCAGAACGGGCATTCAGTGCTGCAGGAGGTTTCGTTACTGATCATAGAACGTGGCTGTCCACAGACTCTGTGGACCATTTGACTTTTATAAAAATGAATCAGTCCTGGATTACCAGCTATGAAGCTCCTGATCCCGATGTCACTGATTAAGTCTTTTTGGGATGTGGAATCTCTGCAGGACTTCAAGGCTGCCTAGCTTTGAGGGTGTTCAATAATTTCATCTGGAAGAATGTTTTTGGTATAGGTTTCATGGGCACAATTAACACCCAAAGACCAATTTTTCTGCACCTGTTTGAGAGGTACATATCATTGCACTTTTTTAAAGCAAGCCAAATTCTTGCTTTCATTAAGAGTACCTCTATAGGGTTACGGTGGGAAGGCACCACCGACACCCAAAGACCAATTTTTCTGCACCTGTTTAATTCCAATAATTTTTATTATTATGTTGAATGAATCACATTGTACAGGTTATGAATGATACAGAACATAGACCATATATATCATACATAGTACAGTTCGCATAAGGCATAGTGCATGGATATTCTATGACATTATATATCTGATGGCATACAGAGTTAACGAGATGTCGGCCCTTGTGGACCATCTTTAATATGATGGTGATATTATCAGTTGTAAGTTTAACATGAACATACATACACACCAGTTAGTGATTCTGGAACTAGGCTGATGAAAGGACCAGTATTCTGCATGGGCAGAAATTGGTCGTACTATTAATAGTATTGTTAAGGTAACATAAATAATAATAGTTAATTAAATTATATTAAAACAGAAAAAAAAAAACTGAAAAAACTATATGCAGCTTTCAGCATTGCCTACTTTGATTGAGTGTAGGTTGCAGTTAATTATCACGAAAAGAATTTGTCACTAGTGAGTGTGTTTATACCATTTTTCCCAACTAGCCCATTTGGATTGTGTCTTCAAGTATTGACCCTTGGCTGCTGCAAACATACATTCATAAGAGGCGTGTGTGTTTGTCAGTTCTATAATTTCACTGAGGATGGGAGGCTTAGGATCTTTCCAATGTCTGAGAATTGTTAACCTGGTACTAAGTAATATATGTAGACTTATAGTTCTGGTTGCAGGCGGTATATTTTCTATGCCTAATGAAAGGACTGCCAGATCTGCATTCGGTGTAACTGTAAATCCTGTAATTGTTGATATTAGATTAAACACTTTTTGCCATAGTTTATGTAAGCTTGGGCAATCCCAGATAATATGGTGAAGTGTACCTACTCTTCCGCAATTTCTCCAACATAGAGGTGAGGTTTGTCGTGCGAATTTAGAGATTCGGTGTGGTGTTAAGTACCATTTTAATGTTAGTTTATAGGTTGTCTCCCACAAGCCAACACATTTGGTGGCTGCAAACGTGCTGTGTAGGGCTTTTTGCCATTGTTCTTCAGAATAGGTTGTGCCTAACTCCTGTTCCCATGCTAAGATGTTGTTAGTTTTGGTGAATACCTGTTTGTTGTGGAGCAAGTTATAAAACAGGGATATACCTTTAATATTGGTGTTGGGATTTGTAAAATAGAGGAATACTCGCCAAGGTACTGCAATAGAAGTGTGGGGGTATCTTTGAAGTAGATGCATTATCTGGATGTAGCTATAATAGTCGTATCCTTCCAGGCTATACTTGGTTTGTAGGGACTCAAATGTTTTAGGGATTGATCCGTTCATGAGATCCTCTAGTGATAGTATGCCTCTGGACATCCAATGTGAGATACGTAAGTTTGGTATAACCAATGTTAAGCTGGTTATAGTAATCGGGATGCCTTTGGTTGTTTGACCCTTAAATTTGGATGTTGTGAAAGCCTTCCAAGCTAGTAATGCAGCCACCATTGTGGGAGATAGGTGTGTTTGAGTGTATGCCTGGAAGCTGGAAGAAAATAGTAAGTCAGCTAGACTTGCTCTAGGCACCTGTGCTGTTTCTAGTTCTGTCCATCTATGGACCTGAGATTGGGATAGCCAATATCTGACTTGTGACAGTGTTGCTGCTATGTAGTAATCTTTCAGTATAACGTGTCCTATTCCCCCAGCATCTCTAGCTCTAGTGAGTTTCATGAAAGCGCTTCTGGCCTTCTTGCCCTGCCAGAGAAATCTGTTGACTTGAGATTGTGCTCTAGAAAAGAAGGAGTTAGGGACAGGGACCGGGAGCGTTCTAAACAAGTAAAGTAGCTGTGGTAACACCATCATTTTAAACGCTGCCAGTCTACCTGTCCACGATAACTCTACCCTGGCGAGATCTGCAAGTTTCTTTTGGAGGGTTTCCAAAAATGAGGTGTAATTAGCAGCCACTAGGTTGTCTAAGTCTGCAGTTAGGGTTATGCCTAAATATTTTATCCCATTATTATCCCAGGAGTATGGGAATCTAGATTTGAGTTTGTCTTGTATACCAGGATCAATGCCTATCCCCATTATGTAAGATTTGTTCTCATTTACTTTGTAGTAGGATATTTTAGTAAACATTTTTAGTGCGTTATGTACCAAAGCCAGGGAAGTTTCCACATTGGTCAGGATCATGATTATGTCATCCGCGAATAAGCTTATCTTGTGGGTGGATTTATCTATACAGAAGCCTTCAATGTCGGGGTGGGAACGGATATAAATAGCCAGAGGTTCCATAAGTAGATTAAAGATTAATGGGGATAGGGGGCACCCCTGTCTAGTTTTCTGCACCTGTTTAACAGGTGCACATCATTGCAATTTTTTCCAGCAAGGCAAATTCTTGCTTTCATCAAGATTATCTCTATAGGGTTACGGTGGGAAGGCACCACCGACACCCAAAGATCAATTTTAATGCACCCGTTACTTCTATCCAAAGTCAAATTGATACCAGAATGTATCCAAAAAATCTCTAATCTTGTTCCCAATGCACTACATTGTGGCCTGAGCAAAATAAAGGCAGCTTGCAGGAAAAATGTAATTTTTTTGACTTTATAAATTCAATTACTGCTGCAGCAGATTCTAGACATGGTACAGATCTGCTACTTTACAGTTAAACTAAGGGGACCCCCTTGGCACTATATTGGAAGGAAATTTTCATTTTTAGGTTTTCATTTTCACTGCTCATTTAAAAATGACTTTTTTCACAAACTTTTTTTTTTTTGATTCATGTCCCTCAGGGCAGGACCCAGACCCTTATAACCATTGTATGCCTAATTACTTGCATTTAAGCCTTCAAAATGGCCACTTTTGATATATAACGTTTGGATCCCATTGACTTTCCCATTGTTCGGTGTTCAGGTTCGAACGTTCACGGGTTTCGGAAGTTCTGGTACGAACCGAAACGAACTGGTACGAACCAAATCCATTCGACCCATTCATACTGCTGCATACAAGAACCATGCGGTTGTTGCACCTCAGCAACCTGGGTACGGGGTCAGGTACACCTGACTTTAGCAGGAACCCCTACTCCGTCGTCAGAGCTATATGTCAGGGTGCTGCTACTCTCTACCGGTTCGATTACTGAGCCTGAATCTGATTCCGATTCTGAAAGTGAGGCTTCCCCTTCGCTCTCATCTGCCATGCTCAGTATCCTGTAGGCCTCTTCACTAGCGTCAAACAATTTTACCATGTATCACCATAGAGTGGTACTGTGGATACTGGAAATGTTAAAAGTGCAGCGTCCCAATTATTTGAGGATATACAAGAAAAAATAAAATATACAAGAAAAAGCTGTTACTACCTGCTTTATTGTCTTGTGCAGCGGCGGCTGGATTTTTTGCCTGTCACTGCTACCAATATGGGAAGTCTAGAGGATGGATTCCTTTGACTATTATGTGGATGCATCGTGATTCCCAACACTTTTTTCTATAGATGCTATACACTGCCAAATTAGACTTTTATATCATCGTATATACAGTACTGTTTGAGGGGCTTCTCCTATCCTCAAGCAGCCGCCCTGCTCATGTTTTCAGCCGTACTGCTGACATCTTGACTACACATTTTCCTAAAACTCCTGAAGAAGCGCTCACCGCGTAACATGTAGAGCAAGAACAAGTCATGACATCACTCTACATAATAACCAGCACTCCTGGATTAACTACACTTTAGATATCTATTTTTATTCTGTGTAGTGCAGTAGGTTGATGCTGGAGATGTCTACTAAGGATGAGATTTATGTTCTGGTTGACTGTTCGCCCGTTCGTCGAAAACCGAACATTATGGGGCATTCGTGCCAGATTCGAGCTGAATGCCATAATGCACTGCGGGAGCGCAGTGCATTGCTGTATGATGATTGGCCAAAGCATGCACCATGACCTGCATGCTTTGGCCAATCCCAGAGCCCTCAGCTAAGAGAGCCATAATTAGCCAAAGGCAGGGTGCCTTTGGCCAATCATGGCTCAGGGGGACTAAGTCCACGCCCCACACTTTATAAGGTTGCCTGCACATCGGCCCGGTCGAAAAAAAATCACAAAAAACAAAAAATTTAAAAAATCTCATAAAGTGAAAAAAGTCGCATATAATGAATAAAATCGCATAAAGTGTAAAAAAAGATCCAATCTGACTGCATAAGTCCAATACTACTCTAAAAGTGCATAAGAGTGAAAAATCACAAAAAACAAAAAACTGGGAAAAATCACATAAAGTGAAAAAAGTTGCATAAAATGAAAAAAATCGCATAAAGTGAAAAATAGTGAAAAAACGCTATAAAAATAGACAAAAGTGCATAATCCAACAAGTGCAATAAGATTTCAACGTGGGTGAAGTAAATCTTCATACAAAAGTTTGTGCAAAGAACAAAAAGTGCATATGCAGAAAATGATCGGTTTCAGATTCCTCCAATTATCAGCCATCCATGGTGCGCCACACATTTTCCCCAGCCTCTCACCTCTAGTAAAGACCCCTATGGGTCAAGTTGATCCTGCAGTCTGGAAGCAGATGAGAACCAGCGGCCGATCGATCCCCTCCAATCGTCACAGCACTTGGCGGGTTTCTGGTGGAAGGCTTCAAGCTTGGCAGGTAGGGTGGAGGCATGCAATAAAAAGGAGTATACCCATCGTGTAGTATTCAACACAGTTTTATTAACCACAACGTAGTAACTTACATTTAAAATCAGGATAAAAAGGAAAGAGCACAGTACTTCTGGTCTCGGCCGCAACCGGAAGTGACGACACCTGACTCCTCTCTGACGCGTTGCGTCACTGCTCACGTGACTTCATCAAAGTCTTCATCAAACTTCATGTAAAATCCCCATAGGACAGCGCCATCTGGTGGTAGTCGATCAGTATATATAGGGTAATATGATGGTAGGTCTCGAGAATTTCAGAATTCCAGACCCAGATATCATAGCAGAGGGTACTCGGAATACAATATTAGTACCCATAATCAATTTTACCCTCTAAGCGACCTTGATGGCCCCCCCACCAGTTCCACCATCATGGAAGTACGGAATGAATTGGCTCCACAGTTCCATCCCAGATTGGGGGGACCTATGGACGACGGGAATATGCCGGGCCCCTCCAATTCTAATTACCAACAATGGGGTTTTCACAGGCCAGGCCAAGGCACCAAAAGGCCAGCAGACCAAAGAGAGGAACTAGAGGGGGGAGGCGAGTGCGATCTAAAAAGGAAAAAAGCTTAACCGGTAACGGCATATTCAATTTGAGTTCTGTGCCTTTAAACGATTCTGAGAAATCCTTACTCAATAAGGGTCTAAAATTTGCACCACCGAGAGGTTTGAATAAGTTTCAAACCTTTATAGACGTGCACAAATTTGTCCGTAAGGTTAATATCAAGAGATATTTAACCTCTAATCCTATCACCAACACTACAACTGGTCCCAATGAATATCGTCACTCTGGGTTATCAAATGCCTCCCTTTTCAATCCCCCTGGAGCTGTAGCCCCTTCACTGAAGGTGTTTAAGGATCTAGTCCTTAAGGATTTAGAGGATTTACCCCTTAAAAAAGTTTATTTTGACAGAAATTTGAAAACTGGTTTGGACTCTTTGTGTCACAACAAAAATTTAGTAATCAGACCAGCAGATAAAGGGGGTGGCATCATAGTTCTGGACAGGAATGATTACCTGAAAGAAATGTCTAACATTTTGGGTGATCGTGATACCTATACCCCCCTTAGATCAGACCCAAAAGTTCAGTACAAAAAAGAATTGGAGGCGTTGATCAAGTTCGGATCTGAGCAGGGTATTTTAAATAACAAGGAGAAATCCTATTTGGTACCGATAGCCCCTCGCACCCCTGTTCTCTATTACCTGCCAAAAATACACAAGCATCCTACCTGCCCCCCGGGACGCCCAATTGTTAGCGGAATTGATTCTGTTTCATCCCGGGTGGGCAGGTACATAGATTTTTACTTGCAGCCATTGGTTACCAAGATGCCGTCGTACCTAAAAGATACTCGTCATGTAATCAATTTGCTTTCCAATTATACCCCTGGGCCCAATTGGTGGTTGGTGACTGCGGACGTCGCCTCATTGTATACCGTAATACCCCATAACTTGGGTTTGTTTGCTGTTGAATATTATCTTAGACGAGATTCGTCACTGTTTGACGAACAAATATGTTTCATCATGCAACTACTCCACTTTGTGGCCACCAGGAATTATTTTTGGTTTGGAGGTCAGTTTTACAGGCAGGACAGGGGGGTCGCCATGGGGGCAAAATATGCCCCCAGCTTGGCGAACCTCTTTATGGCCCTGTGGGAGGAGGATGTCATCTATGCCCAACAAAAACCTCAGGTGGTGTTGTGGGCTAGATACATAGATGACATCCTCCTCCTATGGAATGGTGACCGTGAGGATCTCGATACATATATGGTGGGGTTGAATAACAATGATCGGGGGATCCGACTTTCATATGAGGCCAGCCAGTCCGAGATTAATTTCTTAGACCTAAAGATTGGTGTGAAGGATGGGGAATTCACTACAGCCACCTTCTTTAAAAATACAGATCGGAATTCCTACATACCGACTGACAGCTGCCACCACGAGGCCTGGTTGAAGTCTGTGCCGAAAAGCCAATTTATCCGTTTAAAACGCAATTGTTCTGACCATACTGAATTTCTAGCCCAAGCTGATATTCTGTTAAAACGTTTCCTGGAGAAGGGCTACGTAGAGACATCTTTGAGGAACACATTGGATGAAGTGGCTAAGATTGATAGATGTACTTTACTCGAAACTAAGAATCCTCACCGTGAGAGATTACCCGCCATTCCCTTTATTACCACCTATTCCTCCCAACATAAAAATGTAGCCAAACTAATAAAAAAGCATTGGCATGTTCTTAAGAACGATCATGTGCTTGGTCCTATCCTCCCGGCTAGACCACAGGTAATTTATAGAGGTGCTCCCTCTCTTAGAAATAGAGTGGCTCCGAATGTTTTAGACCCTCCTCTCCCTAAGAAAGGATTTTTTGAATATATGATCGGTTTCTATCAGTGCAGGAGGTGTAGGGTGTGTTCCCTTAGTGGGTGTACACACAGAAGGACACATAACTTCATTTCCACTAGCACTCAGATGGAGTTTGAGATCAGATCATTTATCACATGTTCTACAGAACGAGTGGTATACCTTCTCCAATGCCCTTGTGGCCTACAATATGTAGGCAGAACCAAGCGCCCCTTATCCGTAAGGCTGAATGAACACATTACTAACATCTTAACCGGTTTTCCTAAACATCCGGTCTCAAGACACTACCTAGAAGTACATAACCGTGACCCCAGGAAAACCATTTTTTTGGGTATTGATAGATACACTCCACATTGGAGGGGGGGGTCTGTTTTACGAGGGATTTCCAGACTCGAGATGACCTGGATACACAGATTGAAATGCTATACCCCCTTTGGGCTTAATGTAGAAGTAGATCTAAATGCTTTTTTAGATAACTCTTAAAACAATTGATTGTTTGGTTTTATTTCCATTATCTTATCACTATCCCATTTAATCTATTGAGTGGGATGAGAGGTGTGATACTTCTTATCCATTATTTAGATGAAATGTCATTTTTGAGTCATACACAATTTTTATTGATATGATGTCTATTTAATTTTGCTAGCCTCCTTTGACTCTCGGATGGCGTCAGCTAGTTTTTCTTTTTTAGATATTCAGATATCACATTTTATACACAATAAAGTTTTTTCTTTTAGTTCTAATTTAACCTACTAGTTATTCATACAATAGGATGTGGCTTTGAATGCTTATTTCATTCAGCCCACTAGATGGCGTATATGAGTGTTTCGATCACGCCCTCTATAGTGTTTTATTTATCTAATTCTTTCTTCACAATAGATTGCTATGATTGGCTGACAAGGGTAGCGTCAGCCTATACCATGTTATTCGATACACACATCCTTATTCGACAGGATGTTGTGATGACGCCATCCGAGCTTCACAGCGAGGCTTGGTTTCGTTTTGTGCTTATAAGTAGCGATGAGTCAGTGCGTCGCCCGTTCCCATGACGACGTCCAATAGGACGAAACGTACGTCGGAAGGTCGACGCGCTGACGTCATCGTTTCATCTTACCGAACGGGTGTATGCTAGCCGGCCGGCTGTCTCTGTGATTTTAACCAGATTTTATGTAAGTGTTTTACCTTATTTCACATTAAAATACTAAACGGATTTACACTATGGAGGACATTCCTTTTATTTCTGGGTCCCCTTGGCACGCTGTCTGAGGTCCGCTACAAGAGAGGCCCTGTCTTCCCCTTCCCGGCGAGGAGGTCCATAGAGTTGTGTCTCCTTGAGGATATCCAAGATAAGCTTTAATCCAGCTTACCTCTGGTAAGCTTACATCTTACAAGGTGGAGGATTTTTTTCACTGGGTGCTGAGTGTAACCATTTGATCACCCCTTATCCAGCTCTGACTTCAGAGACTCACTTTCTTCTTTGAACATTTTCACCATTTCTTTGGACTTACTTTTGGCAGTTGACACATATAATTTCATGTCATTGTTTGTGTCATATTTGGCTTATTTATTATTTATTCATTCACTTTTGAATAATTGATTTATTTCTCTTTGTAATTACCTAATCATATAAGGTGTTTAATATGTATTCTAGCGCAGTCTTTTTTTGATTTTTAGTCGATCAGTAAGACCTAAAAAAACTAGCACACAGATGACATCTAGTGGTAAAAAGGTATAAACTCATTCCTAAAACACAGTACATAAAATGGACTCCTTAATCTACTTCACATATACTGCCATCATGTGGATAACTAACTATAGGCATAAATGAATTTCATAATATAAGCTGGTTACTCCGATATGTGAAGCAAAGAAGAGATTAAAACATACATAGAGGATGGTAGAAGTGAATATATGAATCTTTTGAGCCCTAGCAAAAGTCACAAAAAAATCAATAGGGGAAAAAAGACAGCAAGAGAAAGAGAAAGAGAATAATAAAGTGTAGATGCGTAATAATAGTCATAAATAAAATAGTTGAGATCGAAGTCAACATTATGTCCCAAAGGAGTTAAAGTCCGTAATTCATGTATCCATCTCAACTCTAACTGACTAATTTTGATCACCTTATTGTCTCCTCTCCAGTGGGGTTTGTATTGGTATGTGGCATTGAAAAATACAAACCACACTGGAGAGGAGACAATAAGGTGTTATATTCAGGCAGGCAGGTTATTCAGTTAGCTGCAGTGTATTTAATATATATATATATATATATATATATATATATATATATATATATATATATATATATATATATATATATATATATATATATATATATATATATATATATATATATATATAATTATATTACACTGCATCCAGTGTAGCCAAGCCTATATCTGACTGCAGGCCATTCCTGCTGTACTTTTTCCAATATATTTCAGGGGGTGTACACAGTACCCATAGTGCAGTTGCTACTACTTTTTTGGTGTACACAATACAGTACACCCATAGTTGTTATTACACTCCTGTTGGTGTATACAGTACCATGCACCCATAGTGCAGTTTCTACTACTTTTCTGGTGGTGTACACAATACATACAGTACACCCATAGTTGCTATTAGACTTCTGGTGGTGTACACAATACCGTGTACACCATGTGTATCTGACTGCAGGCCATTCCTGCTGTACTTTTTCTAATATATTTCAGGCTGTGTACACAGTACCGTGTACCCCTAGTGCAGTTGCTACTACTTTTCTACAATACATGCAGTGCACCCATAGTTGCTATTAGACTTCTGGTGGTGTACACAATACCCTGCACCCCTGGTGCAGTTGCTATTACTTTTCTGGTGGTGTACACAGTACACAATACATACAGTGCACCCATAGTTGCTATTAGACTTCTGGTGGTGTACACAATACCGTTCACCCCCAGTGCAGTTGTTACTACTTTTCTTGTGGTATACACAATACATACAGTGCACCCAAAGTTGTTATTACACTTCTGTTGGTGTACACAGTACCGTGCACCCATAGTGCAGTTGCTACTACTTTTCTGGTGGTGTACACAATACATACAGTGCACCCATAAGTGCTGTTAGACTTCTGGTGGTGTACACAATACCGTTCACACCTAGTGCAGTTGCTATTACTTTTCTGGTGGTGTACACAATACATACAGTGCACCCATAGTTGCTGTTAGACTTCTGTTGGTGTACACAATACCGTGTACCCATAGTGCAGTTGCTACTACTTTTCTGGTGGTGTACACAGTACACAATACATACAGTGCACCCATAGTTGTTGTTAGACTTCTGTTGGTGTACACAAAACCGTTCACCCTTAGTGCAGTTGCTACTACTTTTCTGGTGGTGTACACAATACATACAGTGCACCCATAGTTGTTATTACACTTCTGTTGGTGTAAACAGTACGGTGCACCCATAGTGCAGTTGTTACTACTTTTCTGGTGGTGTACACTGTGACAGACCTAGCTGGGAGAGAGACTTTTGGAGGGGACTGAATGCTAGCCTCTTGCCGATCGATCGTGGGCCCTGGCATTTGGGGGAACGGTGCTATTTGTGAGCTGTATGCCTGAGGACCCTTGAGGTGGTGTTACTTTGGATTAAGGTCCATATCCCCCCAAGAGACACAGACTTTGGGGACCCTGGATTTGCCATATTAGAAATAGTGACTGATTCATAATGCTGGGACAAATACTGTTAGGAGATGCTGATGTCAATTCCAGCCACCTGTCTGTCTGTTGCCTGCTAGAATGTGTTTATTGTAAATAAGTCTAGTATGGGATCTAAGAGTCATTAGATCCCCATTGTTGTTTGTGTTAATTAACTCTGCTATTGTGTGAAGAAGAGTTCTGTGTTGATTGTGTTTTCTGAGCTACAAGATGGGCAGTCTGGCCTAAAGGTCATGACTGAGTCATCTAGGCTGTCTAAAGGGATTAGTTAATTAGCCCATGTTAAATAGGTTTATGGTCACAGGTGTATGTTCAGAGTAATATGAGCAGGAGGTATGCACCTCCTCTTTTACTGTATAAAAGAGCCTGTGATCCTTTCAATAAAAGAGATTCCTGTTTGAACTTACATACAGCCTGCCTGGTGTTCGTTCTGAGCTATCACAACTGGATTAGAATGGCACATAGCTGTAGTTCGAATCCCAGAGCATCGGATGACCGAACCATCAGACGTTGCGATCTGCAATCTGATTCTATAGCCACAGAGGAGTGTCAGGAGAGTGGATCTGAGCGAGCAGGTGCTCGTTACATTGGTTGGCAACTGTGGGATTTGCTCTCCAGTTACTGGGACACTCCAAACGAGCCTGCAGGAGAGCCACTCTGAAAGACTTACTTGAGAGCCGGGAGGGACCGGTGGGATCGTGCTTCCTTGCCGTGAACACATTCAAACCATCACCTGGATCCAAGGTCCAGATAGCAGGAGAGGAGAGGTACAGATACCAGCCACCATGGAAGAGGAATTTAGAAGGAGGTTGCGAGAGATGCAGATACAGCACACAGGACCAGTATCAGAGCAGGTCCTGCTAGGATGGTTTGATTCTATCCGCTGCGAACTCTGGCTAATCCGGGCAGAAATGCAGTTGGACGAGAGCTACAGAGCCCTTCAGTGGTATGTAGCCCAAGTGTGCCCGTGGACAGCGGATGACAGCCCCACGGAGGGCTTTGACTACGATGGCCTGGGATTGTTGTACTGGAGGCTGTCCAGGGACCCTGACTTTGGGAGTGATCGGGAGTGGCGTTTGGAGGAAATAATGGAGCACAGAGAGCGAAGACTGAATGTCTCGGAAGTGCACTGGGCACAGGAAGATTTGGAGTTTCTGGCCGTTCAGGAATGGGAGCTTGAGATGGCCTACAGACAGCTGCTAGACTCTGCTCAGCAGCAGCGTGGGGCTCCCTTTGCCTGGGACTATCAGGAAATACCAGTTGACAACTTATGAAATCCTGGCTGAAGAGTCGACAATGTGGCAGAGTAACAGTGTGCTTTGCCAACCTGCCCCCGCAGCTATGGACATGGAGGTCTTATGGCG